>CP139501.1:227278934-227867239 GCA_021014915.2 Artemisia tridentata subsp. tridentata | reverse complement strand
ACTACTCTGAGATTCCATCCTCTGAAGAAATTCGTCAATATCTTGGGCTAGATCGTGGTACGACTAGCCGGAGGATCAAGTCAAAAGATGTTGACATCCATGCTAACCAAATCCTCCTCAAGGAGTTACGCCCCGTCATGAAGGGTTGGGAAGAACTCATTCGTGAGAATGCGTTCGGTACCGGTGGTCACTGTGATCATGTCACGGCGAGCATAGCTCACATGTTGTATTGTATTGTCGCTGAACAGCCGTACAATTTGGCATATCTCTTTGTCTTCCGCATCATGTCCGCCAAAAACACTCATAATGCAAATCTTCCGTATGGTATGTTTCTCACTCGCCTCTACAATCATGTCATGATGCATTATCCACATCTTCAGAGTCCAATTTATGAGTCTGTTCAACCGGTCCTTAATCCACTTGTTCGTGTCCGTGAACGTCGCCCTCGAAGCGACAAGGGAAAATCTCGTAAATCTGTCTCACTTCTACCTCGTGGTTCCATGTCACATCAAGGAGACAATGATGATGATGATGAGGAGGAGGGCACAACACGTGCTAGTACCCCATCCCCTAGGACCTTCGTTAATAATCTTCCGGATCTTGATTACACCGAGTATCAAGTTCCTTCTCGTTCCGAACGAACAGACGAACTACTGTTTGAAAGACAAACCGAACTACTCAACACCACACAGCAGATGCACCAAGAAGTACGAGGCGGTTTCAAGTCTATTGGAAAGACACTTGGAAGGATGTTTGGAAAGAAGAAGAAATAGACATGTTTGATGAGTGTTTAGTTGATTATTATTGATGTTATGATTAGACATTTATATGTAGTATTATTATCTTAACATTTGTTTGCTATGACTTTTATTATGTTAGATGATAAACTTATTAGAACCAAGCTACTAGTTTATTTGATAAAATATGCCTATGCTTCTAATATGATTTTTTTTCTAGTCTTAAATATGTATATTATTTGTTTAATATGCTATTGATAATATTTAATCATTCTTGATGTACATGATCCAAATGGAACTTGCTGCAAATACACCCTAAAAATGACCTTTTTTCTGGAAATTTTTCAAATTTGGTCGCCTGGGAAAACACCAGATGGGCGGCCCCCTTAATTTCCTAGGCGGTCCCCTTAATTTTAAGGGGGCCGCCCAACAATTAAGGGGACCGGCCATCTGGATAATAAAATTTACTGTTTTCTTTTGCATCTTGTGACCACTTTTACCTAGCCCCAGCTACCATTTCTCCTTATAGACGAACTGGTATTGGAATCTTCCTACAAAACCTCAATAATCAACCTAAACCAACCACATTTTCATACTATAAATTCCCTCCATACAATCACCTCTCATTCCATCATCCTCCATCATCCAAAACCACCATGTTATCACCAAAATCCTCCATCTCTAAGACTCCAAGGAAGCAAAGACTTGTTATAATACCACCAAAACAACCTTTCATAGAACTAACCCAAGATGACATCAAAACTCCATCACCACCACCTCAAAATTCATCCCCAAGTGCACCTAATGCACCATCAAAAACACCCTCTACCCATGGAGCTTCATCTTCCTCCATTCCATCCACTTCATCCATCAATGACTACATCCACACTCACCTAACATCATCACCAAGAGCATCATCACCACCATCCACTCAAGAACCTTCACACACCCAACTTGCCATTTCCTTATCACCCATCACACCCCTTGATGCTCACTTTTCACCATCACCAACCCCACAACCATTCTTTCCTATACCTTGGGCAATGCTTGAAGCCCATGGTGATAATTGTCTTTGTTGCATCCATAACCGGACCTTAATCTTTGGTCTTAGAGATGAGATACACTACATGTTTTCATCTCTTGAAAACATGATTGCCAACCCACCACCACCACCTCCTCCACCTCCTTCACCCACTACACCACCACCACCTCCATTTTCACCCAATTAAGCATATGCAATGCTTAAAAATAATTTTTCAAAACCTTCTTGTAAGCAAGCTCCATGGAAGACCATGTACTTCTAGGACGATTCTGTAGTTTCATTAGTTGTTTTTGTTTGTATGCTTGCATGCTTCATGTTGTAATCTTTTGGTTGTGTATTTATACACAACACTTTTATTAAATGAATGATCTTATTCTATATGCTTGCTTATTGTTGTTACATATACTTGTGCTTCTAACATTTTTTTTGCAAGCGTTCCATAGCTCGTTTCCTTGGTGCCCCCAAACGAGGGGGAGTACACATCAAGGGGGAGTTCTCGTCCCGACAAATTTAGATTCTAAAACTTGTCGGCTTAACCTTTTTGATTCTACAAAAAAGGGGAGAAATAGATGTAAACTCACTAAATACTTGTCTAAAAACTAATTTTTAGATTTAATAAGTTTAGATTTTGTAATCATCAAAAAGGGGGAGATTGTTGATATAAAATAATGCCTAAACACGTTATTAACATTTTTCGATATCTCTACGTTTTGATAATCACAAAATGTAAAATCATTAATCGAAAAATTATGACGTAAACAAGTATTTAGTTGTAAATATCTATTTCTACAACTCAAATCACTTAAGGTATGAATGAACTAATGCTTAATGCATTATATGATCAAAGGAACATTTTCTTAATAACTAGATTTTTTATAAAACATCAAAAACATTTTATATATTTTTGAAAAACATTTTTGGTATTAAATAAAAATGTTTAATCTTTTATAAAAATATGAATTCAAATTTTTAACCAAAATCAGTTAAAATGTTCCAGAAAAACCTTCCCCACAAAAGGACAAATCTGGGCAACGGACACCTAGGGCGGCCCCCTTAATTTTACTAGGCGGCCCCCTTAAAATTAAGGGGACCGCCCCCCTATTTAAGGGGGCCGGCCACGCTCCAGTAGGTCTCCAGCTGTCCAGTTTTTCTCCTATAAATACCAGCCTTCTCCTGGATTTTTACTTACCTTTTGCACACTAAAACTTTCTGTTCTAAATCCTTTCTAAACATTGTAAATCCTTTGATCATATTTTCTTAAGCATTGGTTTCTAAGTGATCCAAGCTTCCACCACCAAAAGTGCAAAAGAAGAACTCTACTTCAACTAGTGAAGAAGTGTTATTACTTACCTCATTCAATTGTGTTGTTGTGTAAAGTGTTGTATAGTTGTGATAAGTAGATTCTAGTGTAAGTAACTAGTTGTGTTGTAAAGAAGTTGTGTAGAAGTAGTTGTGATATAGTTGTGAAGTAGTCGTGGAAAAGAAGTAGTGAAGAAGTCGTGAAGAAGTCGTGAAGCCGTTGTGAAGCTGTCGTGAAGAAGTCGTGATTAAGTCGTGTATAAGTTGTGAGATTGGTTCTAGCTACGATTAGGACTCGACATCTAGCTTTGTGTCGTTAAGCCGGTGTAAGCTAAAGTTGTGTAAGGTTTCTCCGCCATAAGGGAGTTTGTTGACATAGTGAAGAAAACTCTCGAGTAGGTGACTCGAGGAGTGTAGTAGGGCGAGGAAGGTGTCCTTGTAGCCGAACCACTATAAATCTCCGTGTTGTGGTTTGATCTTTCCATCTCTCTCTCTTATTTCATTATATTTACCTTACTTGTATTACTTATCTATATTTGTTTATATATGTTCATATTGATCAAGAGTTGAATTCACATAAGATAGAATTGAAGTTTTAAAAAGTAAACAAAAGTTTTCATAACTTAAAAAGACGTAAAACTATTCAACCCCCCTTCTAGTTTTCCACAGCGGGATTAATTGGTGATTAATCGGATTGGCATTTTTTGCATGTTTTGGATATTTCTGGAGACCAAACTAAAGATCGTAACTGATTCCAAGCCTACTATGTTTTCAAACCTCAATAAAAGGCTCCAATTCTGATTATGAGGCTCATTGTGTGTTATAAGTGAAATAAATGATCCCCAAATTAAGTAGAATGCCTAATTTTTTTTTTTATTAAATCTGGCCGATACGGCCGATTTTTGGCCCTTTTTTTCCCCAAACCGATTTTTTGTCCGATTTTCATAATTTGACAAGGTCGGCGGCCGATTACCGATATATTTGCGATTAATCGGCCGCCACGGCCGATTTTTGCAACATTGCCAAATACAATTTGCAAAGTAAGCATGTGTCATCCCATCTCATGCCTTAAGTTTCTAGGTCTCACTAACAACTTAATTAAGTCGTCTAATTTAGAAAGTGCAAATTCTCCATATATGGTCTCACGCATTAACGGAAATTTACCTTGTCATTGTAATCTAGTCAAGGTCTCACTTAAGCTAAATTACAACTTCAAGTGTTTCTTATAATTAGATGGCATGAACTTAAATTTTAGGGTACTAATTTTGATGTGTCAATTAAAATATGTACGAAGAAGCATGCACACATCTTCGTATCATAAGTTTTCAAAACGATTTTATTAACCAATTTTAAGCTAAGATTTAAATCAACAAAATTTTAATTGAGGTATTGGGTTCACCAATTAAAGAATTACCTACAATTATCGCCCACTATATCCTACTACTGTATGAGTCAAAAGACCCAAGTTATTCATATAATTACCACAAAGTGGCGCGTGGAATTGAGGTCAATTCAATCTTAAGATGATTTTGTACATAAAATGGCTTACTTGGTAGCTCCAATTAGACGCACAAAGGAGCGGAGAGACAAACGTCAGCACTAAATGCCCATTAAAAACGCGTCTCTTTCGGTTTGACAATTTAATGCCAATCCTCCTTATACCCCTCTTATAGTTTGTCAAAACTGGGTGAGCCGTTTACACTGTTGGTACAAAACTCATCACTCAATTAAAAGTTTATGATTATAAGTCTTAAAAAATATGTTATAAACTATAATATTGTTAGTCTTGCTTGGGAGCAAATTACCGTGCGAAGCGAACCACTGTCGGCACATAAGACTTTTGCAATATGTATAATTTATCACATCAAGTTTCATAGTTATTAGGTCAATTTATTTTCTATTCGAAAAATTACCCTTTTTTGCTTACAATCTTGTCAAACAATTTAAACAAAAAATCAAGTAATTAATAAAAATAAATAACCAAATAATCTTAACCATTAAATCATGTAGCCACATGCAAACTTGTTGATAAAACCCTATTAATAATCTATCTATGTTTTTAATATGCATATATTTAACTAAGACTATCCCTTACAATGGTAGGTGTGCCACATACATCGACGAATCGATTGCATTAGTCTTAGCAAACATATACCAAATAGCACATAAATAGATTCATTAATTTAATTAATTGAGGTCTTCCCCAATTTTAGATCTATCATAACTACATGTGACAAATAATACTTAACAATTAATCAAATCTAATCCATGATAAACATGCATGTTTCATCATGGATTATTGCAAGTCACAAGGAACGCAACCTTTACTACATAAACACGTTACAATTTTAGGGCTACAAAACTATATATATATATATATATATATATAATTTAATTGTAGGGCATCACCCCCCCCTCCCCCAAAAAAAATTAGGGTTCGATTTTTTAACGCTAAAAAAATCTAGTAAGTTAAATCCTAATCCAAGATTCGATTTTTATGTGTTTCGGTAATTCAATTACATGTTAAAACGGCTCGTGATGCCACTGTTAGAATTTAACAATCATGACAAGTTCATATTTATTCTAATAACAATCAAACACGTTGCGGAAGCGTAGGATCAATTTTAACATATAAAAGATTAACCGAATATTAAAGTAACGTACCTTTGATTCTAGCAAGAACAAGAATCAAAACTTCAAATCTTCTTCAAATCTTTAACAAACGGATTAACGAGATACCCCTTACCTTTTTGTATCTCAATCCAAGATATATAAACTATAATGAGTTTATACCACAATCTTGTACACACGTACTATAACCGAATTAAAGATTATGCAAGTAATTGAACACAAATAAACCAAAATAATTTTGTTTAGAAAACAAGTGTGGATCGACCCCTAGAGGGTATATGTCGATCGACCAAAAGCAAGAGAAGAAGGAAAAGGTTTTAGGGTTATAGCTAGTGCACAAGAAGTGAAGATTGAATAACCCTAGCCTTGTATATATAGATGAGAAATCTTGTAAGACAAGTTTGGCATGGGTTGGGCTTTGTAAACCCTATGGCCGATCGGTTTGGAACTCCCCAAGGGATTCCGGAACCTTCTTGATCCTCTAATTTCATTTATAGTTCTTCCTTTATTCCTTAACAGTCGTTAGTCAATTCCCGTTAATTACTTAATATCCGTTAGTCGTTATTTTGTGTTCTAATAATTAAATACATAACGGTTTATATATTAATTATTATTACATTAATTCTCCATACGTAATGTGTGCAATCCCGTGGTCCCGAGTTCGATTCTACACATACACATTAACAATGTTGCAAAAATCGGCCGTATCGACTGATTAATCGCTGATATATCGCTTATCGGCCTTCGACCTTGTAGAATTTTGCATATCGGTCAAAAAATCGGTCTGGGAAAAAGAAAGGCCAAAAATCGGCCGTATCGGTCAGCTTTAAAAAAATAATAATGTAGGCATTCTACTTAATTTGGGGATCGTTTATTTCACTTATAACACACAATGAGCCTCATAATCAGAATTAGAGCCTTTTATTGAGGTTTGGAAACATAGTAGACTTGAAATCAGTTACGATCTTTAGTTTGGTCTCCAGAAATAACCAAAACATGCAAAAAATGCCAATCCGATTAATTACCGATTAATCCCGCCTTAGCCAATTAATCGCTGCAGGGTGATCGACCGCCACGCTATCGATTCATGATTTTTACAACATTGCACATTAATATTTGGCCATAAAACCAACACTGTAGAGTGAAAGTTAGAAATGATGGAAAGATTATGGTGATGTATCGGTCTAAAAGACATGTCTTTATGAATATGTATGACGTGATTCCCAACCAATCTTAAATGTTTAACCTAGAACTAACTTCTTAGAATTATTCTTTTACGGTAAAACTTTTATAAATTAATAGTGTTAGGACCAAAATATTTTATTAATTTAGTGAGATATTATTTTATCGATAAATTAATAATTTATTAATTTAAAGAGGTTTTACGTATGGCCTTTAAATTTTCAAGTCTAATATACTAGCTAGTAAAATGTATACTCATTAGAGACGAAAAAATATATTTGAAAAACAAGTTCCAATTAACATTTTATAAGTTCACATTCACACTTTACGAAAATAAAATTAACACTTTTTGTTGCAATACGAGAAGACAACGCACCAACACTTTAGTGCAATAAGGAGATTTTAAGATAAACTCAATATAGATTTGAAGTTCAACAAAAAACAAGTGACTATAGATTCATTTTTTATAAACAATCTTAGGATTTTAAAGTATATATCTCTCTATCTCACACACACATATATACATATATATGGAATTTTTAGTAATTATTAATTTATAGTTTCGTTGGGACTAATATATATACACTGGGGTTTCAAAAAAATTATTATCTTATTATTTTATCGATTGGGGTCCAAATTTATACTGGTCCCAAGTTGAGATATGACAAATTATTAATTTTATTGAGGTTATTAATTTATCGATTATTAATTTATAGAAGTTTTACCGTAAATAGATTTTAGTATTTTACATAACATAATTGGAGTAGCATAATTAAAATTTTGCAATATGTTAGACTAACTGACTGCATAACTAACTCTACACATGCGAAACAAAAACATTTGAACCATCTTTGAATCATCGAGCTGGTCATATTTCCTATGATAATAATAGCCACTTGGTCACTTCTGGTTGGGTATATAATTTCTTGTTGGTAACCAAGGATTTATGAAAGCACCAAGCTACAAATTAGTGATTGTATACATGAAATGCGATGATAAATATTATAAGATAAGAACTAGAAACTGTGAAAGTGTTGTGTTGTTTTTTCTCATAATGGATTTGTTTACATAGCCAATAGTGACATGAGTGACAAGAAGATATTTACAACTAATATGACTAAATAATAAGGTCAGTTAGGGAGGAAGGAGTGGAGCAGCGGGCTTGGAGGCGCTCGCAAGCTGGGTTGGAACACCGCTGCCGCTGCAGCGAGCTCGGCTTGCGGGTTCGTTGAGCGAGTTTAAAGCTCGCAGCGGGGAGGATTCAAACAACGGTCATATGACCGTTTAAGGGTGTGTTTGTAATATTTTTTTTAGCCGTTGAGGGGCCGTGGAGCAAAAAAAAAAAAAAAAACCTTTTTAATCCCTTTTTTCCCTATATATACTACAACACATTTTTTTGTATAAACACAACACACAATTTTAACCAAAACACTTATACACTTAAACACAACCTTTTTATCAAAAAATGGATTCATCATCATCATCTTCTTCCTCTTCGTCCGAGTTATCGATGCCGCCTATCTTACCGGACTTATCCACGGGTAGTACGATACCTTTTTTGTGCTCCGTGGTTGAGTCGCTCGAAGAAGACACGGCGAGCACGAAAGAAACCCGAACCTATATCGAGCGGTTTCGGGAAGAAGCTCAAGAAACTCTAATGCACATCCGCAATTAAACAACTCGGAACGGGCAACCCTCCGGATAACTTTGACGACTACTTATGCATGGCCGCGAGAACGTCACGCGAATGCCTTGATCATTTTTGCACCGCGGTCATCGAGATATATGGGCGCGAGTTCTTACGTAGGCCTACTAGTCACGACGTTGCACGCTTGTACGAGGCGCATCAACGAAGACACAAGATTCCGGGAATGCTAGGTAGCCTTGATTGTACACATTTTGTTTGGAGAAATTGTCCTAAACATTTGAAAGGCCAATACAAGAGTGGGAGGTATCCATACCCGACAATTATGCTTGAAGCCGTTGCTTCACAAGATTTGTGGATTTGGCACGCTTTTTTTGGTCCTCCCGGGTCGCTTAACGATGTCAATGTTTTGTATCAATCGACTTTGTATCATAGGGAGCGAAATGGAACGGCTCCTAACTCATCATTCGTTGTAAACGGGCGTACCTACAAACGGGGATATTATCTTACCGATGGAATCTATCCTAGGTACTCAACTCATGTCAAAGCATTTCCGTTTCCGACTGAAGCGAAGGAAAAGAAATTCAAGAAAGTTCAAGAGTCGGCGAGAAAAGATGTCGAACGATGTTTTGGTGTTCTTAAGGGAAAATGGGGTATTTTGAATCGCAAGATCCGTCAAACGACCATTGAAAAGATCACTAACATCGTTTACGCGTGTTGAATATTGCACAACATGGTTATAAAAGATGACGGGAGGGCAATATCACCGGTTCATATAATGGATCCGCCGGTGCAACCCGTTTATGACGACAATGCACTACCGGAGTTACTAGATGAACAAATCCATCATCGTCTTCAATTTGATCTTACGGAGCATGTAGCGTCTCAAGATTTAGCATACCTCGATGACCCAGAGGCTCAACCAATGCCGGTTGAAGATTTAATTATGTAGTTTCTTTTTATTTTATGAATTGTACTTTTAATTTTAGTTATTAATAAAATGTTTGTTTTTTTATATAATTGTTTAGTATTGGAAGGGTTAATGTTGCAAATTTATAAATTTGAAGGACAAATTATGAATATTTAAAAAAATATTTGGGAGGGTTGAGAATGATGGGCGCCACTAAAAAAGGTTGAATGGAGGGTTGGAGGGTTGAAATGAGGTGGAGGAATTTGATTGGGTAATTTTGGGAGGGTTGGAGGGTTGAGAAAATCCACTCCTTCCACCCTTACAACTACATACAAGATAAAGTGGAAGAAGTTACTGATAAAGCCTAAACTTTGTCATTATCCTTAACATGCCCCCGCAAGATGGAGGATCCATCGGAGACTCCAATCCTAGAAATTAAAGGAAATTGAGAAACATGCGTTGAACCAATGGTTTAGTGAGAACATCAGCAATCTGATCCTTTGAGCTTTTGTGTAATACACAAAAACGTCCTTTAGAAACTAGTTCACAAACAAAGTGATAATCAAGTGATATGTGTTTCATACGAGAATGGTAAACTGGATTTGTACATAAGTATGTCACTCCAATGTTTTCACAATATAAAATCAGAGGTTGGGCAATAGGAATACCAAGTTCTGACAATAAGTTTTGAACCTAAAGAAGTTCAGCTATAGCATATTTGCCACAACTTTGTATTTTTACCTCAGTTAAAGAACGTGATACTAATTTTTGACAAGCCAAACGCCATGAAATAATGTTGGATTCAAGATATAACACATTGTTGTGGATCGACCGCCATTGCGAATGCCCCCCCCCCCCACCAAATCAGATTTTGAGAATGCAGTGAGATTCAGTGGCAGCCTCGTTTAAAGAAACAAACCATGATGAATGGTACGTTTTAGATACCGAAGTAATCGTTTGAGGGATTGCCAACGTAACTGTGTTGGTGCATGCATGAATTGTGACAATTTATTGACAGTAAATGATACATCATGACGGGTAATTTCTAGATGTTGAAGTGACCCCACAATTCGCTGATAACGTGTCGCATCAACTAGTGGTAATCCATCAACAAGATATAATGTAGCTATTGAATCCATAGGTGTAACAATTTTCTCAGCACTTTCCATATGAGATTGTTCCAATAGATCAGAAACATGTCGATGTTGAGATAAAAACAACCCCTGTGATGTAGGGATAACCTCAACACCTAAAAATGATGTAATTGTCCAAGATCTTTAATAGAAAACATGTGTGATACTGTGAGGACAAATTGATCCAAGAAATCATTATGGTTACCGGTAAGAATAATGTCATCTACGTAAACCATGAAGTAAGATATTATCCCATGATGATTATAGATAAACAATGATGCATCTGCTAGAGATTTCTTAAAGCCAAATTAAGAAAGAAATTCTTTAATTCAGTATATCATGCTCGTGGAGTTTGTTTGATACCATACAAGGCCTTTCGAAGTTTGTATATATGGTTTGGATATTGTTGATGAACATAAACTAAAGGTTGAATCATATAAACATCCTCCTTAAACGTGCCATGAAGAAAAGCATTATTTACATCTAATTGTCGTAAATTCCAATTTTTAGATAAAGTCATACATAAAATGATGCGTATATTTGATGGCTTAGTTATAAGGCTGAATGTTTCATATTAACTTTACTAGGTTATTGTAAATATCCTTTCGCGACAATACCATTTACTAGGTTATTGTAAACAAGGTATGCCTTTGGAATGAGCTCCCAAGTACCGTTATGCATTAATGCATTAAATTCATCATCCATCTCTAAAGGGGATCTTTTAAAGCTTGGTTTGCAGTGCAGGGTTATAAGTTACTAGACAATGGGTGATTAGTGGTTAGGTTGAGGAATTGTAGGTTATAGTATTTTGGGTTTGATGCTAGGATTGCGTCCACGCAAAAGGTTTTACTTCTCAAGGGATATTGAGAAGCTTGCAATCTTCCAGACAGTGTACCTGATCGTTGTAGTGTAGTATAGTTATGTCCGGGGGATTGATAGTTCTCTAGGGGAACAGTGTTGTTAGGTCAAGATGTATGACGAGATAGGTATAGAGGTGATGAATGATTCTTTTTGGGTTTTTATATTTTTTAGAAAGCAAATAAAATTTCGGTTTTGAAGGAGTGGGCGGAATTAGTTGTTAATCAACTAACCCAAAATCTAATTATAAAACTAAAATTAAACTAAAAACAAGAAAAAGTAAATTGGTGAACTTCTTATGATAGGAAAAGCGTGTTTACATAGTTTTAATTACTCCATAGTTATCTCCTATTGATTCGTTGAATTGTCACGTCCTTGTTTTAGTTGAAGCGTCGTATTCCTTATTATTGGTCGTGGGGAGGTGCCGAAGTCCCCAACTCTATGAATATTAGTCTCCCCTAAAAACCTTAAAGTCTATTATGTTTTCTAGGATCTACAAGCCGCAATTCACGCAATAAATACAACGAACAAAACCAATAGTGCACTCTACGGTTGCGTTTTTAAGACGTTCAAGCTAGTTACATATAAGAGGTCAGTCAGTTTTCTTAACCTAACGCGATAACAATCAACTAAACAAGAGACAACAAATCAATATTCAATAAGTAGGTTTCATTAGATCTAAGCAAACTTAAGCTAGCATGATAGATAGAAGAAAAGATAATCAATTAATCAAACAACACATATTGAATGATTAAACGAATAACTTATCTTAAATAAAGCATAAGGTTCAAGGGTTGAAAAACCCTTACGAAGCTGCCCAAATTCGACTAGGGTTTTTTCTCCAAAGATGTCACCCCTTTACAATAAAAGCATTCGAAAATATATATAGGAATACAGTTCTGACGGCGTCAGGTTATAGCCTCTGACGCCGTCAACTCGCCGTGTTTTAGGGCTTTGTCTTTGTAATCGCCGCTTTGACGGCGTCAGAAAGTGATCTGAGGCCGTCACTTGTAAAATCCTTCTGAGTCGTCTCTTATTAGCTTAAAGCGTGACGTCCATATTCTTTTAATACCTGACAGCGTCAGGTTATAAAGTCTTCAAAACTCTCTGAGGCGTCACTTGTTAGCTTAACACTAGAAAATCCATCTTGAATTGCAAGGGACGGCGTCACGTTGTAGCATGTGACGCCGTCAGACACTGTTGTCTAACAGGTTTTTCGCGACTTCTTTTTTTTTTTTCACTCTTTCATCCAAATATGCTCCAAAAGTGCCGATTTTCAGAATTCTTGTCCCAAGTATATAAAATACAAAAAGAAACGGTTTGAGATAATATTTGATCACATTTACTCGATTTTAGGCTTAAATGACCCCTTAAAAAGGTACCAAATAAATCCTTATCAAATATCCATACACTTGGAATTTGCTTGTCCCCAAGCAAATATGCTTATATTCTAATCAATTTACAGGTTAGGGGTTATTCAACACTAATATAAAAGCAATTACAACATACAATCGTTCCACGTTAGTCAAAATAAGCACGGAAATTATATACTAGCACCACACATAAAGTGTTTGGATTCTCACATCTCTCGGGTGTATAAAGTTATATAACATGAATGAAAATGGGAAAATAAAACACTCTCTACCTGTCATAGCACATAGATTACCATAGGCTTGAGAACGGATCAAACCTCCACCACTTTGGCGTAAGCACCTAGGATAAACTATCAAAGAGGTCTTTTAAAGGGTTGTAACGTTAGGTGTAAGGGTATGATAAATACGGTTTGTTGGATAAAGGGAATTTTACTGGTGGCAAGTCAATTATCTTGGTCAATTACATGTACAATGAGGCGTTGCTAAGACAAGACTCGACTCGACTCGACTCGCTAACTACTAACTTTTTTTTTTATTTTTCTTGACACTATCTTGACTTAAACATAAATAAAGAAACGAGATGGTAGTCCGTATGTTTTTTCTCTTGTCTTTTTCTCTTTATATATATATATATATATATAATATATATATATATATATATATATATATATATATATATATATATATATATATATATATATATATATATATATATATATACTAGATGTTGAAGCCCGCCCGATGGGCGGGCATGACCTATAATTATAATTTTTATGGTGTCAGTTAACGGAAAATTATTTTTAAGGACGTCGATTATTTTTCTATAGCGAAAGAAATGTGGTAAAAATGGTTGAAAAGTGTACTTCATTTATCCACAATAGCGGATCCACACCTTTTTAAATCGAGTCAACTAAGAATACACATGTTATAGGTATCAAATGAGAACCAAATTCAAAGCTTTGGTTTATGATAAATGCTGGTACAACATTTGAGCATGATTCAAACTTATAATATTTATGAATATTCATAAACGTGGAATTTGAATCCTTGAGACATACATTAATTTTAATTACTACATCTCAAAATGTCTATACAAAAACCTCTTGATGATAAATTCATGGATAATTAAAAAAAAAATAACATTCAAACAATCAGTTTCTATTATATCAGCTATCATAACAAAAAGTAGAAAAAGTGATGATTTGAGCTGGTAAAAGGTACTTAAGTAACTACGTACAATTTTATATATACCACCAACTTTACTTATATGTATGTAACATATTTCTTTAAACAATGTTAAATTTATAGCTTGCTAACAATCTAATGTTCTAAACCATCTTCCACTTGATCATCTCTATTATCATTTCTTCAATTGCTTCTCATGTCATGAGGTAATTGTGGTTACCTGTAAAATGGGCAGATAACAAAAATCACACATAAAGTATATGTTTATTTTACATTTAAATTAGTCAATTGTGGTTGTGTTATATCTTAAATATTGTCAATGGACCAAATCAAAGAAATTAGCAAAAAAGAACACACGCTCGTTCGACTAAAAAAGGATACAAATGACTGAAACTGTATTTTTATGACCCATTCTAACCCATATACATTTTGGACCCGTTACCAACTTGTTCGACATTTTAATATACACACATCCTAAGCATCTAATAAGACCAGATCATCTTGTAACGACTTGTAAACTTATTTTTCAAACCTTATTTTACTGTCCAAAGCCTCCAAGCAATGGACCGGCAAGATCAAGCCTTTTATTTTAAGAAAAGGCTTCATCTTTCACTTGGTACTAAATGATCCAAAGATCTATGATTATTTTACATACATGAGTCCCATATTTAGTTTAATATAGTAAATATTAGGCTTGTCATACTTTATTTGTCTACATACATTACATATAAAAAGAGATTGACTTCTACTTTATTAAGGATTGAGTGATTAAGAGTATATGAATTCACTAAAGTATCATGCAGTTCTACACCCATATATACTTTAAAAAAGGATGAGCATATTAGATGAGATCCATTTGTGCTATTAACTACTATTGTTTTAGTCCTATACACATTATTAATATAATAGTAGAAAAGGCATGAATTAGGAGTAAAGAATAAAGCTTGGGTATTACATCTTCACAATGTAAAGACTATCGTTGTTTGCCCACTGAGTTTAATTTGTCCAATGTACGTATGACCATTTTTAGTATGGTCGTCTACTAAATGCAAGATGTCAATTTGGTGTTGTGTGATTATATTTAAACATCATTAGCACGGCTTGAAAGTGTGAAAATGTAAAAACATAAAAATCATTAATTTTGCATATATCTAACTGAAATAACGTGAAGGCTTTTCTTTTAGAAGTGAGATTGTACATGTTTCTCGAGCTGCCTAATCCTTACTTCAACTTCTTCATATCTTTCCTACGCAATTTGAAGCTGGAATGAAACCATAGGAGAGCATACGCCCGCCCAAGGGGCGGGCATGCTTTGTGATTTTTCCTTTAGCCTATTAATTTCGAATAATTTCACATATGTATAAGAAGGTTGTATTTGTGTTGTAAATAATGTGTTAGGAAGTTACTATTAATCGTTAATTGTTGTTATATATTTTTTAGTTTCTTTAGTAATATTTTAAAAAATCAAATATATTTTGAAAAGTTTTAGATTAAGAATACATATTATTTTAAAAATGATACATTTATCCTATTACTATGGAAAATAATATTTAGAGAAGGGAAGCACGAATTTTAATTATCTTCGGGAGGTATTAGTTATCGGTATTTTTTATTTTAAAAAAATATCCTTGATTATCTGTAATTGACCTTATCTTGCCAAGTCAAGATTCAAAGAATTGAAAGAATATACCTACGATTAGGGTTGCATCGCACAACTTTTTGCCCTTATTGAGCCATAAAAAAGTTATAAAGTTGTCCGGAAGAACAAAGTATATGTTTTAAACTCAAAGGCGAAATAAAGTATAAGAAATTAAAAGTTAATATACTATCCATAATAAAAGAGTATATGTTGTCAATTCATATGCAAAACACAACTTCTTATTATGTAACAGGCTAATGACTTCACATAATAAGAATTCAAAAACGTTCAACTATTTGATGGGCTAATGGCCACGACCCATTTTATGTCCTACACATCTACATTCAACATAATAAATTAGAATTTGAATATTAATATATAGATAGATAGGAATGATATGACCATATTATATTTGCAATTAGTGACCACCAAAATAGCTCCAATTAATGACCACCAAATGTTACTAATGTAAACGGTTTTTGATTTATGTATTAAATCCTTCATTATTGCCTTTTAATGTAAATCATGGATCAATACTTGTAAAAAAAGCGTACATCCATAGTGTCAATGTGTCATATGTATATAGTTTTGCATTTAAATAGCCAGCATTTATTCTTCTAGTAATATGTATAAGTGTATTTTACTCGCACATAAGATAGTGTTTGTTTTGATCAACCATTCCCATGAAATACCAACTTTATTTAATTATCATATTTCATTATAAGCTTACTTCATATGTCAATAGACTCTGATCATTTGTATGGTCTAAGCAAATAAGCCAAGTAGTTTTTAAACTTGTAATAACAAGCAAATCTTAAACGCACCATTAACAATTAATATATGCAACCACATACATTTATCACATTAGTCATCCTAATCAATCTCCGAGTACACTTTACCCATTAAAAAGCAACAATATCTTAATCATAATAATGTTTCATATATCCAAGGTGTTGGGTCAAGAATTTGACCCAAGTACCCTAACAAGATTTGAACATAAAATAGCCTAACTCACTGATAAAATAGTGGGTTACTCACTGATAAAGAAATCAGTGGGTGTTGTAAAAATCCCGTTGTTGAAGAAACACTTTACCTACTGATACGGTGTCAGTGAGTAAAGTATGCGAGCTACAAACAACACCAGTATCACTGAGAATTGACAAATGTCTCAGTGACCCTGAAGATGCTATCTCTACAATGCAGACTGGAAATATGGGCGGGAACTTCCAAAAAGGAAGTCAGACAAAGTACATCAAAAGGAGTGTTGGTGTGTCTTTCAATAAAGAAAGGTGATGGGACTTTTTAATAAAGAAAAGTAATGGGAACCACCAACCCATGTGCACTTGTTTGGTTAGCTGTATATATTCTTTGTATTGTAATAAAGTTAGTATGCATTTCCTAAACAAACAAAAGAATACACAAAGTGTATTAGTTGATAGGATCATCCTCTCATTGAATCTCAAGCATAGCTTGGATCAATGAGAGTTTATTTGTCACCCAAAGGGGATAGTTTACCGGAATTATCCCCTTGAAGAAGCTGAAGATGTTATCATGTAATCTAATAGGTTTTTAGTAATCTTGTAACAATTTATTCACTATCAATGAATATGTTCTTGTTTTACTCAATTTTCATGGACCAACACAAGGTATTATAGTAAATTTAATAACAATGTAATTATTTTGATGCTCTGCAACTTTTAAATCATTATCAAAATCTTTAATTTAAATTGATTTACTTTGTTTTTCAAAACCATAACTCTGGCTACTTACTGCCAAACATAATCATGTTGTAGTCCCAACCTGCCCCAAGTACGCCTTCTTCCCGTACATGTATGTCCATGTCTTGTTTAACCCAAAAGGGTTGTCTGGGGTTTTACCACAACCTTGTTTGGGGTGATACCACGAGAAATTATTTTCTTCAAAAGATGAACCAGCAAACAGCTTGAACTCCGCTTCTGTAGCAAGGTCATCCACCGGCCAGTTTTTCGCCATCCCAAAGTTCATTATTAATACTACCTCACCGAACTCGTTAAAATCTAGCTGACACTCTTGAATGAACCACCAATTAGTTTTTCATGACTATTTGTCCTGTTGGACCATCGACCCGCACGTTCGTAAGACTTTCCCCCAAGAGCCTTAACAAAAAATTAGTTCTGGAAATCCATTTAGAGCCCCAGAGCCTTAACAAAAAATTAATTCTGGAAATCCAGTTAGATCCAAAGAGCCTTTACAAAGAATAAATACTGGAAATCGAGTTAAAGCTCAAGAGCCTTAACAAAAAATTAATTACGAAAACTACTTTGTATGATCATTTTATTGAAAACCATTATTAAAGGGTTGTTTTAAATGAACTTTTGACAGGGACTTCTGAAATGGATTTGTGCTATAAACTTGTAATTATTAACCTTTGATATACTCTTTTGGAGTATTGGAAAGAAACCTTTTTAATCTGAACTTAAGCTTTGATATAAAACTTAATCTGATAAACTCTGATTTGAACCTTGTTATTTATTTCAGAATTGTTGACATGAACCTTTTGACATGAACCCTTAGATATGACTCTGTGTATTATGTGACATCTGACCTTGACCTACAGTCTGATATCCGAGCCAATCACTAGGCATGAGGGTTTCATGTCCATGTCATTGATGCACCGATGGCATGACTCTAGGGCAGGAGAGTGATGACCTGTCCCGTCCCTGATTTTATCTGTTATGTAGGAGAAGACTCTGGCCTACTGGGGCGCATGGATGCATCCTAGATCTGATCTGATTTCTGTTATCTGTTATTATGTTATCTGTTATATATATCTCTGGTGACTGATGGTGTGTGCGATACACGTCTTTCACATATATCTGGGAGCTGATCACTCTGATTTGATACATGAGGTCACCCCTCATATTATCTGGTTACTTGAGAGGTATCCCCTCTAGATTACTTATGTGATTACACTGTTATGATATTATCTGTTATCTGGGCTCGTGATAGATTTCTGTTTTCTTTATTCTTAAACCTTATTTATTTTCTTATTCTTATTCCATTTCTTATTCCTATTCTTTTATTTGATTTTGTTTCCGTATGGTCTGTATTTTCTGATTTTCTTTGTACTGCTATTCGTTATCGTTTCTGTTATCTATATATCTGTTCACTGAGCTTTTGAAGCTCAGCCGCATTTCTTTTCCTGCGGCAGGTTTTAGTAGGAAGCTGGGAATGAGTGAGGGTGTACCTCTGGACTTAGAAGGCTTGGTAGCTATTCTGGATTAGAATTAGATAGAAGATATTATGTTTTAGAATTAGTTTTGAAAGCTTTGATTGTAACCTTGTAGATTCAGTATTTCATTTGTAATCCTTTGAGATTTTTGTATTACTGTAGATGTATGCTCTGTTTTGATCTGATATGAATCCATTATTGTGATATCTTTACCCTTGTCGGGTTGGGGTGTTACAATTTATGGTATCAGAGATCACAGGCTGTGACTCGTAATACATTTACCCTTGACCTGTGAAGTCTGGGTCACTAAGTTTCCACTGTAGGCGCTCGTAGGACAACCTTTGAGAATTTGCTTTAGGATTTCCCTATAGGAACTTAAATTCTGACCAGTGAGGAATGGGTAGACTATAAGTCATTTGCTTAAGTATCTTGCTTCCGCACCACTCTGATTCGTGTCTTGCTTTTGGTTAAAATCACATTTGGAAATTTAGAGCTTATGCCTTGCACCACCTAAGAATTGAAACCTAAATAAAATCTGAAGCATTGGAAATTGCGTAGTAATTATCTGACATTATTTGATCCTTGCCTTCCGATTTCCACTCTGACCTCTGAACCTTCTGTTAATCATTCTGATGCCTCTTTGGGCAATCTAAGAATCCCCATGACGATGATACACTTGATACATTCTGTTATTTGTTTCTTGCTTCTGATAATCATTTATGAATCTTTTGACTCCGTCTTAACCATCTCTGTTCCCATGAGAAGTCTTGTGGCGTTTGACCACGAGTATAAAAATGCTTTCCCTCTCATTCCGATCGATAAGATTTATCTTTATTGATCCGTCTTTCTTTGATAGTAACCTTGATTTTATCCTTATAAGGATTGATTGATTGATCATTTAATATTGACGACTATCCTCCTATGTCTCACCTTTGGCGTTTGAAACAATTTTGGAACCCCCTGACATGATTACCAATTGTTAAACTTTTGCTGCCATTACCTGATTTTGACCTTCACTTCCGATCTGTTTGATAAACAGTCTGATATCTTTCCGACCATCCCGAAGGCCGTTTAACCCTAATGTGGTTGACACCTTCTATAATTCATTACCCGTGCTGGATATAAATGTATCATCTGATACTATTCTGTCTTGCAAAATCCATACCACTCCTATGAGAACTCTGGTGATTTTTAATCTTGGGTATAGAAATTGGTTCTCTCCCTTGAACGATGAGTCTTATTTGCCCATCAGTTTTCCTTTGGAAGGATTTGATGCAAATACTATCTCTGTATGAAATTGTTAACTGCGCACGATGATGCTGATAACCGATGTTCCATATGCCTCACTTTGACAGTATACGATGTCCGTATTACCGATGATTCACACCCTACCTGCCGCTTGTTATATATAGCTAAATGAAACCCCAACACCTTGAACTGTTCGCGTACCTATCCCCACACTATACTGAACCATGTACTTGACTCTGACATATAAACTATCCGTCTGGTAAAGTGACCATATACGTTCTGCGGATCTGTTTACTATTGATATACTCGATTTTGGAGATCTTTTGATTATTGATTGGCTGGTTCTTCGTAAAAGCTATCATAGGCTACCGCATCTGAAATGTAACAATCTACTCCACCCTACTTTTGTTATGATAACCGTTAACCGCTCAAATCTGCTAAGCTTAAAACTGCTATGGAAATACTTACCTTGATCTCATTTGATCGTCAAATTCTTCTGACAATTATTAGTATCCACCATTAGAAAGTTTTGGCACTGGAAGTTTTGTTGTACAAATTTTTCTGGTGCTTTCTGATGAAACTCTTGGATTTTTTTTTTCTCCCGTTTGAGAAGTAGAATTGATGCTGAACCGATCTTGGTTAGCAAGCCATGATGCTATAGAAGTTGGGAGATTGAAGAAACTGATGAGATATGATTTTGTTTCACCTCAGTGTCCCCTTTAAATACCCTATTAATTTATAAAGAAGAAAGAGAAAATTTTGCGTCTGCATACCAACTATCGTAAACCTAACCGTAATTCTAACCGTAATCACTTTTCATTTCCGAGTATCAATGATTAAATTGTTCTATCCTTGTAAATTCAGTATCAGACGACCTCATTTAATGTTTGAAGGACTGAAGAAGCAACCACAAGAACTCCTAAGATGGGAGATGACTAACTGAGAGAAGCTTCCGTAAAGTATTTTAGTTTTATTCGTAAAGATTAGTGATGTGAATTAGATATGAAGTTATCCTTGAAAAGATTCATGAAAACTGTTTTCGTACTCATTGTGACCATTATGAGTCTTAAATAATGCCAATAGTATTGTCTAATAAAAATCATGTTTCACGAGTATCTGGACAATTGTCATAGTATGACAGCATGTTTGTGCCCTGAGACGAACGAGGAAACATGTAGACCATCTTCGTATTAAATGGAATGACCTTTGTTCTGGAAGAGTAGATGTGATTGGCGTTCAGAGATTGTAGCAGACACCACTACCAAGCATCCGATGACAACAGCAATCTGAGTTGGCGAATTCCGAACTGTGCTAGCAGACTTGTCCAAGACTCGCAGTCTTGCTTCTCTATTCATTTTTAGTTGTACTAAGATGAATTGGGAGCAGAAGCAGACTTGAGAATGGAAATTCAGATCATGATTTTGAATGGAAGAAAATTCTGAAGCGAACGTTTGGTTTGGAAGAATGAATTCTGTGATGGATGAAGCTATGGATGACGTAATTCATTTCCTCTTGACCTATTCAAAATTCTGTTACATGATGATAAAATCCTGTGAATGATTTAGGTTCCCTATTAGTAATTCCACTCTGTATTCATTCTGAGTATGTTGGACGATGGTTTTGCTATGTGAAATTTGACGAATGATGGATGATCTGATGTACCAAATTCTGATAGACGTTCTGGGACTTCCGTTAATTTTTTTCGAGTAATTCGTTCTCCTCTTAGTTAAGGTATTTGATTCTGATGAACTCTGAGACCGTAGGGAGACTAGGTGGATTAAGATAAGTTTGTTCTGTTCACGACTTGATATAAAGTATGACCACATCATGAGGGCATATTTATATGATGCCAGTATTATGACGTCTGGCCAACGTGATAATACTTACATCACATAACGTGCACTTGTTGTGGGCATAGGATATTTCGAGAAGTGCCTTAGAGCTGTAGAAATTCTGATAACTGTTTGAGATTATCTGCATTAGTGAGACTGTAAGTTCATTCTGACTGTACGCGTAATCTGCTTTCACCGTTCTGTGAATTGATACGTCTGGAACCTCGTCGCGCATTCTGCTGACCCCTGAGCTTCTGATAATAATCTTAGGTTCTGTTATAGAACTTCTGCCAATTGATTTTATCGATAATCTATTTCTGTACGCTCTAATCTGATCTGTCAATTCAATTTCTATGGATGGCATATCCGTCAAAATCCTGTGTATTTCCTTGTCTCTCCCGAGAAAATCTGATTATCATCTAATATGTTTGGTATGTTATTCTTTCGATCTGGATTCAGTATGTTATGTCTGTTCTGAGGATCTGAAACAATCTTGGGATCTACAAGTTCGAGTCATGAGAAACAAATCTTTCATATTTCTGTTCACCGTCAGTTGTGTTTCTGTTTCGTTTCGCCTCAATTCTCGTCTTAGTCTGTTATGTCTTTGTTTTGTTTTCTGCTCTCTTCTCTTTCTGCTTTCTGCAAATTTCGAGGACGAAATTTTTTTGTTTGTGGGGAAGAAGTTGTAATACCTGAAATTTCGATAATCTGTAAAATTACCAAATTGCCCCTGAAATCATAAAACCTAAATAAAACAATTATAAAATTCTGAAACGCATACAAACTTCTGAAAACGAACCATATATGAAACGAGTTAAGTTCTGTGACAACATAACATTATTTCTGGATGTCCAAAAATTAAAAATCAGTTGTACATATAATTATAAGGACCGAATTCTATTTAATTATTTATTTAAATTTAGTAAATTAAAAATAAATAAGATAAATGCAAAATTAATTAAGGAAAATATTATGAAAATAAAGTACAATCCTTATATAATTATAACACTTAAAGATCTGATTTTTATCTCTTAAAATGTCGGTTCAATATTTATAAATACAAAGTTTATATTTTTTATCCCTAAACCTAATCCGATAATCCCTAAACCCTAAGAAAATTCGACACTTTTATTCCCAAGCCTCCTGGAGTCGAACCACAAATTTTCTAAAGATCTTTGATTCATTGTGAAGTTAAGAAAAATAGGAAAACGAATTTAGACCCTTCCAATTGTGCTTGGTAATTGTTTTCATTTGGTTAATCACAAAAGAGGTAATTATTTTTATTTCTTAATCCTTACGTCCTAAAATTTTTCCAGTATTTTTATAGTGTTCTATATGTTAAATATGACCTAAGAAAAATGATAAACTCGAATCATGCACTGTAGATAAGTCGTACGAAATTAAAAGGCTTAAAACAAACTTAATTTGCAAATCATGCAATCCGAATTTTCTGAGGTGCAAATATATTTTTTATATGTTCTTTGGCATTAATATGAGCTAGTAAAAATAGCCCCTTAATTTTTAGAAGCCTGGATTAATTGATATAAATTGTTGTTAAATCGGATATTAAAGAAAAAAATAAAGAAAATTATGAAAAACCCTATTCTGAGTTAGGGTTAGGGTTCATGAATAATGTTATGATGATTGGATAATTATTTCATGATGACTTGATGAGATTAGGGCTTGAATTGGAATTAAAAAGTGCTATCCGAATTGATTTTTAAATTGTAAGGACCTGTTTTGACAACTTTGAAAAGTGTAGGGTATTTTTATAATGTCATATACTTCTGTAGGAATGTTGGAAAAATATTACTTTGGGGTCCTAAGTGTAAATATTGCAAGATAATGAATTAATTACATTTATAAGAGTTGTTTTGTAATTAATTAAAATAGAGGGACTAAAAGTGTAAATTCTGGAATCTTGATATTTTTCTGAGTAAATACTGATATTAAAAGTGTATTGTGAATTTTTGAGGATTTATGGGCTTAATATGTAATGGTTAATAAATTATAGTTTAATTTATAAGTTTTGTAAAGTTAAGGGACCATTTGTGTAAATTCTGAATTCTGAGGGACCTAATCTGTAATACACTTAATTCTGATGTTAACTTCTGTATTTTTGTAAAATATGATGCTTGGTTGGTAAATATGGATATTAGAGGGATTAAATCATGAATTATGTAAATATAAGGTTTGTTTTGTAAATATTGTAACTTGAGGGGTATAAACTGTAAAATTATGAAACTAAAGGGATTATGATGTCATTCTGAATAAAATGTGTATTAAATCAGTAACTTGAAGTATTTTCATGTTATACCTCTGAAATTGTTGAAATTACAATTAACACCCTGAACTATGGAAATCTGTCATAATTAACCCTAAAGTTTTATAACTTGATAAAAGATACCTTAATACCATAATATTCTGTAATTAAGGACTTAACTAAATCTGTAATATCAATATCTGGTTAAATATGGAAATCTGTTAATTCTGGAAACCTGCTAAAAGTAGAAAGTTACTAAAAATGGAAAGATAAACTAAAAGTAATAATCTGAATTAGAATCCGTAGTAATTCCGTCTTCTACTTCTTTAGGTGTGAAGAAGGAGAAGTCCTGATTTCTGTTCTGTGTATGTTTGCTTATTCTGCTTTGCTAATAAGGTACATATATTCTGCCCTTTTTCAGTAAGGGTTTTTCATCCCCTTTTCTTTCAGTTTTTCATTTTCTTTATTAGGATTTCCGATACCACTGCTATGTTCCCTTCTGTTGTGAATCTTTGTTGTGATCTGTTTGTCTTGAACCTTTTGTTTGAACCTCTGCTATGATTCTTTTATTCTGAACCTTTTTCCTGAACTCTGATTGTAAACTTGTTTGTGAACCTTTGATGTGTTTCTTTGTTCTGAACCTTTCTTGAGCCTTGGTTTTGATCTCTTGTTCTGAACCCTGATCTGTGAACCTTTTTCTGAACTTTAATCTGATATACTTGTTATAAAACTTGGATTTGATTTTTGATATAAACCTTAATCTGTTAAATCCTTATTTGAACCTAATTGATTTTGAACCTTTCTTAAACTACTTATGAAACTGTTTGAGAAAAGCTATTTTAAAAGAAGTGATACCATTTTAGATGGAAGTTACTAAAAGTTTTGGAAGACCATTTTTATGAAAACTACTTTGTATGATCATTTTATTGAAAACCATTATTAAAGGGTTGTTTTAAATGAACTTTTGACAGGGACTTCTGAAATGGATTTGTGCTATAAACTTGTAATTATTAACCTTTGATATACTCTTTTGGACTATTGGAAAGAAACCTTTTTAATCTGAACTTAAGCTTTGATATAAAACTTAATCTGATAAACTCTGATTTGAACCTTGTTATTTATTTCTGAATTGTTGACATGAACCTTTTGACATGAACCCTTAGATATGACTCTGTGTATTATGTGACATCTGACCTTGACCTACAGTCTGATATCCGAGCCAATCACTAGGCATGAGGGTTTCATGTCCATGTCATTGATGCACCGATGGCATGACTCTAGGGCAGGAGAGTGATGACCTGTCTCGTCCCTGATTTTATCTGTTATGTAGGAGAAGACTCTGGCCTATTGGGGCGCATGGATGCATCCTAGATCTGATCTGATTTCTGTTATCTGTTATTATGTTATCTGTTATATATATCTCTGGTGACTGATGGTGTGTGCGATACACGTCTTTCACATATATCTGGGAGCTGATCACTCTGATTTGATACATGAGGTCACCCCTCATATTATCTGGTTACTTGAGAGGTATCCCCTCTAGATTACTTATGTGATTACACTGTTATGATATTATCTGTTATCTGGGCTCGTGATAGATTTCTGTTTTCTTTATTCTTAAACCTTATTTATTTTCTTATTCTTATTCCATTTCTTATTCCTATTCTTTTATTTGATTTTGTTTCCGTATGGTCTGTATTTTCTGATTTTCTTTGTACTGCTATTCGTTATCGTTTCTGTTATCTATATATCTGTTCACTGAGCTTTTGTAGCTCAGCCGCATTTCTTTTCCTGCGGCAGGTTTTAGTAGGAAGCTGGGAATGAGTGAGGGTGTACCTCTGGACTTAGAAGGCTTGGTAGCTATTCTGGATTAGAATTAGATAGAAGATATTATGTTTTAGAATTAGTTTTGAAAGCTTTCATTGTAACCTTGTAGATTCAGTATTTCATTTGTAATCCTTTGAGATTTTTGTATTACTGTAGATGTATGCTCTGTTTTGATCTGATATGAATCCATTATTGTGATATCTTTACCCTTGTCGGGTTGGGGTGTTACACTATGCACTCGGGATCCCTTATTTTCTCATTCATTCTTTCCCTTGTTCTCTCACTTATCTCATCCTCCTCTTTAGTGTAGATATGCTCAGGCGGGTCATGATTAGGCATAAACATCACATTGGCATCATTTAATGCAGGTTGGGCTACCTTAGTAATCTCATGAATAGCTAATTTAGATTTACCTACATTGCTTTCACAAAGCTTGTCACTTAACTTTCTGTGCTTATACATCATTTGGGCAGTCTGTCTGGTTTGGTCTTGTGTGTACAACTTATCCTCAAGCTTATTCTTTAAGGTTTTGAGTCTAGAAAAATCATTTAAGAGTTCCTTTCCTTTTTCTTTGAATTCTAGCATAAGTGTAGTTATACTATTTTGTACTTCCTGTTTCTGTTTGACAGACTGTTCTAGCTGATTTTTCAAAGAATTCAACTCTTGTTTTAATGTTTCTTCTCTTACTCTAGACTCTTTAATAAGTGTACTCATTTGACCTTCTAATTTCTGCTCGCGTTTATTAAGTTCAAACTTAGCACGCTGTTCATACATAGCCACTTGTTCTTTATAAATGTTTAGTCTAGTGATCAAGTTATCATCAGGGACAAACACAGAGTTCTCATGCAGCACATAAGGAAAGTCTCAAAGTCTATTCGAATTCTCTTTTTGAATTTGATGATGAGTACTTTTCTAGCAAAATAAATCATCTCTTTGATGAAGAGTTAGAGAACGATGAGGTCAAGGACTGTATTATTCATAAATTTGATGATATGACCTCAATTCTTAATCCCGATATTGTTAAGGACAATCTTTCTCCGACATATGTGACTTCTCCTTCTGATGATCGCCATTATATTGACTTCACATATGTCGTTCGAGTTTTTCTACCTTTCTTCGCCTATAAGGTAGATTGTCCTTTCCTTTACTCGTTCGGGAGTGAAGACAAAGTTTTTGACCCCGGCATCTCCATTTATCAATCTTTTGAGCCGGATGTATATCATCGGAGTGGAACTTTCATGGAATTCAATGTTGATCCAAACATCTTGAATGAAAGTCCGATGGAGATTTTCTTTTCCACATGCTCCCCCAAGAATAAATGAATTCGGGGTCGAGTCAAGCTAGTGCTCGGTTAACAAAAACATTAGCATTGCATGGGTGACAACCCATGTTTCTGACTTCTTTCTATTTTCTGACACTAAGTGTGGGGGAATCCCATTGTGCTGTGCATTTTGTGTGTTGTTTGCTCTTGTTTGCAGGTTTCCCTTGGATTGTGATGATTGCCGCGCCTGTTTTCAATCCAGCCGCCCAATATCCTATCCTTTTGCTAACGATTATCTAGGGATATCTTTTTAATCCTGTTTGTGAAAATAGAGATTTCTTTCACACACTTGGCTATTAGTATTACCTTTTTACGTTCTAAGTGGCGGCATAATAGCCGGTACTTTGAATATTGAGGGCAATATTCAATTCTAAGTGTGGGGGGGGGGGGGAATTCTCTCGAATTTTGTCACATATATACCTTCTAGTGCCCTAGTACCCACGTTTTGCCCAAAATTTTAAAATTTTTTTCGTTTTTAAATAAGAAATTGCAATAAAAAAAGAAGAAATGTTTAGTCTTGATTAGGTTAGAACAAAGGGAATCCCGACTCTGCCAGAGTATTGATCTGGCTGCTTCCTTAATGATTAGACTAAGGTTTGACGATATGTGCAAATGAAAATGCTAAGCGTAGAGTAGTTGGTTCTCTTTAGAGCTTATATAAGTAATCTATGGCTTTTCCTCCCAGAAGATAACTAATCTGATTAAATGCGTGCTGTTTTCAAACGTTTGAATGTTAAAATCATGTTGTTATGCAAAATGAATTTTTATACAATTTTGATATAGAGCCCGAGTTCAACTTTTTATTTTTATTTTTGAGAAAGCATATATGTATGTATATTATTAAAGTTAAAAAAAAATGATGATGAAAAAAAATAAAAAATGAAAAAGAAAAATAAGAAAATGGAATGATATTGCAAAATGCAATAAGTTTTGATATTGTAAAAATAAAAGATGTATACGTTGTTTATATGAATAAATGTAGGAAAATTGCTTTATCTTAAATTTAAATCGGAACTTGAACTTGTATTCGTCAATTTTGTATAAAGGTTAAACGGTAATTTAGTAGATTGTTGATTTCAAAGATCCCAAAAGCTCCGGTATTATTCTCTGTAAGGTGTCAAACGCCTGGTCACCTAAAACCAACTGGTTTGGGATGTGCCGAGAAGAAAGCCGTTATATGGAGTGATCTCATCTTTGAGTCTCTAATCTCTAAATGATCGTTTGTTGTTATCTATTTAAGTATTTTAATACTAGCTTACTGGGAATATCTTAAATCTTTGATATCGAAATTCCGCTGATTCCGGTACCTATAAAAGACACAAAAATAACAAAAAACACCTTAATTATATTGTAGATATCCTTGGTTTGTGTTTTATGTGTTTCAGGTACAAAAGGATTGAAAACAGGGCAAAAACAGACAAAACCGAGCACAAGATTGGAAAAGCGTGAAAAGCCGAGGACGGGGAAGAAATTTACAAGTTTGGACCGGGATAGTGCTCAAATTATCAAAGTCAACTTCCAAGAATGTTGAAATGTCACAAATAGCCCTTGGGGATGATTTTCAAAAAATACAAGATTGGTCCCTGAATTTTGAAGCTTGGCAAAATTGGTCCTTAAGTTAAAACCAATTCCATTTCTATCCTAACTAAACAACCCTGCCCACACACTAAATAATAAACCCAAGCCTAATTTAAATAAAAACCCAACCCGTCCCTTTTTATTAATAAAAACCCAATACCGTTTGACCTTGGTCAAATCCTTCTTCTAAAACCAAGACCCGCCAAAAACCATACCACCCATACCCACCATTTCCACTGACATCCACCATCACCTCACCCCTCCTCATGCTACACTCCACCTAACAAGCCAAGGAGCATTAATTGCTCCTTCCTCATCCCAAGATAGCCAGTCAAGTGGTATTTCCCACTCACACCATTTTGGCGCCAAAACTGAAGATAAAGGGCTGAGATGATTTGAAGCATATCCAATGGTGGGATTTGATCAGAAGGATGAGAAGAAGCTTTTTGGAAGGCTATTTAAAGAAATGAAGACACAATGATTGAATTGTCACTGCTTTAGACCATTCGTAGTGTAATTAAGTTATTGTTCTATTTTCAGTTTCAAATTCAGTTCTAAAATGTAATTTAAGCTCACTTAAGCTCTTTCGTACTTAATGTTATCAGCTTTGTTCTAAATTCCAAGTTTAATGAAATTTCAAATTCTCATTGTTTACTGTTAATCGAATTCAAAGATATTAGTTGTTAGAAAAAGATCACAAGCTCTCATTAGTGTTTCTATAAGCTCATTCAAGCTTTACATAGCTTTTGTGAGTTTATTAGGTGTTTAATTCGAAGTGCTCTCAAAAATTCTAGTTTGGTCAACAAAAGTCAACTTAGCTTATTGCTTATTCTCATTGTTTATTTTCAGCTTATTTTCATTTAATTATGCTTAGGGTAGTTAGTTTCACTGTTGATTTTCAAAGTTTAGCTTAATATTGCCTAACTCAGCTTTATACTACAAACAGTCACCCTAAAGGACTGTTTGGGTCAATGGGTTAAAAAGGGTCAAAAAGGGATAGCCACTGTTCATTTGCTATTTCCCTAAGTTCTTTCTTGCTTATTGTGGCATATATAAGTAGTTTGTGGAGTTTTTCTAGCTAATTTGAAGGCTTGATAGATTTTGAGTAGGATTAGTGAAAAACTTGTATGTGCACTGTTCTAATAAGCTTGGTATAAGCCCTGGGTTTATAAGCCCTTATTTCTGATATAGATAGGTCCAATATAGTGTATTAAGTTAGTATGCTAAGGTTGGAATCAGTGGGTTAGGATTTGAGGGGTATTTTGACCAAATCCTAGGTCTGCACAATAAACCCCATTTTTGCAGCCTGCATGTTTTCTAGCCCCTTTTCTCAGCTTATTTTATGCTTATGCTCTTATGCTTATTGCCTGATTTTTGTTTTTATGAATAGCTTATAGTACTGGCTTGAGATTTCTGAGCCTTATTTGGATTCTAGAGCTAATCTAGTTGCTCTAATTTGGTCTCCAAATCTCCCTCAACTCACTTTTCTCCCCTGCACCAAAGGTACATCAGCAGCCCTTGGGGCTTATTATGTGATTCTAGTGCTTATTTTACAGCTTATTTAATATCTATTTATCCTTTTGAACTTATTTTTAGTACTCAGCTTATTTTCAGTTTGCCTTTAGCTTATTTAAATAGCTTATCAGATTTTTAGTCCAAGCTTAGCTCATTTCCTTAAAAAGTCCACTGATCAGCCCTTGTGGCTTATTTCTGGGCTTATTTGTGGTTTTAAAAATAAGTTGTCTTCATCAAAGTTGCTTAAATTTACTAGCTCTTTAAGTTTTTAAAAGAAAATCAAAAAAAATAAAATAATTTTGCAAGAAGGTGCACCAGGGATTCGAACCTGGGACCTCTAGCCAGCCAAGCCTCACAACACGCACAACTTAGCCATCATGCCCTTGGGACTTTTCTGATTTAGTTTACATAATCTAATCCTTTATGCCTTGTTTCTTATTTAAGCTATTCGAATCATTTAGCTTATTAACAGCTTATTAGTATAAGGTGGTGCCTTGTTCATATTTTTCCTAGGATTTTTATAACATTAAGTAATTTCACAAAAAATTTCAGATTTTTCTTAACAGTTTTAGTATTTTTAATAATTTAATTAGTTTAAAACAGTTTTTAATTCATAATAAAAAAATATAAAAATCAGAAAAATATAATTTTTTTTTCTAAAATTTTCTTCTGTCATATAGATCTTAAGAAAAATAGATTTGTACCCATAGAGTTTAAATTTCTAAGATTTGACGTTTTAGGCTCGGGTTTTCCCGGTTTAAGCGCGTTTTTAGATTTTCTTTACGTTTTTGGCCTTAAGTGTTCTATATTAATCTTTGCCTTAGTTATATTAATTGTTTCCAGTAATATTTCATAATTTTAGTTCATAAATCCAAGAATCTCTTTTATATCTATTCACGACACGTTTCACGATCCTGATTTCACAAATTCCATTCAACCTTCGTTGGGGATAAACGACTCGGGTTTACATATTTCCTTTGTAAATCCTTGGAGAAAAATATAAGTGTTGATTTCAACGGATCAAAATTTTGGCGCCGCTGCCGGGGAGGTTGTGTTGCGACAATATCGTTGAGATTTTTAACGATTAGTGACTTGAGATCCTTCTTTCAGAAGTTTCCACTTTCATAAAAACATATAAAATACAAAAATATTTTTCTTTTCTTTTCTATATATATTATCATATAAAAACCCAAAAACATTTTCCGTTTTATTGTTAAGTAAAAGATAAAAGCAAAATCAATATAATATTTCTCAACCTGGAGTATTATCATAATAAGTTCCCAAACATCAGATTAAAACTTGCCTTCGTGTCGCTTGCGAATTCGGCTCACTTTTGATTGATAAACAAACTCTAACGGTGGTTTCAGGAGGTTTGGCATTAAATTGACAAACCGAAAGGATCGGGTTTTTAAGGAGCATTTATTGCCCACCTTTGCTCCTCTGCCACTCTGTGCGTTTTTCTTTCAGAGAGCTACCGTACGCTTGTTTGATTTAAGGTTTAAGTTTTTTCCAAAAATCCAAAAAAAAAAAAAAAAAAAAAAAAAAAAAATTGAAAATCCAAAAAACCCAAAAATATTGTTCTTCACCCTCTATCCGTTTAATTCTTTTTCTTTATGTCTGATGACGTATAGTCCGTATTCGGGTCACGAACCCGACCCATACTCATGTCCATCACGAATGGACTCAAGCCCATCATGAATGGGCTATCACAATAGCGGTTTGGGCTCACGATGGCCCAAACCCAATGTTATTTATGGTTGTGATATAAGATATCTCTTATTTATGAGATATGGATCAAAATAACCGACCTATGCGGGATACGCTGAGGAGTGAGGAACACGAAACCAACTAGGGTTTCGTGTGTATATAAAGAGTCTCTCGACTCTCATTAAAGGTACGACTTACAAACCCTAACTCTTCTACAAACACTAAAAACCGATTACTTACTCTCACGCCGGAGGATAATCGTGGGAGACAATCCAACGATAAGCCTAATGGTGTCTTTTTGTTTTCTTAGTGCGCAGGTCTCAAGCATTAAGATCTGATTGGTACGGAATCAAGGAACGCCCAACTTTTGTATCAACAAGTGGCGCCATCCGTGGGACCCTACACTAAGAACTTTGCTAAGAACTAGAATGACGAAACACAGAAATCAGCGGACTCCACATGCGAAGAAAACGCATGACGACCTACTAGGGAAGAAACAGCAAACTGATGTGGCCTCTAAGCAGGCCTCTGGGATAACCAGTGCGCCCAGAAGCTTAGGATCGTACTCAGATCTGCTCTTTACTCCAATAGAACCGCTCACTATGACTACCAATGCTACTACAACAAGTACTAGCGCGGTAGACCTACAGCGCACTCCTCTCACCATGCCAGAAGTAAACTTCACTGAGCCACCAAATGCGCCTATCCGAAACAAGGATCTTGTTTTGGAAACAGACTCTCTCGCGCTAGAAGGAGTCACGCCTGAACTAGCGCCAAGTGATTTCGTATCTCAAAACTACGAAGCCTTGGCTGCGCTCATGCGAGAGGAGGCGAAAAAGAGGTCAAGCCAAAGTCTGCACGCCAGGCTCAACTTCGACCCTGAACATGAGGCATCCCCACCGCGCTACCGAAAGGAAATACGCGAGTAGGATAGCCACAAACACCCAGTGTTTACTAGGATTGGAAGGAAGGTTGTGGATGACGAAGCAGCCGACTTTCAGTATCTGGAGGAGCATGAAGATGGGGAACGGCGCGCCAATGTCCACACTAGGCTTGGTAGTCGCAGGGTTCATGATAGGCTCGGGCGACGGTGCTCCCCAAGCGAAAGCCTTCAAGCTCTGATTCTGAGGATAGTCGGCGCAAGCGCCGCAGAGGAGCAAGCTCGGATTCCGATGATAGTCGGCGCAAGCGTCGCAAAAGAGTAAGCTCATCCTCAAGTGACTCCTCGGACAACGAGGACAAGGAAACAGGACACTGGAAATCAAGGGGAAAATACCGCGACCAGGAAGACGAAGACATGTCTCGTCCCTGGCGTCGCCAAAAAGTTGATGCGTTCACTAGGCGCATCAGCGATTTTTCTGAAAATAAGAGAAGGCGCATGCCTGCTAATGTCAAAACATATGATGGGACAGGTGATCCTGATGATCACCTAAAAATTTTCGAATCAGCAGCCACTATCGAAAATTGGCCACAACCTGTGTGGTGCCACATGTTCAACTCTACATTAGTAGGGAATGCGCGCAACTGGTTCAGTAAGCTTCCACGCAGAAGCATCGGTGGGTTTGAAGAGTTGCGAAAGGCGTTTCGTTTAAACTTTACTCAGAGGAAGAAGTGCGCCAAAAACCCTGTCGAGCTCGCTAGGGTAAAACAGCGCCAAGGGGAATCCACAAGCGCTTTCATGGAACGCTATAAGGACGAATGCATACAGGTCAAGGCGTGCCCAGAAATACTAAAGATATCGGGGTTTATGAACGGGATCAATAACCCAGATTTGATTAAAAAGTTAAACGATAGAGTTCCCCAAACCTTTGACGAGCTCATGAAGCGCACGAGGTCCTTCATCCAAGGGGAAGCAGCCGCTGCGGATAGCAAGAAAAGTTACTCGAACCATAGGTCACAAGAAGAGCCAAGGAGACAATCCAATGAACAGAGTGGCAATCGTAACAAAAGCTATCGCAGTCAAGGGGGCGGACGGGGAAACGACAAGTACACCCCACTAACAAAAACTCCAAAGGAGATATTTGTGATGGAAGGTGCGAACTTTCCAAGACCCCCACCTATGCGCACCCCTGAAGATCGACGCGTAGGGAACGGATACTGCGAGTATCACGCACAGAAGGGCCATACCACTAATGAGTGTGTCCAATTACGCCAACTAATTGAGAAACTAGTTAAAGAAGGCAGATTGGACCACCTCGTTAGAAATATTAAGGATGGGAAAGACAAGCAGAGAACCGGAGGCAAGAAAGAAGCGCCTAAGGAAAAAGCTGATACTATCTACATGATACAATCAAGGCAGCGAAAGACTAGGCAAAAGGTGAGCCAGAAATTCTCTCATGGAAGCGAAATCTCTTTCCCCACTTTGGCCGCGGACAACGCAGTAGCAGAACCACTCACCATTGAAATAAATGCAGGGGGTCACGACATCCACCGCATGTATGTTGATGGAGGCGCATCAGCGGATATAATGTATGAACATTGTTTCAAGAGATTGCGCCCTGAGATACAAAGACAGTTAAGTCCAGCCACGACTGCGCTTACTGGCTTTACAGGAGAAAAGATATGGCCTATGGGGCAACTGCGTCTACTAGTCGCTGTTGGTAGTAAGGAACACTCCGCGACAGCCTGGATGAATTTTATGGTGATCAGATCTCCTTCATCATACAATGGCATTATCGGACGACCAGGAATCTCGGCAATACGCGCAGTACCTTCCACAGCGCATGGGATGCTCAAATTCCCAGTAGAAGGTGGCATTGTCACCATCTACAATAGCGCCGCACCACCTCAAGAATGTAACACGATTACATGCGAAACAACAAATACCCCAGAACAGAGCGCAGCTAAAGTATCAAACCTAAAGGTTGCAATTCACCCTGAATACCCGGAGCAAGAAGTATAGATTGGGGGATCGTTGTCTGACAAAGGAAGAGCGGCCGTGTGCTCACTCTTGCAGAGGAATTTGGATATCTTCGCATGGGAACCAAAGCACATGACTGGTGTGCCACGCTCGATTGCAGAACACAAGTTACAAATCCGACAAGGATATTCCCTAGTAAGGCAGAAAAAGCGCGGCCAGGCTCCAGAGCGCGCAAAAGCCATACTGGAAGAAGTACACAAACTTGTGGACGCTGGCATCATGCGAGAAGTCTATTACCATGATTGGCTCTCCAATCCAGTAATGGTCAAAAAGAGCGATGGCAGTTGGCGGATGTGCGTAGACTTCACTGATCTTAATAAAGCATGTACACAGGATTGCTACCCACTACCAGAAATAGACTGGAAGGTGGAATCTCTGTGCGGGTATCCTTATAAATGTTCCTTAGATGCATACAAAGGGTACCACCAAATCCAAATGGCTAAGGAAGACGAGGAAAAAACAGCCTTCCACACAAGCCAAGGCGTTTTTTGTTATACAAAGATGCCTTTTGGCCTGAAGAATGCGGGCGCCACCTACCAGCGACTGGTAGATAATGCGTTCGAGAAGCAAGTGGGACGCAACCTAGAGGTCTATGTGGATGACCTCGTCATAAAAAGCCACACTGAAGATGAAGTGGTGCGCGACATTGAAGAAACATTCACAACACTACGAAAGATCAACATGAAGTTGAATCCTAAGAAATGCACTTTTGGCGCTACAGAAGGCATGTTCCTAGGATATTTGATAGAACCAGATGGCATTAAGCCATGCCCAGAAAAAACAGAGGCCAGATGGCATTAAGCCATGCCCAGAAAAACAGAGGCTGTCATCCAACTTCCTTCACCGCGCACGCTGAAAGAAGTTCAATCTCTGAATGGAAAGCTAGCCGGTTTGAACAGATTCCTGTCCAAATCAGCGGATAAGTCACTTCCTTTATTTAAAACACTCAAGAAGTGTACTAAAAAGGGAGACTTTCGTTGGACTGCGGAAGCGGAAGAAGCTTTCACACAGCTTAAGCAACATATAGCAGCGCTACCTAAGCTAGTTGCACCTCGACCAGGGGAGGAGCTAATCGTCCACTTATCCGCGACCCATGGAGCGATCAGCGCAGTGCTACTGACGGATAGGAATTCCGTACAAACATCGGTGTATTTTGTGAGCAAAGCACTCAAGAAGACAGAGATCAATTACAGCCCAATGGAGAAGTTGGTCTTGGCATTAGTATTTGCTGCCAAAATACCGCGCAGATACTTTCAAGCGCACCCAATAGCAGTGATTACCGACCAACCCATCAAACAAGTTATCTCTAAACCTGACGCATCGGGGCGATTACAAAAATGGAGTATGCTACTAGGCGAGTATAACATCTCTTACAGACCACACACTGCGGTTAAAGGGCAAATACTAGCAGACTTCATCATCGAAAAACCAGATACCGATGACGCACCCCCACCGAGCAAGGTAGAATTACAAGAACCATGGGTCTTGTTCACAGATGGATCTTCATGCGTGGATGGATCGGGCGCTGGCCTTATCCTCACTAATCCAGAAGGGATGGAATTCACTTACGCACTGCGTTTTGAATTCACAGCCACGAACAACGAGGCAGAATATGAAGCCCTAATCGCTGGATTACGCATTGCAAATCGAATGGGTGTACGTAACCTAGAAGCAAATGTGGACTCCCGATTGGTAGCCAACCATGTGTTGGGCGAATATGTGGCTAAAGAGGATAACATGGTCCAATACCTCGACAAGACCAAATCGCTAATACAAGGCTTTGACAGGTTTACCATTAAGCAAATTCCTAGAGGTGAAAATAAGAAAGCGGATGCGCTAAGCAAGATCGCATCTACTAGCTTCGCGCACCTGTCAAAACAAGTTTTAGTGGAGATCCTAAAGAACAAATCCATCTCGGAGATGGAGATATCCACGGTAATAGAGGAAGAGAATCCTACGTGGATGACCCCTATTATCGAATTTATAAGCAAGGGCAAATTGCCCGATGAGCAGAAGGACGCTCGACGGATACGGCGCACAGCGCAGAGATTCGAACTTAGAGATGGTATCCTATATCGGCGCTCATTCCTACAACCATGGCTTCGGTGCGTTGGACCTCTTCAGGCAGATTACGTACTCCGAGAGATCCACGCTGGTTCATGCAGTATGCATTCAGGACCACGGTCCGTCGTAGCGCGAGCATTGCGCTCAGGATATTATTGGCCTACTATGCACCTAGATGCGCGCGATGTGATAAAGAAATGCAACGACTGCCAAGTTCATAGACCCATCCCGCGCAGACCACAACAAGAGCTAACACCTATCACTTCGCCATGGCCATTCTACAAGTGGGGTATCGACATCGCGGGTCCCTTCCCTGTCGCAGCGGGAGGACTTAAATTCCTTATTGTTGCAATCGATTACTTCACTAAATGGATCGAAGCGAAGGAAGTAGCGACAATCACAGGTAATCAAGTAAAACGCTTTGTTTGGGAAAATATTGTATGCCGTTTTGGATTACCTGGGGAGATCGTTTCGGACAACGGAAAACAATTCCGTGATAACCCGTTCAAAGACTGGTGCGCAGAGTTACATATCACACAACACTTCGCATCAGTAAAACACCCATAAACCAATGGTTTAGTTGAGCGCGCAAATCGTAGTCTAGGCGAAGGAATTAAAGCGCGCCTAGACAAACACAAAGGAAGATGGGTGGACGAATTGTCGCATGTCTTATGGGCGCACCGCACAACAATCAAAGTTAGCAATGGAGACACTTCTTTTTCCCTTGTCTACGGGACAGAAGCTGTCATACCAGCTGAAATTGGAATGCCAACTATCCGCACCGCGGAAGTTAATGTCGCGACTAATGACGACGAACGACGGATAGATTTGGACCTATTGGAAAAAAGGCGCGAGCGCGCAGCTATACGAGAGGCAAAAACCAAGTCAAAGATGAAGGGATACTACGATGCTAAAGTTCGAAGCACTTCATTCAGACCAGGTGACTTCGTGTACTGCGCTAATGATGCAAGCCACGCAGAAGATACAAGAAAACTTGGACCAAAGTGGGAAGGACCCTATGAGGTCATTGAAGCACTAGGACAAGGCGCGTACAAGCTGCGTGACATGGATGGCCGTGAGCTACAACGCACATGGAATATCTGCAATCTCAAGAGATGCTATCTTTAGGAAAGGTTACGACCCAATACATGGACACCTACGCACTTTAGTAAGTGCTCAATAAATATCCGTGTATTTACATTTTTGTTTCATTTAGACAAATGTTTTTTTATCTTTTTACAAAAACTTGCAAGTATTAATAAAATGTTGCGGTTTCTAGCTAACTCTGTGACACACTTTACTTTATTGCTTACATATAATTTATGTCTCAATACTGTTTGTTATATTATCTTTTGCCTACATGGCGTGCATGCACTAATTAAAAACCCACGATGGTAAAAGGATGAGTAAACCTAATAAATGACTCGTTGTGTAAGAGGGTTGCAAACCCATCAACACCGGATCACGCATCCTTGTTAAACACCTTATTCTCAAGACGTTGGACTAAGTTCCGTGCGTACCCCACGATGGATACACATCAATGCACACTGTGCGCGTTTAACAAATAAGGAGTTAAGACAATTAACCCCTTAGTATGGTATTAGTAGCACGCTGCAATCCATACACTTGTGCACCCCACGATGGATACACAACAACTTGTAAATTTCATACACAATTATGTTATATACAATCATGTCATACACGACTATGTCATAAATTTCATACACGATAAGGATATAAGTGATTATAAATCCTTGTAACTTTTCTAAATGTGTTTATGCAAGCGGTTTGATTCTTAGACATCTTTTACGCAAAGACAAAATAACTAAGTACAAACGTCATAATCACAGTCAAATTTGATACAATATGCATACAATTGTATTTTTCAAAATCAACGCTTCATTATGGATAACAAGTTCAGCAAAAGTACACATCCAACACGCATATGTACAACAAAAAGTGGACATACCACAAAAAATCACTACACCAAAACTACCAGGACATGCTACGAGTACGCCTGAGCCCTGAGCTACCTGCTTGGTGCGCCACACGACCAGCATCTTTAAGCTTCTGCAACAACTCAGCATCCTTGGGTGCTACCGTTGGCACGCTAACGGGCACCCCATCAGATCTAGGAATGTGAGCCGCACCAAGACCACACAGAATGGCTTTCCCCTTCTGGCCCTTCTTCTTGGCAAGTCTCATCTCATGGGCCTCTAAGGAAGCCTTCAAAGGAATTTCTTTCTCAAGAGCAAAAGGGTGGAGAATGTCACAGGGACAAGCAAAAATAGGCACATGTAGCTGCGACACGCCTGGTTTCAGGAAGTAATCAAACTGTTTCTCAGCGTCTTCGGATGAGTGCCTAGCCAAAGTCAGCCCCTCCATAATCACACTGATAGGAAAATCCTGGTCACGCTCCAGGCGAGCAATATGAGGAAGCTCGAAAAGCTTCATCTTCTCCATGGCGGCGACAAGCTCATCATAGGCACTGGCGTTGTAACCCGGTACTTGAGTAATAGGCACGGTCAACAAATTTCTCTCGGCAAGCTTTTCTATAGCCTGCGCTTAGCCACGTGCCAACGCGCGCTCAACAACTTCCCCGAACACCCCCGTCACCTCCTGCGACTCCAAAGTACCCAAAGCGGCAAGGCGCAAACCATGGCTGATAAGCCACCTGCGCTCAGCTATGGTTGACACCAAATGAGGATACAACTCCTCATCATACTCAATGCTGAGCTTGCGCAGTTTGCTCTCCTGATTCTCCAGAAAACTCTCCACAGCCTTGCGGAATTCATCCAAGTCAGACATGAGTTTCCCCTTGTTCAGCTCCATATATCTCAAGGCCCAAAGGCAGGAGGCCTTGTACTCTTTTGCTCCAGTGCGCTCTTTATTCAGTTCGGCCGTGAGCGACATCTTCTCATCAGCAACTTTCTGGTCATACATAGCGGATGCCCTCAATTCAGCCTGCGCATCAGCCAACTGCGCCTTTAGAAGGTCAATCTCCTTATCCTTCTGCGCAACTAGGCTGCTCTCACCACCATACTCAGCCTGTAGCCGCGCGACCAATGAAGCCTGGTGCGCAGCAGCCAACGCCAACTCCTCTAGAAGGCTATTTCTTGGCGCATCTCCAGCAGATTTTTCCTCATCCACTGGACTCTCAGGCCCAAAATCAGTCTTAGGTGGTGAATTCTCAACATGCGCATCATCATCAACAGCAGTCTCAGCACTACACGCAAATAACAACGTTACTCTATAGTACTAATAGCGGATTAAGGACTAAAGATCTAAAGGTACAAGTACTTACTTGGGGGGAGGAGTTTTATGCGATGACGCATCCTCTTCAGTGGGTCGCTCGACAAAAATAGCAGGGCGCTTACTTGATGTCCCTGCGCCATCATCACCAGACGACCACTTACGCTTTAAACCTTGGTCTTCCTCCTCAGACTCATCCATAGCACTCCCCGACGAGTCTACATGCAATAACTTCACAGGGATTCGTGACCCAGAAGGGGAAAAGCTACGCAGAGGAGTAGCCATAGTAACACCTGCGGGGATCTCCACAGTCTCATCTGTCCCCTCTGGCTCCCCCTGCGCGATCGCCATTGTGCGTCCTGCGGTAGCCTGCAGAATGGGCTCCTCACCATCTCTCAAAGGGCGCACACCCACAATAACCTGCTTCGGCTTCTCCAAATGCACAACGCGGAATAGATCCATCTCTGCGCAACAAACAACAAACACAAAATGTGTTAATAAGCTACAAAGGGAGAACGCTTACAGCTATTAAACGAAGAGGAAAGAAGAGACAAGCACCCACCTCGGCTATTTTCATCCAGAAATGTTGGCACTTCTTCCGGGCTACCAAAGTAATTGCGGCTAATGCCCATGTGCACCAAAAACTCTTCGGGATACGCTTTGATTGGTATACGATTGGTGTTTATCGTATCCGCATCAGCTACATTGTACAACCCGGGGTCGGGGCGCTCGTCTCTTGGTAATAATTCTCGAGTATAGAACTCAAAAATCGATGGGAAAAATGAACTATCAACCCAAAAGAATTTTTCTCTCCAATCCCTCAGTGCATCTAACTTCTCAGTATAGCACTGCAGCGGACCTGCGCGCTTGGAGAAGGAAACCCACCCGTTTGACCACGACGTGTGGTAAAACGCGCGGAATAGATGAATCGTGGGTTCTATCCCTAACAAGCGACAATTCACTTCGAAGTTGGTTATCTTTGCTGCACCTATACAGTGTAGCTGGGAAATATGAAGGCGATAGTGATTGAGAATATCACACAAAAAGAGGGAGATGGGCGCACGCTGGTTCACAAATTCGAAGAAGCGCGTATAAACCCCCACCTTCCCTTGCGGGAAATTCGCTATTGACGCATTTGCAGCCGGAACTACCGGATGCAATGCGAGAGGGATGTAATAGTCTGAGGTGAACTGACGAAGTTCATCCTCAGATATATCGGAATTAATATCAGACAATTGAAGAACCATGATTAACCTTCAATAACCCTTATAAGCGCACGCGCTATTACCTTCGCTTCTGCTGATTTTTTGATCGCTTTCTTGAAGGTTTAACAATGGCGGACAATGATGGTTTTTACTGTGATAACCACAGTGAAATGACGGTTCAAGTTTATATAGGGTTACACATATTCGTGGATGAATGACATGTGTACCCCACTTGCTCCAATCGGATGGTTGGGAACCCAAAAGGTAAAGCACTTTTTCACCCACCCTCACGATTTTCGAAGAAGATACTTGGACTAGTTTAACTTGCTAATTTTGGCGGGAAATACTTGAAACTTCCCCGCTACGCATCAAGGAATATTTTTAGTTCCAATTGTTAGTCTAGCATCCGCAATTTCGCATTGCGCACACTAGACTGGGGGGGACATGATGACGTATAGTCCGTATTCGGGTCACGAACCCGACCCATACTCATGTCCATCACGAATGGACTCAAGCCCATCATGAATGGGCTATCACGATAGCAGTTTGGGCTCACGATGGCCCAAACCCAATGTTATTTATGGTTGTGATATAAGATATCTCTTATTTATGAGATATGGATCAAAATAACCGACCTATGCGGGATACGCTGAGGAGTGAGGAACACGAAACCAACTAGGGTTTCGTGTGTACATAAAGAGTCTCTCGACTCTCATTAAAGGTACGACTTACAAACCCTAACTCTTCTACAAACCCTAAAAACCAATTACTTACTCTCACGCCGGAGGATAATCGTGGGAGACAATCCCACGATAAGCCTAACGGTGTCTTTTTGTTTTCTTAGTGCGCAGGTCTCAAGCATTAAGATCTGATTGGTACGGAATCAAGGAACGCCCAACTTTTGTATCAATAATGTCTTCATCTTACCACTATGGTTGTCAATGGTGTGGAGGTCCTCATAATGGTGGGAATTGTCCCGGTTGTAGCATGGTGGAATCAGGAAACGGGTTTGTTTATGACCAAAATCCTTATTCTTACCATGAAACACCCGACTTTTTCAACCAGCCCCCATACCATGAGATGGAAACATATTCTTGTGAATATTGTGGAGGTCCACACCCAAGTTTTGATTATCAAGCAGGGAATACGTCTGTCTATGAACAAGATCCATGTAATCAAAACTTCAGGTATGACCATTATCCATATAATTCACCAAATCAGTCACAGCATATGTATTGTTGTGAGTACTGTGGAGGTCCACATTATAATTCTGATTGTCAAAAAAGGAACCTGCTTGTCTATGAGCATGTCCCTTGTAACAATTTCGACTATTCTTGTCATGACCAATCTCCACAGTATCAAATAAATCAAACACCACCTCAGCCAATTCCACAAGAAGTTCTCCATGATCTTCTTGATTCAATAAAAGATTTTAAGGATTTGGTGATTAAACTTCCCCAAGAAGATCCCCATCAGAAAACTTATGGAGGACTTCTAGCTGAAGAACAAACAGCTAGAATAAGTTCCAAATATCGTCAAACTTTCATTTACGATGATTATGATGAAGATTCTATGTGGGGAGTTTGTAAGAATTCGTCAGCTGCAATCACACCTGTCTAGAAAAGGCAGGAAGACAAGAGTATTGCAGAATTGCTAGCAGAAGAGCAAATGGAACGTATAAAAGCCATTTATGCTAGCAATATTGATGAGGAGGACGACGAGGAGAGTATTATTCCTTTGAGTAATATCATTTCTCAACTCCCTCAGTCTATAGCAATCACACCCATCTTACAGTCTATGGACTCCGAGGACTCTCTTATTATGGGGGATGAGCTTATTAGCACTATTCCTGAAAAGGAATCGGACGAATTCATAAAGTCTAGTGCTGAGAACCTTATCCCAATCCCAAGTGAGTCTGAGGATATGTCCGACAGTGAAAGTGATGGTTCTTTTCGTAGTGATCATCCTCTTGACACTACTGATGATTTTTTTGGGACGTTTTCTAACCCCCTTTTCAATCTCAAAGATGATTTTTCCTCTAGTAATGACGAATCACTTTCTGATGAGGACGTTCAAAATGAAAGTCTCAAAGTCTATTCGAATTCTCTTTTTGAATTTGATGATGAGTACTTTTCTAGCAAAATAAATCCTCTCTTTGATGAAGAGTTAGAGAACGATGAGGTCAAGGACTCTATTATTCATAAACTTGATGATATGACCAAAATTCTTAATCCCGATATTGTTAAGGACAATCTTTCTCTGACATATGTGACTTCTCCTTCTGATGATCGCCATTATATTGACTTCACATATGTCGTTCGAGTTTTTCTACCTTTCTTCGCCTATAAGGTAGATTGTCATTTCCTTTACTCGTTCGGGAGTGAAGACAAAGTTTTTGACCCCGGCATCTCCATTTATCAATCTTTTGAGCCGGATGTATATCATCGGAGTGGAACTTTCATGAAATTCAATGTTGATCCAAACATCTTGAATGAAAGTCCGATGGAGATTTTCTTTTCCACATGCTCCCCCAAGAATAAATGAATTCGGGGTCGAGTCATGCTAGTGCTCGGTTAACAAAAACATTAGCATTGCATGGGTGACAACCCATGTTTCTGACTTCTTTCTATTTTCTGACACTAAGTGTGGGGGAATCCCATTGTGCTGTGCATTTTGTGTGTTGTTTGCTCTTGTTTGCAGGTTTCCCTTGGATTGTGATGATTGCCGCGCCTGTTTTCAATCCAGCCGCCCAATATCCTATCCTTTTGCTAACGATTATCTAGGGATATCTTTTTAATCCTGTTTGTGAAAATAGAGATTTCTTTCACACACTTGGCTATTAGTATTACCTTTTTACGTTCTAAGTGGCGGCATAATAGCCGGTACTTTGAATATTGAGGGCAATATTCAATTCTAAGTGTGGGGGGGGGGGGGGAATTCTCTCGAATTTTGTCACATATGTACCTTCTAGTGCCCTAGTACCCCCATTTTTCCCAAAATTTTAATTTTTTTTCGTTTTTAAATAAGAAATTGCAATAAAAAAAGAAGAAATGTTTAGTCTTGTTTAGGTTAGAACAAAGGGAATCCCGACTCTGCCAGAGTATTGATCTGGCTGCTTCCTTAACGATTAGACTAAGGTTTTACGATATGTGCAAATGAAAATGCTAAGCGTAGAGTAGTTGGTTCTCTTTAGAGCTTATATAAGTAATCTATGGCTTTTCCTCCCGGAAGATAACTAATCTGATTAAATGCGTGCTGTTTTCAAACGTTTGAATGTTAAAATCATGTTGTTATGCAAAACGAATTTTTATACAATTTTGATATAGAGCCCGAGTTCAACTTTTTATTTTTATTTTTGAGAAAGCATATATGTATGTATATTACTAAAGTTAAAAATAAAAAAAAAAAAATGATGATGAAAAAAAATGAAAAAATGAAAAAGAAAAATAAGAAAATAGAATGATATTGCAAAATGCAATAAGTTTTGATATTGTAAAAATAAAAGATGTATATGTTGTTTATATGAATAAATGTAGGAAAATTGCTTTCTCTTAAATTTAAATCGGAACTTGAACTTGGATTCGTCAATTTTGTATAAAGGTTAAACGGTAATTTAGTAGATTGTTGATTTCAAAGATCCCAAAAGCTCCGGTATTATTCTCTGTAAGGTGTCAAAAGCCTGGTCACCTAAAACCAACTGGTTTGGGATGTGCCGAGAAGAAAGCCGTTACATGGAGTGATCTCATCTTTGAGTCTCTAATCTCTAAATGATTGTTTGTTGTTATCTATTTAATTATTTTAATACTAGCTTACTGGGAATATCTTAAATCTTTGATATCGAAATTCCGCTGATTCCGGTACTATTCTCTGTAGGGGTGTCAAAAGCCTGGTCACCTAAAACCAACTGGTTTGGGATGTGCCGAGAAGAAAGCCGCTACATGGAAAAGGCCCTTTTTGATCCTTAGATTTTCGAGGTTCCCGGTAAATTAGTATTTGACTTAAACGAATGGCAACCATAATAAACGTCGATTTTTGCGGTCAAAATTTTGAAAATGAGCACAGTCACCTAAATTTGATAAATGTGGGAGTGAAAAGTTAAGTTTCGGCTTACATAGTTATTAGTATAAGTAGTGTTAGCATTTTTACCAAAACATTTGCACATTAAGTTTAAGCTTAGTTGGGAGTATATAAAAGAGGATGACGATTACAATTCCCTGGAGACACCCAGTTTGTGTGAATCCTGTTCTGTGATACCATTTTTGGAAATCAAGCATGTTATATATTTTTATTCTAAGTTTAAATTTCTTGCATTATATAAAAAAATCAAAACGGGGTATACTTGGTATTCTTTTGATCCTTTCATTACTTCATATGATCGGATTGCTAGGGACTAGCAATAGCTTAGTGTGGGGGATTGATGAGTGTGTAAATACTCATCATTTTATATCCATAAAAGACACAAAAATAACCAAAAACACCAGAATTATACTGCAGATATCCTTGGTTTGTGTTTTATGTGTTTCAGATACAAAAGGATTGAAAACAGGGCAAAAACAGACAAAACCGAGCACAAGATTGGAAAAGCGTGAAAAGCCGAGGACGGGGAAGAAATTTACAAGTTTGGACCGGGATAGTGCTCAAATTATCAAAGTCAACTTCCAAGAATGTTGAAATGTCACAAATAGCCCTTGGGGATGATTTTCAGAAAATACAAGATTGGTCCCTGAATTTTGAAACTTGGCAGAATTGGTCCTTAAGTTAAAACCAATTCCATTTCTATCCTAACTAAACAACCCTGCCCACACACTAAATAATAAACCCAAGCCCAATTTAAATAAAAACCCAACCCGTCCCTTTTTATTAATAAAAACCCAATACCGTTTGACCTTGGTCAAATCCTTCTTCTAAAACCAAGACCCGCCAAAAACCATACCACCCATACCCACCATTTCCACTGACATCCACCATCACCTCACCCCTCCTCATGCTACACTCCACCTAACAAGCCAAGGAGCATTAATTGCTCCTTCCTCATCCCAAGATAGCCAGTCAAGTGGTATTTCCCACTCACACCATTTTGGCGCCAAAACTGAAGATAAAGGGCTGAGATGATTTGAAGCATATCCAATGGTGGGATTTGATCAGAAGGATGAGAAGAAGCTTTTTGGAAGGCTATTTAAAGAAATGAAGACACAATGATTGAATTGTCACTGCTTTAGACCATTCGTAGTGTAATTAAGTTATTGTTCTATTTTCAGTTTCAAATTCAGTTCTAAAATGTAATTTAAGCTCACTTAAGCTCATTCGTACTTAATGTTATCAGCTTTGTTCTAAATTCCAAGTTTAATGAAATTTCAAATTCTCATTGTTTATTGTTAATCGAATTCAAAGATATTAGTTGTTAGAAAAAGATCACAAGCTCTCATTAGTGTTTCTATAAGCTCATTCAAGCTTTACATAGCTTTTGTGAGTTTATTAGGTGTTTAATTCGAAGTGCTCTCAAAAATTCTAGTTTGGTCAACAAAAGTCAACTTAGCTTATTGCTTATTCTCATTGTTTATTTTCAGCTTATTTTCATTTAATTATGCTTAGGGTAGTTAGTTTCACTGTTGATTTTCAAAGTTTAGCTTAATATTGCCTAACTCAGCTTTAAACTCCAAACAGTCACCCTAAAGGACTGTTTGGGTCAATGGGTTAAAAAGGGTCAAAAAGGGATAGCCACTGTTCATTTGCTATTTCCCTAAGTTCTTTCTTGCTTATTGTGGCATATATAAGTAGTTTGTGGAGTTTTTCTAGCTAATTTGAAGGCTTGATAGATTTTGAGTAGGATTAGTGAAAAACTTGTATGTGCACTGTTCTAATAAGCTTGGTATAAGCCCTAGGTTTATAAGCCCTTATTTCTGATATAGATAGGTCCAATATAGTGTATTAAGTTAGTATGCTAAGGTTGGAATCAGTGGGTTAGGATTTGAGGGGTATTTTGACCAAATCCCAGGTCTGCACAATAAACCTCATTTTTGCAGCCTGCATGTTTTCTAGCCCCTTTTCTCAGATTATTTTATGCTTATGCTCTTATGCTTATTGCCTAATTTTTGTTTTTATGAATAGCTTATAGTACTAGCTTGAGATTTCTGAGCCTTATTTGGATTCTAGAGCTTATCTAGTTGCTCTAATTTGGTCTCCAAATCTCCCTCAGCTCACTTTTCTCCCCTGCACCAAAGGTACATCAGTAGCCCTTGGGGCTTATTTTGTAATTTTACTAGCTTTTTAAGTTTTTAAAAGAAAATCAAAAAAATAAAATAATTTTGCAAGAAGGTGCACCAGGGATTCGAACCTGGGACCTCTAGCCAGACAAGCCTCACAACACGCACAACTTAGCCATCATGCCCTTGGGACTTTTCTGATTTAGTTTACATAATCTAATCCTTTATGCCTTGTTTCTTATTTAAGCTATTCGAATCATTTAGCTCATTAACAGCTTATTAGTATAAGGTGGTGCCTTGTTCATATTTTTCCTAGGATTTTTATAACATTAAGTAATTTCACAAAAATTTTCAGATTTTTCTTAACAGTTTTAGTATTTTTAATAATTTAATTAGTTTAAAACAGTTTTTAATTCATAATAAAAAAATATAAAAATCAGAAAAATATAAATCTTTTTTCTAAAATTTTCTTCTGTCATATAGATCTTAGGAAAAATAGATTTGTACCCATAGAGTTTAAATTTCTAAGATTTGACGTTTTAGGCTCGGTTTTTCCCGGTTTAAGCGCGTTTTTAGATTTTCTTTACGTTTTTGGCCTTAAGTTTTCTATATTAATCTTTTCCTTAGTTATATTAATTGTTTCCAGTAATATTTCATAATTTTAGTTCATAAATCCAAGAATCTCTTTTATATCTATTCACGACACGTTTCACGATCCTGATTTCACAAATTCCATTCAACCTTCGTTGGGGATAAACGACTCGGGTTTACATATTTCCTTTGTAAATCCTTGGAGAAAAATATAAGTGTTGATTTCAACGGATCAATGCTCATACTTCTTTTGAATTTTGATATTCATGTTTCAAGTAATTCTTATTCTTTGGCTTCGATCTTTGACTTTTGTTAGCATGAGCATGATGGAAATGGTGGTGGTGGAACTCCTGGTCTCCATGATTATCTGCAAGTAAACAGTTAGCAACAAATCATCCGACACTTACAGGTTCGGACTTCGAGATCATCAACAGCATAGTGTGAAGACTTTCTCTAATCCTTGCCAAGGCCGTTCCTGAATCGGATGCCCCCAAGAGAGCTAACTCAGATACACCAAAGTGTATCAACGATTCAGGTGAGCCGCTGAAGTATACCGAAGTATCACTCCACGACTGTATACCGTTTGGAACCACCTCGAACACTAAGTGTAACCCACAAGGGATTACCGAAGTGACCTGCTGTCAGGGCTGTTTGATGTTGACTCTGGCAGGAATTTCCACTCAATAAATGCGAATCATAATTATGAGTTCCCTCATGAGTGTTCTTGGCAGATTACTAAGATCTACGTAGGACTCTTGTAATTTACAACTGGTGTCCTTATTGTTGAACAACCAGTGTAGAAATGTTAAGTGTTCCTCAGAGATCTTTTGATGTATGCTCACCGCTCTAGACTCGATTCAGTGCTTATTGGTTTTAGTCGTCGGAGGCATGGAGTAGAGTGCCTCCTTTTCAATATCAACTCATCTCGGAATGAGAGGTCGATAGATAACGAAGGGTTCTCCGTGAGAAATGAAACAAGTGTCTTTTGAGAGACACTTGAGTGGCTAGAAGGTTTAGTGCAGTGCATCACTGGGTCCATGACGGCTTAATCTTCAATACCGGTGTCACCGTAGTAACAACCAGTAGCATATGAATTGAATCCGGTTTCTGCCCTAAGGTTGAACATATGGAGGGCTGTAAAACCCTAACTTTTCAAACATTTGAAATTTCTATTTTTCCCTCTAACTTTGAATCTATAAGAACTCTCATAATGACATAAGAACTTTATTAATCTACAAAACCTTAAACTATAATCTAAATAACTAAATACCTAACTATAAAATACAAAAGCCTACAACCTATGTCACTATGTTCATGCCTAAATGAACATTGTATGGGCCGAATTCTCTCACAAACTTTGATACATAATATTTGGGTTGAAAATCAAATAAAGCTTGGCCCATTTACCCCTATAACCGGCCCTCCCTCCCTCTAAATCTCATATCACGGTCTTTTATTTCTCACCAAATAATCACACAAAAACCCTAAAAACTAATAAGGATCGGCCGCCCCATTTTCTAGTTCTTTCTCGTTCGAATCAAAGCACAAGCAAGGTAGTACGAAGGTGATTAGCTTGGGTGTGTACGTGGGTCGAATCCAGGTTCGATAGGAGAGAGGATCGTGGGTTTATTCTAGTTCGAATGTGGTAGGAATCGTGTGGTGTTCTTAGCTTCGTGATCTTGTTCTTCGATTTGATCTCCAAGGGTAACGTATTATCTTGTTTTGTTTTTGTTTCCCTCATTTTGATTACCTTCTCTAATCGTATAACATGTCATCTAAAGCTCACATGAATCGGCTTAATGCTTATACACATATACACGAATGAAATCTCACATGAAATCATAAGAATCACACATAAAATAATGAATTAGGGTTAGGGTTTTGGATGGAATTTTCGTGGGTAATCATTGTGGGATATTAAGAACATGTTTAATGATGTTAAATATAAGTCTTATGAACAATTATGGGTCGATTAGGGTTAAAGGAGTTAGGTTTTGGTGGTGATTTTATGAGTTACAAGCTGTCCAGAAAATTGGGTCGAATTGATTAGGGTGAATCTTGATGATATCAACGTGTTTTTGAGTGATTCTTGGGTCTAAAATCAAGTTCTGGAAAAGAGCTTTCTGAATATGTAAGCCTTATAATTTTTGGAGGTCGGGAATATGTCTTTTCTGATTTTACAAGTTCAAGTGTCAAAACTGTCAATTAGTAATCCGAATTTCAACCCTGGTATATGATTTTTTGTTTTGAAATCAGTAAGGAGTCATTGGCTCAAACTGAACAGGGATTAAATATAGTATATTTTTATTCTCTGTTATTTTTGGTGGAATTTTTAGAGTAGCACAACGTGGTCTCTTAATTGCTTACTTATTGGGTCTCAGATCTGTTACCGAATCTAGACTAGTTTTGATAATGAATTTTTGTCCTATAGTTATACTACCTGGAAAATTCTACAAAAATTACACAAAGTAGTTAACATATGTATCTACCTGGAGTAATTTTTCTAAGGCTCCAGGAGGTGCAAAAATATACCAAAAAAATCCGGAAATGTGATACATGTTTAATACTAAAAGGTGAGTTTTCTGAAAAGGGTAAATTACACACTTAAAACCTATTATATCATTAATATGTGTAACCTAATCATAATGAAACTTTAATTGAGTGTTTAATACAGTAAATGAACTACCTATGATCTTTATATAACCTAATAGAGTATTTGATTGGACTACTACATGTTTAAGTATGATAAAACCCTAACTGGAATAAAAGTAACCCTAAGATACCATATATGGAAACTTAATAATTATGGAAACTTACTAATTCGGGAAACCTGCTAAAAATAGAAAGTTACTTACAATGGATAAACTACTTAAAGAGGAAACTTTCTATTTTTGGAAAGTTACTATTTTTGAAAAGCTGCTATAAAAGGAAAGTTACTAAAAATGGAAAGCCGACTAAAATGAGTAATCTGATTTAAAATAAGTTATTAATAAGACAATCATGAATTCGTGTAGATCCGCTGAAGAAGAAGTTGCTTCCAATCTTTATGTTTCTGTTATGTTTGCACGTGCGGTCTAAGGTACAGATATTCTGACCTTTCTCTTAAGGTTTCTCATGACTTCTTATACACCTTTGATCTGATAGTTTCTGATATGATACCTTTGCTATGATTGTAACACCCCAACCCGGCAAGGGCAAAGGCGTCACAAGTACATGGTTTCATATCAGATAGAAGCATTCAAGAATTAAAGTAGCGGAAGTCTTAATATAAAAATCCAAAGGAAAATAAGTCAACAAGACTAATGAAGTACGAAACAGAATCCAAAATGCCCAAACAATGGCATAACAGAAATAATATCCAAATGGTCACACTAGAATGACAAGGTCTAAACTTCACACAAGTTGCTCTCATCCCAAGCTAAAACCCAGCTCCTAGCTTAAATGTACCTGCCGCAGGAAAAGAAATGCGGCTGAGCTACGAGAGCTCAGTGAACAGATATAACAGAAACAAAGCAATAATATAGAATAAAGAACAGGAAGAGAAATACGAACCGGTCAGAGTCAAGGTACAAGTATAATGTAACAGTAATGAAAGATAAGTGATATCAAGGTCATGCAAACATGTCAAGGGTTAAGGAAATTAGTACAGGTAAGTGTAAGGGTAACAGAAATCCACTACGAGCCCAGAAATCAGAAATCATATCAAGTCCAGTAATCAGGGTGTACGGAGGGGAGACCTCGGTACCAAATACAGGGTGAGGGGCTACCTCTCAGGGGTTGGAGTCATGAGCTCCCAGGGGTTGTGAAAGACGTGCATCGCACACATCATTAGTTCACCAAAGATAACAAGTCATATATCATATACAGAAAACAGAGACAAGTCTAGGATGCATCAATACGCCCCAGGTGGCCAGAGTCTACCAATACACACCATATAATCAAGTCAGGGACGGGATAGGACATCTCTCTCCTACCCTAGAGTTAAGTTATCGGTGCATCAATGACAAGGACATGAACACCTCATGCCTGGTGGGTGGCTCGTAATATCAAACTGTGAGTCAAGGTCAAGTATCAAGTGTCAAGTGTCAGGTGTCAAGTATCAGGTATCAAGTATCCGGTGTCAAGTATCAGGTGTCAAATATCAAGTATCAGGTGTCAAGTATCAGGTATCAGGTATCAAGTATCAGGTATCAAGTATCAAGTATCAGGTTGTTCAGAATCAAGTTTCATATCAGGGTTCAAGACAGGAGATCAAGACAAAGGTTTAAGTAAAGGTTCAAATCAGAGGATTCATATCAGAAGGTTCAATAACAGGAGGTCAATATCAGGAGATCAATATCAGGAGGTTCAAAGGTTCATAATAAAGTTCACTTTAAAAGTTTACTATTAAAAGTCCATTTTCTAGGTGACAAAATAACCTTAAATACTGGTCTCCATAAAATGATTTTTTTTAAACGGTTTTCATAAAGAAGGTCTTTTCAAAAGGTTTCTATAAAGTTAGTCTTCAAAATAGTTTCTTGAAACATTTTCATAATTAATTAAAAAGATTTTCTCGTCCAGTTATAATATCAAAATATCAAGGTTCAAGTCAAGGTTTTATGGCAGGGTTCATATCAAGGTTCATGGCAAGGTTCAGAACAAGGTATAAAACAAAGATCAAGGCAAGGGTTCAAACAAGGGTCCAAGAGTAAGTACACAGATCAAGGTTCACAATACAAGGGATACATAGCAATGGTTCAGGAAATCTTAAACGAATCTAATAAATCAAGAGAACGAAGGCCCCTTACTGAAAAGGGAAGAATATCCGTACCTTATTCCAATGCAAGCACACAAAATAGAAAAGACTGACAGGAAGTCAAATCACTCCCTCCTCGAACCTAAGGAGTAGAAGACAGAAATACGAAAGGGGTTTAAGTTATCTTCTCATTATAAGTGACTTTATATTTTTAGCAGGTTTATATTCTTAACAGGTTTCCAGATTTAGTAAGCTTCCATACTTGGCAAGATTCAAGTGATATAATTCAAGTTAAGTCCTTAATGTAGGCTTATTATGGAAGTCATGATCATTTGACAAGTTATACAAGTTCAGGGTTAATTATGACAAGCTTTCATAGTTCAGGGTTATAAATGTAAATTTGCCAAAGTTCAAGGTTAAAATAGAAATATTATAATTTACCATTCAAATACTTAATTTTCCATAATTTCACGTTTAGCCTTCAAGTTTCAAATATTTACAAGTTACACCCTTTTAGTTAATTATTTTACAAATTAAACCTTATAATTATGTAAATTACAATTTAACCCTTATTAATATTACAATTACACATCAAGCCCTTCATTACTCTTATTTACAGAAAAATACCCTTTAAATTAATTATGGCACGACAAGCCCTTCAAGTTTCATAATTTACACATTACATCCCTCTAGTTAATTTATTTACCATTTCGACAATATTATTTACAAATAAATCATTATCTCGTTAAAATTACACATAGGCCCTTCATGTTATAATTTTTACATGTTCACCCAGGTCCATAAAACATTACAAAAATATCCCATGAGTTTTAATAATTACATAACACCCCCTTAACCTTTTATTATCAAATCGGTAACCATAAATTGTTATCAAAATAAAACCCCAATCATCCCAATCATTATACCATAATTATAACGTCATTATATCTCATGTATTTCCAGATTTCATCCATGAAAACCCTAGTTCAATCGGTATGATTATTTTGTCCATATTTTCCTTTTAATTTCAAAAACCCGATATATAATTAATTCCCAAAAACCATAAATTAAGCTATAACAATTCAAGATTCTATTTTTCTGATGTTATATGATTTATGTAGATCCCATGAAAATTAAACATGAAGCTCAGAAAAATCGTATGACATATATTATACCCAATTGTATATTTTAGGGTTTATAACTCGTTATTTTTCATACGCTCGATCTAGCGTGCATGATTCATTACCACCATTTTATATACGTTCTATATGATTAGTAGGGTGTTATAAAAATACCAGAATGATTTTAGAACGATCGGATTACACAGAATGATTTTATGCTTCTCGGTTTGGATAAAAACGACACCAAAATCCTCCACGAGCACAAACGCGATCCACAAACCTTGGAATCATTTTTAACAGATCATACATGATGTGAGGGACACAGGAAAAAATAGAAAAATAATTTTACAGAGGTCGCATGAATTATTTTGGAATTTTTACCTCACGTATGAATAAAATGGAAGAAATTCGACAACGCTTGATCTAGGCTTCCACAAATCGAGTGGCTATTTTTCTAGCCTTCCTAGCACTATAATGGACTCCAAAAAAATACACTTTGGCTTTGGAAAAATCGGAATGAATTTTGAGAGAATTATGTGTTTTCGGCTAGGGTTTTTAGAGTTATAATGAAGGAGAAAATCATGGAGTTATTATGATTGTGTTATACCGAGTATGGGGGAAGAAAATAGGCTAAAGGACCGGACTTATTGATTAAAATTCCAATTTACCTTAATTAGGTAATTTTCCTTAATTAATTTGTAGTTTAAATGTTTTTAAAATAATTAATTTATAACTTATGTATAAATTTCGGTCCATGTATGTTTTGGGGGAAATAATACATTTTTGTACATTGTAAAAATATTATGAGCTTGCCTCAAAATTATCTCACTTGATTTGTAGTTCGTTTCCAGATATTCGGGATTAATTCGGTACTTTAAATAAGCTTTAATTAATTTTTAAAGTTTCAGGGGTAATTTGGTAATTTTTGCATGTTTTAAATTTTCGGGTTTTACAACTCTTCCCCTCTTAAAAAAAATTTCATCCTCGAAATTTGCAAGGAATCAGAAATGAAACAGGATGGAAAACAGAACAAAGACATACCAGACGCGCGATAAGTCCGGTCACCAGAAAGCATAAAGACACGACCGGTATGAGGAACAGGGGGAGGAGGATCAAGGAATTTCTCACGTGCTGACGTAGATTGCTTAGGACAATTTCTCACTTGATGCTCAGAAGAACCACATCGGAAACAAGCACCAGACGTTATACGACAAGCTCCAGTATGGTTTTTCCCACAAGAACCACAAACAGGTAGGGAAGTAGAGTACTCAGATGATCTCCTCTGCGAGTTTGATCCAGTAGCCCGATCTTGCTGATAGCCTCTAGAAGAATGATCTCTCCGCTGCCGTTTGGTTGACGCTGCGCTCCTGACGATCACCATCCTGCTTAGAAACTGACCTCGAATCTCGGCCCCTCGAATCTGATTTCTTCTGGTCGTAGCTCTTGCCCGAATACTCCTTGACGTCCCGACTCTGAATCTGTTGCTGCACCTTTTCGCCATCACGGTCTCGTTTGTAACCAACGCCCTCATGAAAATCTCGATGTTGCGAGCTGCATCGCAACATGCTGACGGATCCGCAAACTCCGAATTAAGCCGACAATCAAGAAAATATGACAGAACAGAACATGAAGAATGACAGAGCAGAACAGGAAAATATGACAGAGCAGAATCAAGGAAAGATGACAGAGCATAACAGGAAAAGAGAGTGCGCGTGCGGAAACCTAATGTCTACCCAATCCTCACAGGTCAAGCCTAAGCTCTAAGGGTTTATGAAGCCTTATCTCTGATACCATAAATTGTAACACCCCAACCCGGCAAAGGCAAAGGCGTCACAAGTACATGGTTTCATATCAGATAGAAGCATTCAAGAATTAAAGTAGCGGAAGTCTTAATATAAAAATCCAAAGGAAAATAAGTCAACAAGACTAATGAAGTACGAAACAGAATCCAAAATGCCCAAACAATGGCATAAATGAAATAATATCCAAATGGTCACACTAGAATGACAAGGTCTAAACTTCACACAAGTTGCTCTCATCCCAAGCTAAAACCCAGCTCCTAGCTTAAATGTACCTGCCGCAGGAAAAGAAATGCGGCTGAGCTACGAGAGCTCAGTGAACAGATATAACAGAAACAAAGCAATAATATAGAATAAAGAACAGGAAGAGAAATACGAACCGGTCAGAGTCAAGGTACAAGTATAATGTAACAGTAATGAAAGATAAGTGATATCAAGGTCATGCAAACATGTCAAGGGTTAAGGAAATTAGTACAGGTAAGTGTAAGGGTAACAGAAATCCACTACGAGCCCAGAAATCAAAAATCATATCAAGTCCAGTAATCAGGGTGTACGGAGGGGAGACCTCGGTACCAAATACAGGGTGAGGGGCTAACTCTCAGGGGTTGGAGTCATGAGCTCCCAGGGGTTGTGAAAGACGTGCATCGCACACACCATCAGTTCACCAAAGATAACAAGTCATATATCATATACAGAAAACAGAGACAAGTCTAGGATGCATCCATACGCCCCAGGTGGCCAGAGTCTACCAATACACACCATATAATCAAGTCAGGGACGGGATAGGACATCTCTCTCCTACCCTAGAGTCAAGTCATCGGTGCATCAATGACAAGGACATGAACACCTCATGCCTGGTGGGTGGCTCGTAATATCAAACTGTGGGTCAAGGTCAAGTATCAAGTGTCAAGTGTCAGGTGTCAAGTATCAGGTATCAAGTATCCGGTGTCAAGTATCAGGTGTCAAATATCAAGTATCAGGTGTCAAGTATCAGGTATCAGGTATCAAGTATCAAGTATCAGGTTGTTCAGAATCAAGTTTCATATCAGGGTTCAAGACAGGAGATCAAGACAAAGGTTTAAGTAAAGGTTCAAATCAGAGGATTCATATCAGAAGGTTCAATAACAGGAGGTCAATATCAGGAGATCAATATCAGGAGGTTCAAAGGTTCATAATAAAGTTCACTTCAAAAGTTTACTATTAAAAGTCCATTTTCTAGGTGTCAAAATAACCTTAAATACTGGTCTCCATAAAATGATTTTTTTTTAAACGGTTTTCATAAAGAAGGTCTTTTCAAAAGGTTTCTATAAAGATAGTCTTCAAAATAGTTTCTTGAAACATTTTCATAATTAATTAAAAAGATTTTCTCGTCCAGTTATAATATCAAAATATCAAGGTTCAAGTCAAGGTTTTATGGCAGGGTTCATATCAAGGTTCATGGCAAGGTTCAGAACAAGGTATAAAACAAAGATCAAGGCAAGGGTTCAAACAAGGGTCCAAGAGTAAGTACACAGATCAAGGTTCACAATACAAGGGATACATAGCAATGGTTCGGGAAATCTTAAACGAATCTAATAAATCAAGAGAACGAAGGCCCCTTACTGAAAAGGGCAGAATATCCGTACCTTATTCCAATGCAAGCACACAAAATAGAAAAGACTGACAGGAAGTCAAATCACTCCCTCCTCGAACCTAAGGAGTAGAAGACAGAAATACGAAAGGGGTTTAAGTTATCTTCTCATTATAAGTGACTTTATATTTTTAGCAGGTTTCTATTCTTAACAGGTTTCCAGATTTAGTAAGCTTCCATACTTGGCAAGATTCAAGTGATATAATTCAAGTTAAGTCCTTAATGTAGGCTTATTATGGAAGTCATGATCATTTGACAAGTTATACAAGTTCAGGGTTAATTATGACAAGCTTTCATAGTTCAGGGTTATAAATGTAAATTTGCCAAAGTTCAAGGTTAAAATAGAAATATTATAATTTACCAATCAAATACTTAATTTTCCAGAATTTCACGTTTAGCCTTCAAGTTTCAAATATTTACAAGTTACACCCTTTTAGTTAATTATTTTACAAATTAAACCTTATAATTATGTAAATTACAATTTAACCCTTATTAATATTACAATTACACATCAAGCCCTTCATTACTCTTATTTACAGAAAAATACCCTCTAAATTAATTATGGCACGACAAGCCCTTCAAGTTTCATAATTTACACATTACATCCCTCTAGTTAATTTATTTACCATTTCGACAATATTATTTACAAATAAATCATTATCTCATTAAAATTACACATAGGCCCTTCATGTTATAATTTTTACATGTTCACACAGGTCCATAAAACATTACAAAAATATCCCATGAGTTTTAATAATTACATAACACCCCCTTAACCTTTTATTATCAAATCGGTAACCATAAATTGTTATCAAAATAAAACCCCAATCATCCCAATCATTATACCATAATTTTAACGTCATTATATCTCATGTATTTCCAGATTTCATCCATGAAAACCCTAGTTCAATCGGTATGATTATTTTGTCCATATTTTCCTTTTAATTTCAAAAACCCGATATATAATTAATTCCCAAAAACCATAAATTAAGCTATAACAATTCAAGATTCTATTTTTCTGATGTTATATGATTTATGTAGATCCCATGAAAATTAAACATGAAGCTCAGAAAAATCGTATGACATATATTATACCCAATTGTATATTTTAGGGTTTATAACTCGTTATTTTTTATACGCTCGACCTAGCGTGCATGATTCATTACCACCATTTTATATACGTTCTATATGATTAGTAGGGTGTTAGAAAAATACCAGAATGATTTTAGAACGATCGGATTACACAGAATGATTTTATGCTTCTCGGTTTCGATAAAAACGACACCAAAATCCTCCACGAGCACAAACGCGATCCAAAAACCTTGGAATCATTTTTAACAGATCATACATGATGTGCGGGACACAGGAAAAAATAGAAAAATAATTTTACAGAGGTCGCATGAATTATTTTGGAATTTTTACCTTACGTATGACTAAAATGGAAGAAATTCGACAACGCTTGATCTAGGCTTCCACAAATCGAGTGGCTATTTTTCTAGCCTTCCTAGCACTATAATGGACTCCAGAAAAATACACTTTGGCTTTGGAAAAATCGGAATGAATTTTGAGAGAATTATGTGTTTTCGGCTAGGGTTTTTAGAGTTATAATGAAGGAGAAAATCATGGAGTGATTATGATTGTGTTATACCAAGAATGGGGGATGAAAATAGGCTAAAGGACCGGTCTTATTTATTAAAATTCCAATTTACCTTAATTAGGTAATTTTCCTTAATTAATTTGTAGTTTAAATGTTTTTAAAATAATTAATTTATAACTTATGTATAAATTTCGGTCCATGTATGTTTTGGGGGAAATAATACATTTCTGTACATTGTAAAAATATTATGAGCTTGCCTCAAAATTATCTCACTTGATTTGTAGTTCGTTTCCAGATATTCGGGATTAATTCGGTACTTTAAATAAGCTTTTATTAATTTTTAAAGTTTCAGGGGTAATTTGGTAGTTTTTGCATGTTTTAAATTTTCAGGTTTTACAATGATCCCTTTGATATAAAACTCTGATATGAACCTCTGATTATGAACCTTTGATATGCACTTCTGAAATATTTGATATGAACATTTCGATATGACACTCTGATTATGATATGATATATGACTCCCAATTTGATACCCGAGCCATTTTTCACTAGGCATGGGGGTTCCATGTCCGTGTCATTGATGCATCAATGGCATGACTCTAGTGTGGTTGAGTGATGTTCCACACCGTCCCCTTTATATTATATGATATGCGCACTATGTTATTATGGTCACTATGATTTCTGCGGGGGTGTATGGATGCATCCTAGATCTGTTATCTGTTAGTGGATTATCTGTTATATGATTTGATATATGTCTGGTGATTGGTACTGTGTGCAATACATGCCCTTCACATATCTGAGAGGTCGCTCCTCTATGGTTACTTATGGTTACTTATGGATACTTATGGATTATGATATGATATGATATGATATGTTATGTTTCTGGGCTCGTGGTAGATTTTTGTCCTATCTTTCACTTTATCCTTTCACTTCATTTATACCTTATGATATTATCCCCAATGTACCATACTATATTCTTTGTTCTTTATCATTTGCTTCGTTTGTATATATATCTGTTCACTGGGCTTTTTAAGCTCAGCCACATTTCTTTTCCTGCGGCAGGTTTTAGTAGGAAGCTGGGTTATGAGTGGAGAGTACTTTTGGACTTAGAAGACTACACTTTGATAGCTATTCTAGATTAGAGATGACTAGAAGTGTTTACATTTTCAGACTTAGTATTTTATTGTTGTTCTCATCTATAACCTTGTACTTCAGATTTTTCCTTTTAACCTTTGAGATTCCTTTGTATTACTAATTGTATGCTTGTTTTTGCTTTGATATGTCATCATAATGTAATACCTTTACCCTTATCGGGTTGGGGTGTTACAATTATGGTATCAGAGACAGGCTGCGACTTGTAATACATTAAACCTTGACCTGTGAAGTTTGGACCATTAAGTTTCCACTGTAGGCGCTCGTAAGACAACCTTTGAGAATTTGCTTTAGGATCTCCCCATAGGAACATAAGTTATTGCCGGTGAGGAATGGGTAGACTAGGAAATCTATGTAAGTAGCATTGCTTCCGCATCACTCTGATTCGTGCCTCTGCCCTTAGTTTTGCCTTATAAAAACTTTTGTTTTAGAAGTTGGAAAGTTATGTTCAACCTAAGTTTAGTAACCAAATAAGTTTACAGTACCTCGGGAACAACATGGACACCTTACACCATTTAAGTTTCACTCTCTGATTTTGATCACCATTTTCGATTTGTTTGATTAACAGTTCGATACCTTTCCGACCATCCCGAAGGTTATTTAACCGTAATGTGTTTGACACATTCTGTAAATTCATTACATATGCTGGATATAATGTATCATTTGATACTACTCAGTTCTGAGTAATCCATTACTACTCCTATGAGAACTCTGGTAATTATTAACCATGAATATATGGAGATTTGTCCCCTCCCTTCAAATGATGAACTTTGTTTGCCGATCAGTTCCTTTAGAAGGATATGATAAAAATATTATCTCAATATGGATTTGTTAACTAAGCATGATGATGCTGACAACTGATATCCCATACCTCTCATTTTGACAACCATGCGACGTTCGTATTACCGATGATGCACACTGTACCTGACATTTTGCTAAGGAGCTAAACAAGATTCCAACACCGTGAACTGTTCGCTTATTTATCTCAACACTTTTGATGAACCATGTATTTGAATCTGATATATGAACTATCCGTATGTTTTGACGACCGTATTCGTTCTACGAATCTGTTTGCTTTTGATATAATTGATTTTGAGGTCTTTTGGTTATGGATTGACTGGCTCTTCATAAGCTGCATAGACAACCATATCCGATATGTGACCTTTAACAATCTACTTCATCCTACTTTTGTTATGATGGCTCTCGACCACTTAAATCTATTAAGAGTAATGCTGCTATGGAAGTACAGACTCCGATCTCATTTGATTGTCATGTTTCTCCTGATACCTATTAGTATCCACACTCGGAAAGCTCTAACATTGGAAGCATTTTGTTGTACAGAAATTTTCCGGTGTTCTCTGATGAATCTCTTGACTTTCCCTCCTGCTTGGGAAGTAAAGTTGACACTGAACTGATCTCAGTTGACAAAACCATGTACCATAGAAGTTGAGAGATTGAAAGAGCTGATGGAATATGATTTTTGTTCACCTTAGTGTTTCTCTTGGATGCTCCTGTTGGTTTATGAAGAAGAAAGAGGAAAGTATGCGGCGGCGTATCGACTATCGTGAACTTAACCGTACCACTATCCATAATCATTATCCATTTCCGCGTATCAATGATTGATTTGGTCTACCTTTGAAACTCCGTATCTGATTGCATCATTTTAGATTTGAAGGACTCAAGAAGCAACCACAAGAACTTCTAAGAAAGGGGATAACTAACCAAGAGTAACCTCCGTGAAGTATTTCAGTTTTATTTGTGAAGAAGAAGGAAGGCGACGTGAAGCGTATGTGAAGTTTTCCGTAAGAGTGATTTAAGGTTTGGTTATCATCTGTTACATATAAGGAACAAGACGATCCCTGAAGATACTTTCGTACTCGTTGTGATCATTATGAGCTTTAATGATGCCAATTGTATTGGCTAAAATAATCATGTTTCACGAGTATTTGGACAAATGGTCATAGTATGACATTGGGTTGTGTTCAGAGACGAAAGAGGAACATAGAGATCATTTTAGTATTGAGTCAAAATGACCCTTTGTTCTGGAAGAGTATATTTGATTTGGCGTTCATAAGCTGCAGCAGATAGTACTACTATGGATCCCGAGAAGACTGAGTTGTCCACCGAATTAACCAAGATCGACGAAAGTTACTGAAGTTAAAAATCTTACGGAAAAGTAGTGGAAGATGTTCACGACTGACGTTACCATCAATGAAGCATATGAGAAGAGGAGAGACACTTAGAAAGGACTCGATTATACCTTATGCAGCACGTGAAGATTACAGCTTGGGCATCAAAACAACCAGACTGTAGGAGACGAACTATTCAACCCAGAATTAACAGTAGCAGTGTTTACATTGAAGATTTGAAGACATTCTTGCGAAGACGAAGGTGGTGGCAAACATAGAAGGAGAATTTAATCGAGTTGGCGAATTTGGAGCTGTGCTAGAAGACCTGTTGAAGACACGCAGTCTTGCTTCTCTATTCATTTTAGTTGTACTAAGATGAATTGAGAGCAGAAGCAGACTTGCGGATGGAGGGATGCACAATGATCTTGTAAGAGATTCGCGTTACTACACCACAATTCCAAGAAGAGCGGCCGAAGGTTTGAGGGACCAGAATCAAGTTTGTAATTCCTTTTCACCTTATGATCAGATGGACAAGCGTAGACAGACTACTCGGACATGGAAGAAATTTGGAAATTTTGTATTTGAACGGACGAATTTTGAAGCAACCATTTGTGCTTGGATGAGTTGATTCTGTGAAGGATGAAGCTATTGATGACGTAATTCACTTCCTCTTAACTTACTTAAGTTTCCGTTACCTGAAGATAAGATCCTTTGAATGATTCAGGTTCTCTGTTAGTATTTCCGTTCTGTGTTCATTTTGCGTATTTTGGATGACGGTTTTGATATGAGAATTTTGATGAATTGTGGAAGACCTGACGCTTTTGACGACGTGCTTCATTTGATGATGCTTATTAGGTTCCGTTACGTTATTTGTATGTTCTGTTTCTCTAATTTTTGAATTCGTAATGATGATTGATCCGGACCAACCCTAGGGAATAGAAGAACTGTTAGGTGGTTAAGATAAGTTGCTTATTTCACAACTTGAGATAAAGTATGGTCATAATGAGAGCATATTTATATGATGCTAGTATTATGACGTCTGGCCAACGTGATAATACTTACATCATATAACGTGCACTTATTGTGATCATAGGATATTTCGAGGAGTGCCTTAGAAACCTTAGAATTTTTGATATCTGATTGAGACTTTAGGTTCATTCTACCTATACGTTTAATTTGCCTTCACCGTTATACGATTTGATACATTTAGATACTAGACACGCGTTTGCTGACCTCTGTACTTTCGATAAGAATCTTAGGTCCTCTTGTAGAGCTTTCTGCCGTTTGAGGTTATCAAACAATCTGTTTCTGTCTGTATGGATTTGATCTGTTACTGTGAAGGAGTACACCTATGTTTTGCTATATATACGTCTCACATTCGATGAATCTGTTCATGATGATCTGTTATGAATTAAGATATGAGATTTGGATTCTGAGAAAACAAGACCTGTATGCTGGTGAGAATACCTTTAAAAGGTTATATTGATAACGAGACTATTTGAAATCTGAAGAGTTAAAGATTTATATCACCCTCATGTTTGCTACAATTTGAGATATTCTCATCTGATTCGCCTAATCAATTCCACGGATAATATATCCGTCAAATTCTTCGTATTCCCTGTATCTCTTCGGAGAGAATATGATTATCATCTGTTGCGTTTGGTATATTATTCTTTTGATCTGGGTTCAGTATGGTATGTCTTTTCTAAGGAAGCCGAAGCTATTTTGATCAACAAGATAGAGTCCTGAGAAACAAGTCTTTCACATTTCTGTTCCCAGTCCGTTGGTATTCCGTTTCGTTTCACTTCAATTTTCGAGGACGAAATTTTTTTTAGAGGGGAAGAGTTGTAAAACCCTAACTTTTCAAACATTTGAAATTCCTATTTTGCCCTCTAACTTTGAATCTATAAGAACTCTCATAATGACATAAGAACTTTATTAATCTACAAAACCTTAAACTATAATCTAAATAACTAAATACCTAACTATAAAATACAAAAGCCTACAACTTATGTCACTATGTTCACGCCTAAATGATCCTTATATGGGCCGAATTCTCTCACAAACTTTGATACATAATATTTGGGTTGAAAATAAAATAAAGCTTGGCCCATTTACCCCTATAACCGGCCCTTCCTCCCTCTAAATCTCATATCACGGTCTTTTATTTCTCACCAAATAATCACACAAAAACCCTAAAAACTAATAAGGATCGGCCGCCCCTTTTTCTGGTTCTTTCTCGTTCGAATCAAAGCACAAGCAAAGTAGTACGAAGGTGATTAGCGTGGGTGTGTACGTGGGTCGAATCCAAGTTCGATAGGAGAGAGGATCGTGGGTTTATTCTAGTTCGAATGAGGTAGGAATCGTGTGGTGTTCTTAGCTTCGTGATCTTGTTCTTTGATTCGATCTCCAAGGGTAACGTATCATCTTGTTTTGTTTTTGTTTCCCTCATTTTGATTACCTTCTCTAATCGTATAACATGTCATCTAAAGCTCACATGAATCGGCTTAATGCTTATACACATATACACGAATGAAATCTCACATGAAATCATAAGAATCACACATAAAATAATGAAATAGGGTTAGGGTTTTGGATGGAATTTTTGTGGATAATCATTGTGGGATATTAAGAACATGTTTAATGATGTTAAATATAAGTCTTATGAACAATTATGGGTCGATTAGGGTTAAAGGAGTTAGGGTTTGGTGGTGATTTTATGAGTTACAAGCTGTCCAGAAAATTGGGTCGAATTGATTAGGGTGAATCTTGATGATATCAACGTGTTTTTGAGTGATTCTTGGGTCTAAAATCAAGTTCTAGAAAAGAGCTTTCTGAATATGTAAGCCTTATAATTTTTATTGGTCGGGAATATGTCTTTTCTGATTTTACAAGTTCAAGTATCAAAATTGTCAATTAGTAATCCGAATATCAACCATGGTATATGATTTTTTGTTTTGAAATCAGTAAGGAGTCATTGGCTCAAATTGAACAGGGCTTAAATATAGGATATTTTTGGTCTCCGTGATTTTTGGTGGAATTTTTACAGTAGCACAACGTGGTCTCTTAATTGCTTACTTTTTGGGTCTCAGATCTGTTACCGAATCTGGACTAGTTTTGATAATGAATTTTTTTCCTATAGTTATACTACCTGGAAAATTCTACAAAAATTACAAAAAGTATTTAACATATGTATCTACCTGGAGTAATTTTACTAAGGCTCCAGGAGGTGCACAAATATACCAAAAAAATCCAGAAATGTGATACATGTTTAATACTAAAAGCTGAGTTTTCTTAAAAGGGTGAATTACACACTTAAAACTTATTATATCATTAATATGTGTAACCTAATTATAATGAAACTTTAATTGAGTGTTTAATACAGTAAATGAACTACCTATGATCTTTATATAACCTAATAGAGTATTTGATTGGACTACTACATGTTTAAGTATGATAAAACCCTAATTAGAATAAAAGTAACCCTAAGATACCATATATGGAAACCTACTAATTATGGAAACTTACTAATTCGGGAAACCTGCTAAAAATAGAAAGTTACTTAAAATGGTTAAACTACTTAAAGAGGAAACTTGCTATTTTTGGAAAGTTACTATTTTTGAAAAGCTGCTATAAAAGGAAAGTTACTAAGAATGGAAAGCCGACTAAAATGAGTAATCTGATTTAAAATAAGTTATTAATAAGACAATCATGAATTCGTGTAGATCCGCTGAAGAAGAAGTTGCTTCCAATCTTTATGTTTCTGTTATGTTTGCACGTGCGGTCTAAGGTACAGATATTCTGACAGTGGAAACTTAGGGGTCCTAACTTACACAGGCCAAGGGTAGATGTACTACAAGTCGTAAACCTGGCTCTGATACCATAATTGTAACACCCCAACCCGGCAAGGGTAGAAATGTCACGAAAATGGTGACATATCAAAGGCAAGCATGACATACGACTTACATAATACAATTGGTTTACAATATTACAAAGGAAATATACCAAATCTACATAGTCATACCTAAATGACTACTAGAAAAATAGCCTTTAATGACACCTAATTTATGACACACGCATCAATAATGACAAGCAAAAATGAGGGTCATAAAAAAACTGTCATAGCTTATAAAATCTGAAGCTAGATGACACGCAATTTTTAGTATCATAAAATTGTGTCATATCTAATTTTTTTTTAAGGACTTACCCACACACCCATTCTATTTCTCTCTTTCTCCCTGCCAAATATAAAACACACACACAACACTCCTCTAGATCTAGATCTACAACCACCGCCTTCGACCACTTCCTCATCAATCGTCGGAACGTCCATCGATCTAGATCTACAATCATGGATAGGGGAAAACCCAATCCATCTGCTCTACCTTCACTACTCCGCCGTCGCAATGCCACATTCAGATGCTACTCTTCATCCTCCTCCGGTGATTTCATCTATCAGTTGATAATATCAATTAATTATTGTTTCTACTTCTATCACTGTTTTATTTATTTATTTATTCTAGTATTATATATTTTAAGTAACTGTTAGTGATTTTATAGTTCGAAAACGTGAAATGAATCAAGAGGTTTTACTTTCGTGTCTATGTTACTAGTTAAAAGAATCACTTGATAATTGTTTAAGGTTGTCTCACAAAATATTGTTTAGGTATTTAAGTATACGGAAATTAGAAAATTTGTGAATTTGTCTTTGGGAATATTACAAGGGGCGAGTTCGTTTAAGGTTGTCTCACAAAATATTGTTTAGGTTTTCCTACAAATGCCACATGCGGATTTTTGTTTATGGGACAAAAGTAAGTATAATTACCAAATCAGAACATCGAGTTAAGTAGGTTGCATTCTGATGACATATACCCTATTATTATATAATGCTATCTTGATGCTGGCAGTATATACCACGTGATCATGCTTGTGGTCAAAATTTGTTACACAATACGAGTCAGCGTTTAAATTGGTAACCTTGTGCTCAGGATTACAGCTTCTTGTATACCAACACATGATAACACATACTGATAGTCATTTGGATATTTATAGTCCCGTCATATATTACTCCTACAACTGGTTAAAAGGAAAATTATGATGACTTAACTGAACAGATTTTTTTCCCGTTCTGATTTTGCAGACCATGTATCGTTTATAAAGGATGTGGCTGTAGCTTAACCTCCTGAGCACCTCAGTCACCTTTTAAAGATGCTTCAGGTGCTTTAATGCTTCTGAATGTTAAAAGAGGTATTCGATTATTCTGTGTTTATGGTTGTAAGTTCACTGTCTCCTGTTCACTTAGGATATGTAATCTCTTTTTTTATCTTTTCATTTCTGTTAGGCTATCCGAGCTAAGGAATTTGTGTTAAAATAGCATTTCCATTCATTATATTCAGTTGATGCTAAATTATTGTGGAGCGTTTGACCAACTCCCTCATGATGCACGGGAGAAACAATGGTAAGAAACTGATGGTTGTTCGCATTGTCAAGCATGCCATGGAGATCATCCATCTGTTGACCGATGCCAACCCAATCCAGATCATAGTTGATGCTGTCATCAACAGGTAAACTGGGTTGTATATGTCATTTCTCTTTTCTTTTTTTGTTGATGCCAACCCGATCCAGATACCTATACTTCAACAGGTTGGGTAGGGTCTGAATCTGCCTTGCAATGATAGTTCTATCTCATGCCCATCAAGCCACACTAACAATGGTTCTACACTCAAGGAAGATGAAGGTTTGATAGGGTCTGAATCTGCCTTGCAACAAGAGTCTAAGAAGCCTGCATTATCTACAGGTATTGATAACAGCTTCTGAACCAGAAAGAGAATCTGCACTGTCTTAGGATCTGATTCCACTTCTCAATCCATAATTGTTTGTACAGATACATTCTCTCAGAATGATCTGAAACTGGCAACCAAGGAACACGAAGACTCAATTTTAGAAGAGGCTCGTATTATTGAGGTCTGATTACTAGGATCTCTTTTGTTTATTGAACTTATGGCATTTGATCTTTGTTACGTGAATATGTGAGACTCTCCTTAGTAGCTGAGTTGAGATTGCTTTGTAAACAGGATAAACGTAAGAGGATAGCTAGATTACCAGTTGGAATTTTTTTATCGGAGAGTCGCCACAGATCACATTGGCATTTTGTCCTTGAAGAAATGACATGGCTGGCTAATGATTTCGTGCAGGTTCCGCTTTGTTATAAATTAAAAGTCGCCTGCTGTATCCTTCCTCTCTGCACTATGGAATGAGTTATATGACTAATAAATGTTCTATATTCTCGATGCAATTGCATTTTCTAAATCATAATGTTTAAGATATATAGCTCACACTTGGTATTTTTGTTTACTTGTCTGTATGTAGGAGCGCCTTTGGAAGGCAACTGCCGCTGCTCAAATTTCTCGGACTGCTGCCTTCAGCTCACGGGTCAAATTACAATTACAAAAATCACTTAGGAAGCATAAAGAAATCGCCCGTACCTTGGCAGAAGCTGTCATGGAGTTCTGGCACTCACTGCAGGTAAATCATTATGTTAGTATTGTAATCAGAAAATAATTCCGCTTTTTCTTAAATGCGACATTTCTATTTCAGTGTCTCAAGTGGTGTATGAGAAGAAGAGGAAAGAGAAGTCCCAAGTGGTGTATGAGAGGAAGAAGCAACTTAACAAATTGCACGCAAAGGCAGAGAAAGCTGCCGAGGAAAAGCTTGGCTCACATTCTATTCCGCTTTACTATGTAATTTAGCGGTTTTAATTACGGTTAATTTTAGATTTGGATGATTTAGCGGTTTACGACAATTTTAGAATTGTAGTTGTATGAAACGCATTGTTTTGATATATATGAAATGCGTTTTTTTTTGCTATTTGTGTATTTTTTTTGTGCTATGACATTACTGTTATTTAATGTCTGGAATATTAATAATTTTATAAAAAATATATATATTTTTTTAAAATTTTGAATTATGACACGCAAAACAGGGGTCATGTTTGCAGTAAAAGGAGCTGTCGTAAAAGGGAGTCATAAACGCGTGTCATAAATTCATGACACTCCAAAGGCGTGTCATATTGCTTTATGACGGGTCGATCAATGACGCCAAAAAGCGTGTCATCTGACCCCTTTTATGACACGCAATGCGCGTCATTAAAGGCCTTTTTTCTAGATCTACATAGTGTACATAAATGAATACTAAAACTAGGGTATCGTCTTCAAAAGCTAATCTCTCATCCCAAAGCAAACCCAAGCTCCTGGCTTCCTACTAAAACCTGCCGCAGGAAAAGAAATGCGGCTGAGCTTAAAAAGCCCAGTGAACAGATATATAATAAACGGAAACCAAAATCAAATGGAAATGAACAGACCTATCATAATGAATGAGATATAGGAAAAGGAAATAAAGAGTAAGGTTTAGGACAGTCATCCACCACGAGCCCATATCATAACATATCACATATCATATCATATCATATCTTCATAATCATATAGAGGGGATGCCTCTTAAATAAGCCGATAATATGAGGGGTGTCCTCATGTACCAGTTGGAGTGATCAGCTCCCATATTTTGTGAAAGGAGTGGATTGCACCCATCCCCAGTCACCACATCATATCAAAACGAACTGTCCACGAACACGGACACGAACCTAGGATGCATCCATACGCCCCCCGAACAAATCATATTGGCCATAACAAATCATATCATATCATAGTGAGCTCATATCAAATCAAAATGGGGACGGTGTGGTTAATCACTCTGACCACACAAGAGTCATGCCATTGGTGCATCAATGACACGGCCATGTTACCTTCATGGCTAGGAAACGAACTTGGCTCGGGTATCAAACTGGGGTCAAAGGTCAATATCAAAGGTTCACATGGTCATGGTCCAAATATCAAAGTTCATAGAAGGTTCATATCAAAGTTCATATCAGAAGGTTCATATCAAAGGTTCAAATCCCAAGGTTCATAGCAAAGGTCAAAGTCAAATCATAATAAGGGTTCAAGAGACCGAAGGCACCTTATTAAAAAGGGCAGAATATCTGTACCTTAACGAAATGCGCAAGCAAAGAAATGAAAAGCAAATCAAGTAGGAGATCACTCCCTCTTCACCCGATCTACAAATAATCACAAGTTCTCTTAAGTTTCATATCATCGAAAGGTTTCATGTTTGTTCTCATTTCATCTATATATTCTAATATACAGCACTTGAAAAAGACGTTAAATGCCCCTCTCAAAAAGCAATGCTGAAATTCTAAGATGTCTAAAATTGTCATTTCATCTAATAATTTTAATGATACCAATAATTAAGGAAATATTATATTTCTGTCAAAAGCTTACGAAGGAAGTTTCAAAATTTTCGGTCCATTGTAACAGAATTTCGTTCACAGCCCAAAAGCTTATGAAGAAAGTTTCAAAATTTTCGGTCCATTGTAACAAAATTTCGTTGACAGCCCATCTCAAAAAGACGTTAACATATCCCACCCCAACTAATCACTTCCCCTCTTCATAAAAAACAACAACCCGCCTATCGGTAACCCTAGCCATAACAATATACATCCGCCGCCTAAATCAAAGCCTAAATCAATCATATTCATCCGGATTTCGAGCTATGTATCATGATTCTATCCCAAGTAAGGTAATAATCTATTTATTTAAATTTATTAAATAAAATCACAACCTAAGATAAAAGTTGGGGAAAACCTCTCATATGAATTGGGGGTAATCTATTTGTATGAACCGATATTCAAGAACAAGGTGAGACAATTATTTTATGACATTTTTCACTACTTCTGCCTAAATTCTGTTTTTGCATTTGTACTAATTGGATTTTATTGGGGTTTAGTTTTGATTTCAGTTGATTTATTTGTGCCGATTTTCATGTTTCGATATGTGTTCAAGTTTCGAAGGATCTCAAGTAGTCACTGGTAAGTCTTTTTTACGTTAACTGATTCATATACCAACCGCTAACTGAAATGGTGTAAAATGACAGGGTGTGCCTCTCCTGAAAATATGCTTGATCACCACAATAGTATCAACCCACAAACGATCGAGTCACGTGCGCTTATGAGACTGTTTGTCTAGCCATTTCCCAATTAACTATGGTAAAGTTCCCATTTTCATTGTTGTGGTTGCTCTTATGTGTCGATTTGGGTACAAAGTATTTGCTCAGGGTCTTATTAATAAGTCGGCTTATGGTTAAGACTTTTTGGATCATGTTTGAGGCTGCCATTGGTATTATTAACGAGGTACAAAAAACTAAATGATGGTTGCTTATTAACGAGGTACAAAAAACTAAATGATGCCTGCTTATTGATTTCACATTGTGTGTCTCTATATTTGAAGTGCATATTTAAGAATACAATAATGATATAGGTTATATTAATGAGGAGTGTAACGAGTCAAAACGGGTACTTATTGGGAGTCAAAATGAGTACTTTCTGGTGGTGATTAAATAATGAAATGGATCGTATCTTGTACGTTTGACCTTAGGCATTATTGTGTTTAATTTGTTCTTAAGACTAATTTTTATAGGCACATATGATATTTTTACCCATAAGGATAGATGTGCAGTGGATCAACTGAAAGTTGATTATTGTGGACTTTAACTGATGATACACGAGACCGAGTTCATATCACGTTACATGATAGGTTGTTCTGTGGCATTATATGCTTACCTTTTTATTGTGGACTGAGCTTCTGGTGGTAGACCGGAACAAGTCCTACTTGTGCCTATGCTTCTTTGTCCTTTTAGGCTAATGGTCATTGTATCTAAAGTGAGTGATAAGAGATGGATAATCGGGGGGATCCTGTGTTTTACTTTTATTACCTGAAAGTGAGCATGAGCCTGCTACCTTTAGCATATTAGATTAGATTGTACCTTATATTTGCTCCCTTTAGCATATTTTTGATTAATTTTTTAGTTCATTTTTCATGTTTATTTTAAGTCGTATAGCTTTTTTATCTTAAGTTGAGTTGTTACTGAGTAATTATTGTAGGGCAACCCATTGATGAGAACGAGATTCGAATTACTATCCAAGGGAAGAATCTTCAAATTACGGTTATTGAAACAACCAGAAGTGCAGGTATAAATGTTTTGAGTCTCACTTATGTTTCATACATCAAAGAGCATACTATGGACGTTTTCAGCTATTTTCTTTTCATTTAATCTTTTCATATTTTACTTAAGTGGACCTAATAGAGATGAACACTTAACTGAAATTGACCCATTCACAGGTTGTGGTGCTGAAAATGACATCACTTAATTTGCAGAATTGCAGCATGATGTTTTCATTATGTTCATATTACTTACTGAGGTAAAACATCCATTGTAGGTTAGCTTCAACATCACACTGCGCTTGCCAAATAATTGATCAGGAACATTTATTCGTCATTATATCCTCCACATCAGGATTTGCCAGGTTCGAAAATCCCAACTTTTCTTAGTTCATCTCTTAATATTATAATGGCGAGCACCGTGTGTGATGGAAGCTAATGTTGTTTAGGCGAAAATAATTGAAGCTGAATGCCAAGTAACGAGGATAACAAGTGCAGGCCGTAACGAGAATAACAATTGCAGGTCATCTTCTTTAATGCTTCTAGAAAGTTATCTGTCAAACTTACTTGCTGACTTTTTTGATGCTGCAGTTTGAAAAAATGACATGCGCTGGGATTGTTGGTTCTCTTGCTAGAGCATTCGCCTATGGTTATATTATTTATAAATAATCTAGAAGAAAAAGGCCAAAACTGAATCTCTGAACACCACAAACTCCAGATTATGAATTATAAGAAACAGATAATGACACAACTCTATCAATTTTACTTAACTTATACCATACTTTTTGTTGTTTTAGGAATGGTAAAGTTAGGTTGCCACATTTACTTTGGCAGCCTGGAAGTCTGACGTTGTTAAGATTACTGGTGCTCGCGGCTACCGAAGATCATATACACACATGAGTAGAAAGACCACAGACATTAGTTTGGTTGCCAGTAGAGGAAAACAAGATTAGTTGGTGTGGTGCATGTATAATAGTTCGGATTAGATCTCTTTCATATTATGCTCTTTGTGAATAATATATTTGCATTTTTGGAATTGTCATCCAAAATTAGCAAGTTGTAATTTATGTTATCTTTTAATAAAATTCCATCTGTTAAGTATTTTTTTTAAACACTTACATACATTCACACATGCATATGCCCATACTACTATTAGACTCTAAGGAACAACTCAAGTAATATGTAACCACAGTAACTCGAAACAATTATCAGGTAGGGTTTGGTTTAAAATGGGTCATTGGGTCACTTTTGTAGTACGGGTCAGTTTAGAGTGGGTTGAGTTTAAATGGTTCAGTTTAGGTAGTAACAAACAGAGGTGTCAAGGTACCAAAGAAAGCATGGTGTTTGGGTTTGGGAGAGCAAAGCATGAAAAATAATAAAACCGAGATTGTGTAAATCAGTGTTCCAACAAAAGAATCTGGAATAGATGCTAGATGGCTTAATTCTCTAATGAGATGACGGTTTATCCGATATGAGTCATACCTGACCACAATGAGATGACGGTTTGATAATGGAAAAAAATGCAACACAACGAACTCTTTAATATAACAATGCTTCTTAAAAGAATCTATATAAAAAAAATGATTGGTTACTCTAAAAAAAGGTCAAATTGCTTACTCTAAAAAACGTCAACATATTTCTAATAAACATAAAACTGCCGCCCCGTAGGAAGTTTGAAAAATTACTTTGATGCACCTGGTGGATTTTTGCTACCCTTTGGTGACAGACGGCAATAGGGAAGTAAGATCATATTTCTAAAAAGTCTTCATTTTGTTAAGTTGATATGCATCATACATGAGATGTTTATCGGATAAGGTAGTCTTATCTTTTAAATAGTAGTATTGTTGCAGTTGGCTTTACTGTATTTCTTGCACCTTGATACGGACAAACATTATTGTGTTAAGGTGAACCAATTTTCAGGCTTTCTTGATTAAAAATTAAAGACTCAAAATTAGCATTATATTGAATGGTCACTCTTATCGCTCATGTGGTTTTCCATTTAATCCCGTGAATTCACGGGTCAATAAACTGAGAAGAATTTGAATTAAGTTGTTCCATATAAGTGACTTACCATGAAACCTGATGAAATGGAAAGCCGTTCTCGGTCTTTGAAACTGAAAAAGTTATCGGTCTTTCAAACTATTAATTTGTTGCAGATCTACGAGATTGTTGGTACTACAATCGAGACTTGATGAATTTGAATTAAGTTGTTGCTATAAGTGACTTACTGCGTGATTTTGATGTTTAGAAAGATTGCTAAAATAGAATGATTTTAGTCACTCGACAAGGTATAAGAGAAATATATATTTGAAGGTTGTGATGGATAAATGTTTTTTGGATACTCCGAGAGTATATGCTACATTTTACATCGTTTAATTGTAAGCACTTATACAATACATAATGGTCCCCATGTAGCAAACATGTCAAGAGTATGTTACAATTTTTTATAAAATGCCATGAAATGTTATTTGTGTTTGTTGTTACATATTTTATTTATTTTGTTGTTACCTTATTTTTTTTTTCTTTTTCTACGAGAAATGTTTTCAAACTTAATTAGCAAAAAACATTAGATGACCTTTATATTGTTAATAGATTTATTTTTATTTTTATGTAGCATAAATATTTTCTATTCATACGTCTAACTAACGTATCATTTATTCACATAATAACAAAAATAGTTCTCTTCTATAAACATATTTCTTTCCATAACATATTAAAAACTACTATTCTACGGTTCTCCATTTTAAGTGCTCCATGATGCATCTTTCTCTCTAATTCAACATGTTCTCATACTACCCGTCATATAATTGCTGCTATGTTTGTTGCTGAGTGGATGTTTACCATGATGTTTATTTGTGCTCCATGATGCATCTTTTTCTCTAATTCAACATGTTCTCATACTACCCTTCTTCATATAATTGCTGCTATGTTTGTTGCTGAGTGGATGGAGTTGAAAAACAAAACTCAATATGTTCAAGTGGTTCTTGACAAATGGATGGAACAAGGCGGGGTTTACGGGACTTCTATTTGTCAGTTTAGTTATTGAAGTTTTCAAAGCTAATAATGCAAGACTTTAAACAATTATACACATGTATATCCGCACAATCCTTTTCTGATGTTTCATAATGTAAAATTTCTATGTAGTTGTATGATAGTCATCATGAGTTTATCTTTGATAATTTGGATAAGTGCACACGAATGTCAACGCCTACCCTTCAGTTTCATATCACAACATTTACTCATCAATTGCTATAGGGGCTGTTTGGAGTGGTTCTTTAAACTATTTATAAAGGTTGTTTGGAGAGCTTACTTTAAACTACTTATAGGGCTGTTTGGAGAGCTTATCTAAACTACTTATAGGATTGTGTTTGGAGTGCTTATCTAAACTTCTTATAGGGCCGTTTCGGAGTACTTTTTTAAATTACTTATAGGGGCTGTTTGGAGTGCTTATTTTAACTACTTATACGGCTGTCTTGAAATGCTTATTTAAACTACTTATAGGGGTGGAGCGCTTATATTAACCAAACACTTCAAACAGCTAAATTCATTTTAGAGTTTTCAAGAACTAACTTAATTTTGAAAATTACAAATACATGAATTAGCATAACATTTTCATATAAGAGTTGAGAAAAATTCTATAACTTGCGAATATGTAAATGCCAAAAGGAAGAAATACAATAAACTATTATGCCTGGCGAATGGCGTTTTAATAAAATGCCAAACCAATTAAATGGGTCAAAATTTAATGAAATGTTTGTTAAAAAAAAGCATAAAACTTCAAAAGCCATTGTATTACTCCAATTCACTTTACTACGTAAGAATATATGCGTGAAGTTTCAAGAAAACAAGAGATTAGATTGATGGTGAACATGTTATTTATTATCCATTTAAAAATATATTTTACTTTATAAAAAATGACGGGAGGTTTTATGCATCAAAGTTTCCATTTGGACAACTTTCCACCAAGTATCAAGTGCACACATACCAAATGGTAAATCAAGACTTAGTATGATCATATCAATAGAAAGTTAATTGATCATATATAAGTTTAGTTCTTGGACTTGATGCGAAACACTAAAAGCTCTTCCATAATGTTAACATCTTTTATCATAATTTTTAGAGTAAATTGCATTTTTGGTCCCTGTGGTTTGGCCAAATTGCAGATTTGGTCCCCAACTTTTTGAAAGTGCAGTGATAGTCCCCATTTTCAAGTTTTCGTTGCATTTTTGGTCCCTAGATAAAGTTAAATGACTAAAATACCCTTTGTTTTCTTCAGAAAAAGACAAGGGTAATTTGGTCATTTCACACCAAAAAGGACCAAAAATGCAACGAAAACTTGAAAATGGGGACTATCACTGCACTTTCAAAAAGTTGGGGACCAAATCTGCAATTTGGCCAAACCACAGGGACCAAAAATGCAATTTACTCTAATTTTTAATAAAAAGTTGCCATTCTTTAGACATTTTATCTGACATTTTATGTTCCATAATGACTATGGTTTCTTAACGCCACCTGAAAATCGACCTCTTATAGAGACAATTTCAACGGTTTCTTTTTGCCCCGTGAATTTCACGGGGTCTATAAACTACTATCTATTCATGCATATAACACATGATTTTACTCGCATGATATCATAAGTCAATCGCTTATATAAACATATTTATGTTCATAATAATAACAAAACTATCATTTCACGGTTTTAAATTTAATCCCGTGAATTTCACGGGTCTATAAACTAGTATTAGATAACCTTAAGTTATATCTTTCTCATATGTCAATTCAAAGTATTACCAAATGATCATATTCATAGTTCAAGATTCATAATGTCTTTTACCAAATTTAGGGTTTTATGTAATTATCACAACTTTAGGGATTAGTATGTAATTCTCATAATTTAGGTTGTATTATGAAAGTATCCTCAAGTTACAGATTTTACAAGTTAAGACCTTTGGTTTTAGCAAAATATCCATTTATACCCTTTAGGTTACACAGTAAACACATCACACCCTTTAGTTTACAATTTTACCCTTTTATAACTTCTCACAGTTTTATATACGAAATTGTTAGGTTTTCTATAAATTGCAAATCATACAAGAACTCAGTAATAAAATTCCCAAAAATTCCCAGAGATGCTCAAATGTCTTAAGTATTTTACCAAATTTTTCCAGATTTTATTAAGTAGCATAACTATGGATTAAAATTCACCTAAACCAACTCGTCCAGATTTCTGACTGATTTTACTATACGAAAAGTTATTAGTTAGAAACCTTTTAATAAAAATTCACAAAAATCTACAAAAATTCCAAGAAGTAATAGACATCTTATATATTACCTAGTTCAAAGGAAACCTTCTAACTCGACACGATTTGAAAATTAAAAATCAAAAACCCGGACTGATTTTCCAGACTCACAAATCAGATCAGACACATAATTTTCTAAAAATCAAAAAGTAACCTTCTAGGCCTCTAAAAATTACAAACTAAATTTTCCCAGGTAGCTATTTCAATGAACTTAGTTTTAGGTTTTTGAAACACTCAAAGACTCGATTCCATCATAAAGTTACAGCCGTTTAAAGTAGAACAAAATTCCAACTCAGAATCAGACCTCACAGAAACATGTCCATCTTAGGGTTTTCGTCATTCAAATCATTAGTTCTTGGCACCAATCGATTATGGGTGAGTCCAAAACATATTTAGGTCGGTTTATAACATATTTAACATGATCACATCGAATTATTTCAACACCAAAACTCAGCCGATTCATACATATCAATTTTTAGGGTTTTGATAGTTATGATTTTATGTGATTATTTTTGTGATTATTTCGGCTAGAATCAAAAGAAACACAAGAAACAAAGATCGAATATAGTAGGGGATACAATACCCTCGTAGACCACGAATAACACGAACACGACGAGGATCAAAGCACCAAACAAAACTCTCTTTCTCCTCCTTCTTCTTGCGTCGCACGAACAGCCACCAAAACAGAAAATAGGGTTCTTTTGATTAGTTTATGCTTCACAAAATTCGAATGGACCCTTGTTGATGTTAGAGGCTTACCTTATGATGATAAAACACGAGTTAGAACAAGATTTGAAGCCTTCTTTGGGTGGGTTTTGGGGCGTGGCAGCAGCAAGAACAAGACAGCCGAAGTTTTGGTTTTTGGAGCTTAGGGTTTTCTTCTCTTTTGATTTTGTGAATCGGTATTGTGTGATAAGAATGAACCGAAGTTTAGTTTAGGCATTTTAGGTATGATTTTATTCACATTATGGGCTTTCCATGAATTTAGCAATCAAGAACCTAGTCTTGATTATGGTTAAGGGGGGGGGGGGGGGGGGGGGGGGGGGGCGGTCAAATCTCTTAGTTCTTTCTTTTTTTTTCTTTTTTTTTTTTTTTTTTTTTCTTTTTTTTTTTTTTTTTTTTTTTTTGTTCCAACTTGCATAATGTAAAGTTTTATTTGTTTATAAACTTAGGTTAAGAGTCACTTAAATAATATTCGTAAGTTCTCAAATTTTTAAAATTCGAGGGTATTTTTGTCCTTTCAGATTATATAAATTTTCGGGTTTTACAACTCTTCCCCTCTTAAAAAGAAATTTTCGTCCTCGAAAATTGAAGTGCGAAATCGAAATGAAGGTGCGAAATCGAAAACAATAACAAAATGAATACGTACCAAATCAAAAAGAGAAACGCGGATAATCGGATCGTATTGACTCTTCGGTTTCCCAAGTAGCCTCCCGCTCTGGGTGGTTCTTCCAAAGAATCCTTACGAACGGAAGTGAAAATCCCAACGATCGGAAATGAAACGAAACAGAAGACACAACGGACAGCGAACGGAAATGTACAAAGACTTGCGTCTCATGACTCTTCGTTGTCGATCTAAGATGGCTTCGGGTTTCTCAGAAAAACATACTATACTGAATTTCAGATTGCAAAGATCATATCCAACATGACAACTGATTATCGCGTTCTCTCGGAAAGATACAAAGAATACATAGGATTTTGACGGATATGCCGTCCATAGAATTTGATTAAGCAAATCACATGAGATCGTACAGAACATAGATTGTTGGTGACATCAAATGGCAGAAAAATACACAGCAGATCTTAAGATTTTTGTCAGAAGTATAGGGATCAACAAATGCGTATCAAGAATCGAACGTATCAGATCGTATAACGGCGAACGGATTAAGCGTATAGGTGGAATGAACCTAAATCTTACAGATGCAAAAATTCTCACATCTCCTATCAAAATTATAAGGTTTCTAAAGTACTCCTCGAAATATCCTATGAACACCATAAGGGTACGTCATATGACGTAAGTATTATCACGTTCGCGAACCGTCATAATACCAGCATCATATGAGTATACCATCATGATGGTCATACTTTATCTCAAGTCGTGAACAGAACTTCTTATCTTAACCACCTATCAGTCTTTCTACCTCCTCAGGTTGGTCCAAAACAAACATCACTACGGATTCTAAATCGGAGGAATTTGAACGTACAAATAGCGTAACGGAATGAGTACACCTCAAAATGAAACTCGTCGTCGAAACGTTAGGTCTTCCACAATTCATCATTCTTCTCATAATGAAACCATCATCTAAACAAATGCATAACGAACACAGAACGAAATTTTTAATAGGGTAAGGCTCATTCAAAAGATCCTATCGAAAGGTAACGGAAACTTAAGTGGTCTAAGAGGAAATGAATTTCGTCTTCAATATCTTCATCCTTTACAACGATTAAATCTTCCAAATCCAAACGTTTACTACAAAATTTCATTCATTCAATTTCATGATCTCGAATCTTTTCAAATTTCAAGTAGTCGCTCTCTTGTCTAATCATACGATCATAGGGTGAAAAGGAATTCATAAACTTGAGTCTGGTTCCTCAAGTCTTCGACACTTCTTCTGGACACTTCGGTGTGGTAGCGTGAATCTCTGACGTGATCACCGTGCATTCCTCCATTTGCGAGTCTGCTTCAGCTCTCAATTCATCTTAGTACAACTAAAATGACTAGAGAAACAAGGTTGCGTGTCTCCTACAGGTCTTCTAGCATGATTCAAAATTCACCAACTCAAACTGCTATGGACTTCCAGGTTTATGTGCTGAAAGCTCATCTTCATCGGTCTGGTTGTCTTGATGCTCAATTGAATTCTCCACGTGCTACTTGAGGTGTAGTCGAGTTTCATCTCAATCTGTCTTCTCCTCTCATGCTTCTTTCTTGGTAACGCCTGTCACGAACCTCTTCTGCACATCTTCTACAAGGTTTCTAACTCTGACAATGGTCTTCAGTCTTGGTCCTTTTCGTGGAAGCTCTTTAGTCATCGGATACCTGGTGGTGTTGTCTGCTACAATCTCTGATCGTCAAGTAAATCTATTCTTCTAGAACAAAGGGTCGCTTCACTTCATACTAAAAATGGTCAACGTGTTCCTCGCTCGTCTCTGAGCACAAACATACTGTCATACTATGACAATTGTCCGAATACTTGCGAAAACATGAATCTTCTAGCCAATACAATTGACATCATTCAAACTCATAGTGGTCACACGGGTACTAAAGCAACTTCAGGAAATCTTCTTAGGGAAAAACTTCATATCACAAATCTTCACAAATCAAATTGTAATGCTCCGCGGTACTTAATCTCAACTAATCAACTTCCTTCTCAGATGTTCTTGTGGTTGCTTCTTCCGTCTTTCAGAAATAGAACAAATCAAATATTGATACGCGGAATTGGAATAATGATTACGGTTACATTCACGATGGTCGGTGTGCCGCCGCACACTTCTCTCTTTCTTCTTCATAAACCAACCGGAGCATTCAAGAGATCACTGAAGTGAACAAACTCATATCCCATCAGTTCCTACAATTCTCTTAACTTCTTCAATATCGTGGTTTCGCCAAATTCAGATTAGTTCAAAGCAAACTTTACTTCCCAAACGGATCTCAAAAGGTTCATCAGAAGCACCAGAAATTCGTACAACAAACTCTCAAGTACCTGAGCTTTCTAAGAATGGATGCTAACAGGCGTTAGGAGAAAATTGGAAATCAAAGAGATCGGAGTATGTGCTTCATAGCAACAATAATCTTAACAGATTCAAATGATTGAGAATATCGTAATAAAATATGGTGAAGCAGATTGTTAAGGGTCGCATTTCAAATATTGTAGTCCATGATAGCTTTACAAAAACCATCAATCCATAATCAAGAGACCTCAAGGTCAAATACATCCAAAAGGAAACGGATTCTCAAAGCGAATGTGGTTGTCAAATCATACGGATAGTTCACATATCAAATTTAGGTACATGGTTCATCAAAGTGTGGGATGGGAGAGTATTAGAATTTATCAAGGTCAAATATATCAAATTGAAGGTTAGAATTGTGAACAGTTCAAAAGATTGGAATCTTGTTTAGCTTATAACATAGGAATGATAGGGTGTGCACCGATAGTAATACGAACATCGTCTAACTGTCAGAGTTGAGATGTATGGAATATCAGTTATTAGCATCAGCATGCTTAGATAACAATTCCGTACTGGACAAATGTCAACATCAAATCCTTCCAAAGGAAATTGGTTAACATAATAAGTTCATCATGAAAATGAAGGGAGGTAAGACTTCCTCGTCGCCTGAGACAAACGTTCTTATAAGGCATGACTAAGGCAAGGGCAAGATTCAGAGTGATGCGGAAGCAAATACTACTCACATGGATGTCCTAGTCTACCCGTTCCTCACCGGTTATAACTTATGCTCCTATGGGAAAATCCTACGCAACTTCGCAAAGGTTATCTTACGAGCGCCTACAGTGGAAACTTAGGGGTCCTAACTTACACAGGCCAAGGGTAGATGTACTACAAGTCGTAAACCTGGCTCTGATACCATAATTGTAACACCCCAACCCGGCAAGGGTAGAAGTGTCACGAAAATGGTGACATATCAAAGGCAAGCATGACATACGACTTACATAATACAATTGGTTTACAATATTACAAAGGAAATATACCAAATCTACATAGTCATACATAAATGAATACTAAAACTAGGGTATCGTCTTCAAAAGCTAATCTCTCATCCCAAAGCAAACCCAAGCTCCTGGCTTCCTACTAAAACCTGCCGCAGGAAAAGAAATGCGGCTGAGCTTAAAAAGCCCAGTGAACAGATATATAATAAACGGAAACCAAAATCAAATGGAAATGAACAGACCTATCATAATGAATGAGATATAGGAAAAGGAAATAAAGAGTAAGGTTTAGGACAGTCATCCACCACGAGCCCATATCATAACATATCACATATCATATCATATCATATCTTCATAATCATATAGAGGGGATGCCTCTTAAATAAGCCGATAATATGAGGGGTGTCCTCATGTACCAGTTGGAGTGATCAGCTCCCATATTTTGTGAAAGGAGTGGATTGCACCCATCCCCAGTCACCACATCATATCAAAACGAACTGTCCACGAACACGGACACGAACCTAGGATGCATCCATACGCCCCCCGAACAAATCATATTGGCCATAACAAATCATATCATATCATAGTGAGCTCATATCAAATCAAAATGGGGACGGTGTGGTTAATCACTCTGACCACACAAGAGTCATGCCATTGGTGCATCAATGACACGACCATGTTACCTTCATGGCTAGGAAACGAACTTGGCTCGGGTATCAAACTGGGGTCAAAGGTCAATATCAAAGGTTCACATGGTCATGGTCCAAATATCAAAGTTCATAGAAGGTTCATATCAAAGTTCATATCAGAAGGTTCATATCAAAGGTTCAAATCCCAAGGTTCATAGCAAAGGTCAAAGTCAAATCATAATAAGGGTTCAAGAGACCGAAGGCACCTTATTAAAAAGGGCAGAATATCTGTACCTTAACGAAATGCGCAAGCAAAGAAATGAAAAGCAAATCAAGTAGGAGATCACTCCCTCTTCACCCGATCTACAAATAATCACAAGTTCTCTTAAGTTTCATATCATCGAAAGGTTTCATGTTTGTTCTCATTTCATATTAGATAACCTTAAGTTATATCTTTCTCATATGTCAATTCAAAGTATTACCAAATGATCATATTCATAGTTCAAGATTCATAATGTCTTTTACCAAATTTAGGGTTTTATGTAATTATCACAACTTTAGGGATTAGTATGTAATTCTCATAATTTAGGTTGTATTATGAAAGTATCCTCAAGTTACAGATTTTACAAGTTAAGACCTTTGGTTTTAGCAAAATATCCATTTATACCCTTTAGGTTACACAGTAAACACATCACACCCTTTAGTTTACAATTTTACCCTTTTATAACTTCTCACAGTTTTATATACGAAATTGTTAGGTTTTCTATAAATTGCAAATCGTACAAGAACTCAGTAATAAAATTCCCAAAAATTCCCAGAGATGCTCAAATGTCTTAAGTATTTTACCAAATTTTTCCAGATTTTATTAAGTAGCATAACTATGGATTAAAATTCACCTAAACCAACTCGTCCAGATTTCTGACTGATTTTACTATACGAAAAGTTATTAGTTAGAAACCTTTTAAGAAAAATTCAAAAAAATCTACAAAAATTCCAGGAAGTAATAGACATCTTATATATTACCCAGTTCAAAGGAAACCTTCTAACTCGACACGATTTGAAAATTAAAAATCAAAAACCCGGACTGATTTTCCAGACTCACAAATCCGATCAGACACATAATTTTCTAAAAATCAAAAAGTAACCTTCTAGGCCTCTAAAAATTACAAACTAAATTTTCCCAGGTAGCTATTTCAATGAACTTAGTTTTAGGTTTTTGAAACACTCAAAGACTCGATTCCATCATAAAGTTACAGCCGTTTAAAGTCGAACAAAATTCCAACTCAGAATCAGACCTCACAGAAACATGTCCATCTTAGGGTTTTCGTCATTCAAATCATTAGTTCTTGGCACCAATCGATTATGGGTGAGTCCAAAACATATTTAGGTCGGTTTATAACATATTTAACATGATCACATCGAATTATTTCAACACAAAAAACTCAGCCGATTCATACATATCAATTTTTAGGGTTTTGATAGTTATGATTTTATGTGATTATTTTTGTGATTATTTCGGCTAGAATCAAAAGAAACACAAGAAACAAAGATCGAATATAGTAGGGGATACAATACCCTCGTAGACCATGAAGAACACGAACACGACGAGGATCAAAGCACCAAACAAAACTCTCTTTCTCCTCCTTCTTCTTGCGTCGCACGAACAGCCACCAAAACAGAAAATAGGGTTCTTTTGATTAGTTTATGCTTCACAAAATTCGAATGGACCCTTGTTGATGTTAGAGGCTTACCTTATGATGATAAAACACGAGTTAGAACAAGATTTGAAGCCTTCTTTGGGTGGTTTTTGGGGCGTGGCAGCAGCAAGAACAAGACAGCCGAAGTTTTGGTTTTTGGAGCTTAGGGTTTTCTTCTCTTTTGATTTTGTGAATCGGTATTGTGTGATAAGAATGAACCGAAGTTTAGTTTAGGTATTTTAGGTATGATTTTATTCACATTATGGGCTTTCCATGAATTTAGCAATCAAGAACCTAGTCTTGATTATGGTTAAGGGGGGGGGGGGGGGGGCGGTCAAATCCCTTAGTTCTTTCTTTTTTTTTTTTTTTTTTTTTTTTTTTTTTTTGTTCCAACTTGCATAATGTAAAGTTTTATTTGTTTATAAACTTAGGTTAAGAGTCACTTAAATAATATTCGTAAGTTCTCAAATTTTTAAAATTCGAGGGTATTTTTGTCCTTTCAGATTATATAAATTTTCGGGTTTTACATCTGTTCACTGGGCTTTTTAAGCTCAGCCGCATTTCTTTTCCTGTGGCAGGTTTTAGTAGGAAGCTGGGTTATGAGTGGAGAGTACTTTTGGACTTAGAAGACTACACTTTGATAGCTATTCTGGATTAGAGATGACTAGAAGTGTTTACATTTTCAGACTTAGTATTTTATTGTTGTTCTCATCTATAACCTTGTACTTCAGATTTTTCCTTGTAACCTTTGAGATTTATTTGTAATACTAATTGTATGCTTGTGTTTGCTTTGATATGTCATCATAATGTAATACCTTTACCCTTATCGGGTTGGGGTGTTACAAGGGCTATTTCTTTTCACCCTTTCTTTTAATTTTCTTTTTAATTCTTCAACCCCTTCTTTCTCTTTTTATTTCTTTACTCTTTTTTTATTAATCATACCTAAGGACTTTCTAGTTCTAAACTATTGGTATTGTCCATGGGTAGATCCCTCCGGCTCTGGCGGATCATAGGACGTATTTCCTATACTTAGACACCTTATATCTCCATGACTATCATATGTTGCCATAACCAATCATTTGAAAATCTCTCAAAGTGTTTATGATTATAAAAATATATTTTGTTAACACTTTGAGAGTTTGGATTTTTCAGAAATACTCCCCCTTAACATGTGCTCATAAGTGTTTAAGGTAAATTTGCACATGTCGGGTGGAGTCAGCACTTTTAGAATTGATTGATTTTCAGTGAATATGACCGTTGCGAGACACGTTTACATCACTAGATAAACTAGCTTGAAATTATTACCCGTCCAGGTCATATTCAAAGAAGAATCTCTCGAAATCGGTACACTCTACTCAAACAAGTCATTTGGTAGAGACGTTTACATCACTGGATAAACCAGCTTGAAATTATTACCCGTCCAGGACATGTCTTTTCGATTAATGACATTTAATATTCGTCAATTCGAGGGTACAATCTGAGTCGAGCTCATGCGAGATTTCATCTTTTTAATTACCATATTTTAATCACATACTTATTCTCCCCCTCAAAAATAGCATATTCATGTTGTTTTTGGAAAATTTTTGATTAAAATATGCTTTTTGAGGCTTATGAGAAGAATTCCAACAAGAACTTTTGTGTTTATAACAAAGATTTTTGTTACAAGTACTCCCCCTTAATAAGGGAATACTTGTTCTTTTGAGCAGAATTTTGAAAAACTTAGAAAATTCTGATTAATTCTACTCAAAAGTAAGAAGCTTTAGCTCCTTATATTAGGATTGAGGCACTGAAGCGTACCTCAGGGTCCTTTCTTTACAAGTACGGGTTGTGCATTGTTATCTGTGCACAAGCAATAGTCATATTTAAACAATTATGAATGATGACAAATAATTGACAATGATACCAGTATTTTACTCTGGATGGCGGAATGTGAGAATATTCGGATCTCTAGCTCGTCCACCCACATAACTCTCCAGCCTTCTCATCTGAACCCGATGCTTTAGCCTGTGGTCAATCCGTGCCAAGAACTTGATCGCTTGCTTCACATCGTTCCTTTTCCAAGTCATGTGCCTCAGCCAACCCTGCTTCCTTCCTTGTGTGTGATTTTCTAGAATGTGATCAAGTTCAGCCCTAACTTGGATCAAAGTTTCATTGATAAACTTGTGAATATCTTGATAGCCCATGCACTTTGGTCTTCCAGATCTCACGTACACTACCCCAAATGGTCTGTTGCTGAAGGAATATGGCTTCATTTCTGCTATACCCTGAGGTCGAAGATCAGGTTTGATTAGATTCAACTGCTTCTGGTAACTTTCAACACCAAGATGAACATCTTCGACTCTTGTCTTAATCACGATACTTTGGATGTAAATCAGTATAGAGTTGATGATGTCGTATTGAAGACTACCAGGGAGATGCTCGAGTTTTCCTTGAATCTTGAGTAGGTACATATCTTCAATGTCGTTTAGATTCAAATAAGGATAATCGGCTTCGTTGAATGTGTACTCCTTTTCTTCGAACCGTGATCTTGTTCAGAAAATTATATCCATACTTCGACTCTATCTCATCACTCTTAATGGAAAGAATCTTACTTTTGTAGTATACCTTATGTTTTGAGGTAAACGTAAGTTTCAATTTGTAGAACCATTTTCTCATGTCAGGCCAGTGGAAGATTCCCAGAACAGCTTCATCACTGTATTCTGCAATCGAGTTGATGAACAAGTCTCTGATCTGTTCTTCTAAACCTTCTTGCACATAGGTGGCTGCCTTGAACTTTGTAAGAGAGGTGGCATAACACTTTTCTGGATTCATATTCCCATAAATCAGATACTCCAAGTCATTGTTGAAGAAGTAAGCTTTAGGTATCTTGGGATTATGGGCATGACCGATGAGGGGTAAGGGTTGTGAGTAGTCACGAAATTAGAAGGTGCAACTTGTTCCAGATTATACTCGAATTCCAGTTGAGAAGTTGTTGCAGTCTTGAATTGTGAGAAGCACTGCATAGAAAATGGGCCTTTAATGACAACGCTTGTTCTTATGACACCACAATATAATGACAGGAAATCTTTAAGTCTAAAACACATGTCCAAAATTATAATTTTCCACAGGGTAGACCCATTTGTGGTGTGTCAATAAAATTATTCCAGTCATTATCCTAAGATTTTTATTATAAAAAGATACGATGTTTCTTGAACTCAACGTCAACTCATTTGCATTTCAAACAACTAGATCTACTGAAATTACAAGACAAGACCACGCCCGAACCCCATCCACTAAAAAACATCAAATCACAGTCACCACCAACCATCCCGATACGTGAGTACCCCACGCGGGACGTTCCACTCCCCCTCCCCACCCCCTCCGCAAACCCCAACCAGAGAATTCGAACTTTTGACTCTAACAAACAAGACGAAACAGGCTAATTTAGAGATATAGCAGCCAAGCATAATCGAATATAAGACTTAAAAGTCCTGTTTTATTCAATTCATTAATAGTTTTGTTTTATTGTTTGTCCTTTTTTATAGATTGATAGGGCTTTTATGTGATTATAATTTTATTTATAATTGCTTTCATTTTAATTATATGTTGATGTCCTTTGACTTTTATTTTTGCATTATAACTTTTGTGTTAGTGGCAAGGTTGATCGGTTAGAGACTCTTCCTGACTATTAGTTTTATGTATGTTTATCGTTGTAAATAAGTACAAAAGGTAATATGATAACATTAGTAATCACAGGTTACGGATAAGTTAGGGCCAACGGGGTATTACATACCCGTGGCCCTTGTGGTTCATTATAATGAAGGCGCCGAGTTGATTGATTTTGTTCTCGATGAAGGAAGCTGAAAACTGTGACTGTTTGCGAGGTATATTATTTATTTATTTAATTAGAATTGATGGACCTGTTTGTTTGTTTACTGGATTTGTTTGTTTGTTTGTTTATGATTTTGGTGGAATTAATGTGTATGGATTGAATTTAAAATGATAGATCTGCTGAGTATGTATTTGATTTAATTTATTGTAACTGTTTTTATGATGTTATTCAGCTATTTGTTGATTTTACTTGTTTAGAAGTTATATAACATGTATGCTAATTCGTTACTGAAAATCAGTAATCATGTGGATAATTGAAAATTAAAACGCCTTATATTACTTACCACTTTTGAAGCATCTGTTAATAATGCTACCTAAGTATAAATAAACATGGATTCAGTGTGATTGATGATAACCACCTAAATGTGGTTAAGCTGTTCAGATTGGCTTCTGCATAGTCCTAATTAATTGACAATTAATTGATAACCACCTAAATGTACATGATCAATTCAGACAGCAAGAGATATGGACAGTAAAATAATAAGCTTTTAACATGTTACTTTGCTGCTATAAATAATCGGCTCAGATCCGTGAATGTTTGTCGTTCCAGACGCTAATTTAGTTTCTAATGTTATTGTTGCAGCTGATGTTGGACCTGGGCCCAATACTTTTTTCATTCCTGTTGCCAATGCGGGTCGGTTACTTCATGTCTTCATATGTGTCATCTTTGCTGTTGCTTTTAGTATTCTCTTGCTTTTAATAACTTCAATATTCTTTGCTTTTTTTTTTCTTCCAGTTGAGCCGCTTGGTTATGATACAGACAACAGTTTTCAGCCTCCCCGTGCAAGTCCACCAGCTGAACGTCGGCGTGAGTGGCCTGTCTTTTGCTTACAGCAGCATATACTTGCTTTGATTGCAGGTTGCATGTTTTCCATTCAATGACCACAATTGCCCCCCTATTCATCTAATACCATCATTTTGTCAAAGTGCTTACGAATGGCTAAAGGAAGATATTCTTTAATGTTGTGGTGGTTCATTGTAAAGCTGGTAAAGCAAGGACTGGTCTAATGATTTGTAGCCTTCTTTTATTTTTGAAGGTATGTTTTGATAATTAGAACATATGTTGAATGAGAGTTGGTTGTCATTTTTTATCCTATTAGTAATAAAAATCAGTCATTAACTAACCGGCCTCTTAAGTTATTTTGCAGTTTTTCCCAACAGGACAGGAATGCATTGATTATTATAACCAAAGAAGATGTGTAGATGGGAAGGGGCTGATACTTCCAAGCCAGATTGTCAGTTACCTACTTATACATAACTTTTATCTTGCTCAAATATTTCAGTTTGAACAAAACAAAAACTAACTAAAGTATTTTCATTTTCTAGCGGTATGTAAAATACTTTGAGCGCATCTTGGCAGATTTCGATGGTGAAAGCCCACCTGGCCGGAGGTAGTTCTCTTCTTCCTGTTATAGTCGGGCTCATTATTTTATAGGTACTGAAGTTATCGTTTCAGGTGCATGCTGAGGGGATTCCGGCTACTGAAATTGTATGCAGGAAACTGAACAAATAATCAGACGTCGTGAGCTGGAAGCGAAAGAGCATCACAGACAAATGCCGATGGTGCTAGGCTGAGAGAAGGTTGCCACATCAACCTTAGCTTGATGACTCTGACTACTGTGATTATGTAGCTATATATGTTCTTACACATTTACCTGTATATCACCTGTATATGTTTCTACAATTTTAGAATTTGAAAATAACTTGTAGTTGTATGAAACGCATTGTTTTGATATACATGAAATGCGCTTTTTTGCTATTTGTGTATTTATTTGTATTATGAGATTATCTGTTATTTAATGTGGGGATAATATTAATTTTATAAAAATTATTTTTTTTTTTTTTTGAACCATGACACGCAAAAAATGGGTCATAAAATAGTGTCATAAAAGCGTGTCATAAAATTATGACGCGCGAAATGCGTGTCATAAAGCTTTATGACGGGTCGATCAATGACACCAAAAAGCGCGTCATCTGACCCCTTTTATGACACGCAATGCGCGTCATTAAAGGCCTTTTTTCTAGTAGTGAAGCCTGCTTTGCATATTTTGACAATATCAGACAGTTGTAGCTTCTGAATCTTCATTACTTTCTTCAGTTTCTTAATGAAATCCACAACTGAGCCTTCTGCAGGAACTTCATCTTCTGGAATGTCTGGGTAAGCATCCACCATGTCTTCAAACCATTCATCTTTTCACCATCAGGGTTGACCCATTCAGGAGTGGTGATGAACTCAAATAAGTACATTTTATTACCATCATTTATCCTATTTATTTGACTTGTTTTATTATATTATCTGTGAGAATTGATACGTTAATGTTTACTTTTGTAATTCTCAGGTAAAAACAAGTACTATGTGAAACTTGGCGATTTTGGGCTAATTATGGAGCAAAACAAGCAAGAAGTTAAGAGTCTACTGAAATGTACAAGATCAAGACCATTCTGCTCCAGATACGCCGCATCCTACTTATTACATACGGCGCATCACTATCAAGATTTCACAAGATATAATCCAAGACGGCAAAGGACGTGCGCCGCATACAAGAATGGAGTTACGCCGCATCTTCTGGCGGTGTACGAATATTCCTGAATATATTAATCTTGGACCCCACGTGAAGTTAAGTCAATGCGCCGCATCTACTTATTCAATGCGCCGCATCTAGCCCTCAGACAGAAACTATAAATACCCCAAGGCCAGACGAATTTCGAGACTTTGGTTCGATTCTAAACAACAAGACCGAAGACCGAAGAAACCCTAGGCCGAATTCAGACGAAGTAGCAGCACAAGACACACCCTAAACGAAGATACAAGAGCTGTAAGAAGGTCCTGCATGTATTCAATTCATTAAGTAGTTTTTGTTTTATTGTATTAGTACACTTTAATTTATCAGGATTGATGGGCTTGTGTCATTGATTTAATCATGCACTTCAACTCCCTTAAAATTGCTTTCCCATTAATTAAAGTTTATATGTTGATGTCTTTGGTGACTTTTATTAGTGCATTGATAACCTCTGTGTCTAGCTGAGCATTGATCGGGTCGCCATGCCTCTGTCCTCGCCTATTTATTTTATCGCCTATGCATTCTATCGTCTGTAGAAAAGTAGGAAAAAAGGTAAATATGATAGACATAAGTAATCATTAAGGGTTTACTCGCCGATAAGATTAGAGCCAACGAGAAAGGATTAATTACATACACTTCATATAAAACTAGCAATAAAACAAGTGACAAGCTACTTAACTATCAGGACAGGTCTTCTTATTGTCTCAAGTATCTATCTGTGTACGTGTGTGCTAATCGCTGATTCGTGCCTATTAGTTTAGTTTATATTTAATCATAACCAAACCGTGCCAGTCTCTCAGGCTGAAAACCCCCTTGCGTTAGATTAGGTTGTATAGCTAACTTAAGATATTAAAATACTGATTAGAATAACTAGATAATACGTTCCACTCTTAGTGATCGACACTCTACTCACCATTATATTCATACTGACCGGGTACACTGCTCGTTAAAGTGTGTGTGTTATTGATAAGTCGGCTAAATATAAATTTAAAACTTGAATACTGCTAAAACCACAACGACATACCGTGGGTATAAATTAGAGCAATACGCACACGCGCATCAAGTTTTTGGCGTCGTCGCTGGGGAGTGAATTGTTATTATCTGTTAATTTGATTAGTATTTTAATTAGGTTTTTCTTTTTAATTTTTATTCTAACCACTAACCCTGTTATGTATTAGTTAATTTGCATTCATTGTATTATTTGCATATTTTCTGTTTTTGTGTGTTTAATTTTTGTTTCTTTTTGCTTGTTTTTATTTTTGTTTTTATTTTTTTTTTCTGTTTTTCTGCATACTGCTATCGTTGTACTGTGCTAATTCAAACGATACGGCGCATCTATTTTCATAGATACGGCGTATTGCGTTTAATTTTTATAAAATACAACGCGTTTAATAAATTTGAGTACGACGCATCTTTCCCCAAGATACGGCGTATTCTGTTTTTAATAAGAAATTTTTCTAAACCCTAACGCCGTACGACGCATCTGTTTTTGCAGATACGGCGTATTTATCATTTACATTAAAAACAGTTTTCGAATTATTAAACAGATACGACGCATCGATTTTTATCGATACGGCGCATCTACTAAATCAAAAATCTTGTATTTTGAAACATAACGAAAATACGGCGCATTAGCTTTTGTTAATACGACGCATTTAATTTAATAAATATAATCGATTTTTGATAATTTAAACTGATACGGCGCATTCAAAAATTATAAGCGGCGTATCTGTTTTCTAAATAAAAGTCTGATTAAATTTTAACGAAATAAGATACGGCGTATCCAACTTTTTGGATACGGCGCATCGTCTACTGATATCAGCAACTTTTATTTTACTTTGATTGTTTCACTCTTCTTTTGCACGAGTAAGTTTTATTTCAGGAAGATGGACGATCCGGATATTACAATGGAAGAATATATCAGACTTGAAGAGGAAAGAGCCTTGAGCAATAATGGGATCTACGATTGGGAAAGAGCAAGATATGGTGCACAAGTCATCGAGGATAAAGAACCCACGATGGAAGAATACTTGTTATTGAAGCAGGAAAAGTCAGGGAGAGGAAGAAACAAATTGCCATTTCGACACACTTGGACTTTATCAAATGATGATGATGAAGAGGAGTGATATAATTTTGATGCAATTAGGATTCCGGCAATAGTTATTGATGATGTTATTTCTCCGGAAATTGCACAAGTTGAAGAAGAGTCACAAGTGTTTGATTTGAATGAAAATCCGGCAATGGTTTTCAAAGAAGCTTCTTCCGAAACTGCTTATGATGAAAATGAAGATGAATGTGGGACAATGGTGTATAGTGCTATTAATTGTGATTTTCCACCCGAGGTGGAAGATATATTCTCATCATATTAAAAACACCATGATAATATTCCCTCGGATGAAGATAATGAGTATTCTGATATTAAAAAGTTTGATGCTATTGCGTACGATAGCATACCGCAATTACCACAGCAAACGGAAGTATTTAGGTGTGGAACGGATAAGCCAGATTTTGACCCAACGAGGGATTTTGAAGAAATCTGGGATTACTTATTTAAAAATGAAATTCGGGACGATTATGAAATTGCAAGACCACTAGTTGAAGATGGAGATTCACAAGATGAATTGGAGTCACTTACAACACAAAGTGGTACAAATTTATTTAATATTATTAATCCCGTTACTAATAATCTTGCTAGTTTTCCTAAACAGGTTGCAAAACGTAAGAATGATGAGGTCAAATTTATTACACTACCTATTGAAGCACATGAAGCACCTGTGATCAACCCGTTTTTGGTGGAGCTCGAGGAAGAATTTGGTGATGAGCTCTTAAACATTGCTATGATTGATGAAGATGATGATTTCGACCCTATGAAGGATATAGAGGAACTCGAACTTTAACTTGCTAAAGACCCTTTCTCATCTTCTGCGGAAGTCAAGGGACGCCTTACTACCAAAGAGACTAACCAAGAAGAAAGGAGACTCATTTTTCCTCAACATACTACTCTTTCAGATGAAGTGGTCAAGTCATCCAATTTATCAACCAAACCGGGTAAGAATAGGGAAGATGTACATATATTGCCAAGGTATGATCTTTATGTATTTCTTCCATCTTTAATAGCAAATTTACACTCTTTTCGTGTTTATTGCTACTATCACCCGCACTTGATCCCAAGTGGGGGGAACAACACCCTATTACACAGTAAATAAGGGTGGATTCAGGCTCGTGACTCGAACAAAAACAAGCGCTTCGTGGGAGGCAACCCATGCTTATCTTTTATTTTATTTTCTGATTTTGTATTGAGTCTGTCAGACCTGCAGATGATGCGGAGCATCTCCATAATAGATGCAACGCATCACTTGCACTGGTCATATCTTATTTAATTTTCTGCATTTTTTTTATTTTTGACTTTAAAACTTTCTGTCAGTATTTTAATGCGGCGCATCCCTGGTTAAGGATGCGACGCATCTTTTATTCTGATTCGTACCTATTCCAGGCTCGATACGGCGTATCTTTTTCCATAAGATACGGCGTATCGACTGACCTGATGACTTTCATTTTAATTTTTTAAAGTTTTATTTTTACTAACTACTAATGTATTATGCAAGTTTTAACCTTCTTAACTCAGGTGTGTTTAAGTCTTGATGGTATTATAGATTCCTGCATTTCATGTGGATACATCAAATATAAAGCTTAAATGTTCTCATCCACAAGAAAGATGATTTTTGCTCTTATACGAATAATGGAGGATCATACCGAGCAAATCTCAAGGGAGTTTCTCTGTTCTAATTCTTTTATATTCCAGTTTTTAATCTTTTATACAAACAACGAGGACGTTGTTTAACTTAAGTGGGGGGGATTGGAGAATTAGAACACTTACTTGTCCTAAACTTTTTCAAAATATGCTTAAAATGCGCTTAATATATCAAAATTAAAAATTTTTAGCATGATTTTGTTTAAAGTCTAAATTACATAGCTGCACACATAACATTATTTTCAAAAATTGTGAACTTTTCAAAAATTCACAAATCTATGAGTGTGCCGGTGACTTGTAAACTTTAGAACTTGGATTGTATACTATTCGAGACCACCATAATAAGTATTATTTACATAATTGGAATGACTTGTCTAAATTGGTAAATTTCTAGGATTACACCCAAATAGCCTTTATATGTTATGTGATATTAACTAACTACACTGGTTAGTTAACCCCCGTATAAACCTTTTGTTACTCTCACTTTTAGAGTAAGATACCCCTAGAAAAACACTCAGAGCCATTCCTTTCGTTTCTTACACCTTTGTTATAATGTTTCGTTACACCCTTACACCTTAGCCTACCCTGTAGATTAAAATCCGTGGTTGGTTAATTGCTTTAGGCAAAGTGTGTTTCCTTACATTACCTGTGTTCGCGTGCGTAATTCATTATCTATGGTTAGGTCGGGAAATTGCACAATGCAATTGGAGTGAAAGTAAATATTGTATATCTTTGAGTTTATTTTTCGTGTGTTTACTTCTTTCGCTATTACAGTTATTTCTGAAGGTATGAAAAGTATGGAAAAATTATCCGGAAAGAAAGTGATAGAAAAGTTGTGAAATTTTAAAGTTTCTATGTTGATGTAAAAAAAAAAAAAAAAAAAAAAAAAATCGAAAAAATGAGAAAAGAAAAAGAAAGAAAAAGTTGGAAGTTTGTTTAAACAACTTATGTAAAGTTTGGTATTAAGTGGTCGATATCACCACTAGTTGTTGTATATTATATCTATGGATTGAATGGGAGTTGGCTGTTATGGGAACGCCAACTAAGGTTATTCTTTGATTGAGATCTTGTTGAGTATAATTCGTGTCTACCTAAAGCGTGTGTTTCAAGTGTTAAAGCGTGAGTTATTCAATGATATGAGTCTTATTCATGGGATGGTTGGGAAAGCAATTTACCACACTTAGGATTTTAATTTATCTGTTTTGTTTATTTTTTTCATTTTACACCAATTTATATCCCAAATATTATCCATACCCTATATCATTTCTTTATCCAAACCTTTGATTTATTGAGATTAGGGATTTGAGCAATCTTAAGTATCGTAGTCGTGGATTTGGCTATGTATTTGTGATTTTGTCGCCCTTTTGGATATAATATTATTGGTAAAGATTACTTGGTCCTATCTTTAGCCTATTCGAGTTAAGGATTTGAGCAATTGCAAGTATCGTGTTCGTGGATTCGATCATGTATTTGTGATTTTGTCGCCTTTTCTGGAATTTGAGATCGATAGAGATTAAGAAGAATGATGAACCCTTAACCAACAAACCCTTTTTACCGCTTTAGACTTGTTATTCCTTGGCTTTAGTAGAGGAGATGCGTATACTTGCCAAGCTTATGATAGAATATTCGTCACGACTGGACAGTTAAACGATTAGATTTGCTTTTATCAATATATTTTATTTTACTTCTAATTCGTTAAGTGTTTGGTTGTGTGATTATGAAAAAATGAATACATGCTTAAATATAAAAATAAATCCTAACATCTTTTAGGATACATTTTCATAAGAATTATTCTAAGGTTTACTTGGGGACAAGTAAAGTTCAAGTGGGGGGATATTTGATGAACTCAAATAAGTACATTTTATTACCATCATTTATCCTATTTATTTGACTTGTTTTATTATATTATCTGTGAGAATTGATACGTTAATGTTTACTTTTGTAATTCTCAGGTAAAAACAAGTACTATGTGAAACTTGGCGATTTTGGGCTAATTATGGAGCAAAACAAGCAAGAAGTTAAGAGTCTACTGAAATGTACAAGATCAAGACCATTCTGCTCCAGATACGCCGCATCCTACTTATTACATACGGCGCATCACTATCAAGATTTCACAAGATATAATCCAAGACGGCAAAGGACATGCGCCGCATACAAGAATGGAGTTACGCCGCATCTTCTGGCGGTGTACGAATATTCCTGAATATATTAATCTTGGAACCCACGCGAAGTTAAGTCAATGCGCCGCATCTACTTATTCAATGCGCCGCATCTAGCCCTCAGACAGAAACTATAAATACCCCAAGGCCAGACGAATTTCGAGACTTTGGTTCGATTCTAAACAACAAGACCGAAGACCGAAGAAACCCTAGACCGAATTCAGACGAAGTAGCAGCACAAGACACACCCTAAACGAAGATACAAGAGCTGTAAGAAGGTCCTGCATGTATTCAATTCATTAAGTAGTTTTGTTTTATTGTATTAGTACACTTTAATTTATCAGGATTGATGGGCTTGTGTCATTGATTTAATCATGCACTTCAACTCCCCTTAAAATTACTTTCCCATTAATTAAAGTTTATATGTTGATGTCTTTGGTGACTTTTATTAGTGCATTGATAACCTCTGTGTCTAGCTGAGCATTGATCGGGTCGCCATGCCTCTGTCCTCGCCTATTTATTTTATCGCCTATGCATTCTATCGTCTGTAGAAAAGTAGGAAAAAAGGTAAATATGATAGACATAAGTAATCATTAAGGGTTTACTCGCCGATAAGATTAGAGCCAACGAGAAAGGATTAATTACATACACTTCATATAAAACTAGCAATAAAACAAGTGACAAGCTACTTAACTATCAGGACAGGTCTTCTTATTGTCTCAAGTATCTATCTGTGTACGTGTGTGCTAATCGCTGATTCGTGCCTATTAGTTTAGTTTATATTTAATCATAACCAAACCGTGCCAGTCTCTCAGGCTGAAAACCCCCTTGCGTTAGATTAGGTTGTATAGCTAACTTAAGATATTAAAATACTGATTAGAATAACTAGATAATACGTTCCACTCTTAGTGATCGACACTCTACTCACCATTATATTCATACTGACCGGGTACACTGCTCGTTTAAGTGTGTGTGTTATTGATAAGTCGGCTAAATATAAATTTAAAACTTGAATACTGCTAAAACCACAACGACATACCGTGGGTATAAATTAGAGCAATACGCATCAAGTGGGTTTGAGAGGTGCATTAGCAGGTGGTGCAGGAACAACTGCAGATTTATGAGGAACAGCTTCAGCTTCAGCTTGATTAATGGTGACATCATCATGAGGTTCAACTTCATCAATGGTTCCAGTCTCTTGAGGCACAAGTTCTTCTTCCCCCGTTTGCTGAACATTAGAGGATGGTAGTGTTGCAGTAGGTCTAGTTGTTCTCGTACGTTTCTCATTTCGCTTCGCTTGGTCGTCTTTTTCATGATCATCACGATGACGTTTGCTAGGCTTGACCTTCTTGCATAACTCATCCTTCTTTTCTGCTTTCTTCATAGATTTGATTAAAGCTTTGTGAAGATCATCCTCTTCCGGATCATTGATGATAGCCTCCAGCAATTGTCCTTTAAGATCTGCAGCGGAAGGCTTGGATGGTTTTGTTTGGATTGTTAGCGGTGTTGATTGAATGTGATGTGCTACAATTCCATCAAGCTTCCTTTTGACGTATTCCTTCAGAAGAGTTGGAAGTGTATCCTAAAGATGTCTGCCAATCTCTTTAGGTAAATTCTTGTTAAGGTAGTCTTCCATTGCTAGAGAGACATCGTATGTCTTTAACTCATTAATGTCATTTTGCTGTGTCGTCACTTGCGTTTGTAACGCGCTGAGCTGCTCTTTAAGGGCCAAAAGTTCACTGTTATCTGGTTGTTGGGGTGTGGGTAATGGTGATGGAGGCTTGGTTTTGGAAGTTTGATCCACAGATGTTGGTATCACAGGGGGAGTAGGTATACGATCTTCATCTTGATTATAATCATCTTGGTCATCATCATCCTCATCACTTTCATCATCATTGTCATCATTACTTTCATCTTCTTCATCCTTATCATCACTTTCACCATCTTTATCTTCTTCATACTTGTTCTTATCTTCATCAGATTCAGATTCCGAGGGTGTGTGAATGAGTTGTTCTAATTCACCAACAGATTCACTCATAGAGACACTTGTTGACTTTGACAATGTGGCTTCTGTGTCATCGTCGGACTGAGACAAGGTTTCTTCATCACTAACCTTCGATGCTGATCCTTCACCTTTCTTCCTTTTCTCAAGTTTCTCAATATCAGCTAGAAACTTTGCCTTGTTTTCTTGAAGGGCTCTGTTGAGTAGTTCAACTTCTTCTTCTTTAGTCTTAGGTGGTTGAAGGGTGTCATCGGGTTTATCTTAAATCTTGATTGATTTGCCCTTGCCTTTACCCAGTCCTTCATCATGCATTTTCTTCTTTATCTGCATAATTCTTTTTCTTCTTTCTTCCTTGAGGCTCTGTTCCTCTTCTTCTTCCTCAGTAGATTCATCCCTAAGCATTGGTTTATTCTTTGTAGCTCGGGTGATTTTCTTTGTTCTTGTTGATCCTGCTTTGATTCCTCTTCCTCTTCCTCTACCTCTTGTTCCAGCTGTACCCTTCACGGTTATCCCAACTGTACCTGTGTAACACCCCCTAAATTTTGAGTTAACAGCGGAAGACTTAATAGGGGTATTACCGGTAGGATCATAGTTATAATCATAGAAAATTACTCAAATGAGTCATTTTGTAAATCATTGTCATTTATTCAGAAATTCAAATACAGAAAGGAAATTTCAGCATTTAAGATTCCACAAAAGATAATATAAGTTTAATATAAATGACAGAAATTTATTTGACACCAAAACCATCCGTTACATGCCCGCTCCAATGCCTTGAATGCTCCTATTAATTACCTGAGATAACATGCTTAAAAGTCAACAAAATTGTTGAGTGAAATCATTGCGTTTATAATCATAATCAGTTTTGAACACAAGTATATAATTGCATATAAATACAATTATCATGAAAAAGAGATATTGCGATCAGTATATATTGCACTAAGCCTCATGACACTCAAAACTTAACAGTACCGCGCAGACGGTCAGAACAATCCAAATTAATGGCATGAATTATGGCCCTCTATAGGAAATTGCCAAATTCCTATTTAAAATTCAAATAAAGTGTATCTGAACCTATCTAGCTAGCAACTAAGGCCACCTTCTAGATATTTCAAACAGACAGTCAGCCTTCACAGATTTGTTCACTATATTCGCGTCCACCTCAGTGGTTAATGGCTCATGATGGGAGGGACTTTAAATAAAGGCAATAATCGGTAACTTAGGCAATATCAGTCAGGTAAAGCATACTTGCGTTTTGTTTTATAACATGTATCTCCCCACGTATTTGAAAACATTAAAAAGTTAAAAGTAGGACTATGAACTCACCTTGAATGTAACTGGCAAAGATGAAATATGAAATCAAATGTTTTTAAGGAAATTGCTCCAACACAGGACCTGGTTAATAATAAGAAAGTCTAAGATTTTGACGGTTTTGGCCTAATACGAACAATGATTGAAATGGTATCGGATGACGAAGTGGTTTGTAATGAGAGTGAATGATATGCTTAAAATGCTTAAAGTTCAAAAAAAATATTATATATAATATTATCTTGATTTTATGTTATTGAAATCATAAATTTCGTTTCCTCGAAAATGGTTTGAATAAAACGTTAAGTCAATCGTTAAAATCCGTTAGATATAAATATAAACGTTATTCGTTAAATATAAAACGAAACGTAATAAAATGCACGTGAATGAGATAAGAAACGTAAAATATGAAATGAGAATGAAAATAAAATAACGTTACTGTAATCCTTGAACTTATACAAATTTTACATTTTTAACCCTAACGGTGTAATATTTGCACCGTTAGTCCCTCGTTAACATTTTTAGTCCAAAAGTTCCCCAAAATAACATATTTAACTATAAATTTACTGTTTTATCAATATATATCCACAAGTTAATAATTGGAAAGTTTATACCCTATTTTTGCAAAGTTGGCAGTTTTGGTCCTTCTAGTTGAAATAATTTGCAAATTTAGTCCATTTTTCACAAAAAGAATAGGAAAATGATTTCGAGAGTTTTATAAGTTTAATAAAGCTTATTTGACTGCTTTTTTACTGCTTATTATACGGTTTGCTTATTTTAGTGCTAAATGGGCTTTTAACTTTCGAAATCAAGGCCCAATAAGAAAATACGATGCGTGGGCTTCTAGGACAAATGGGCTTGGTCTTGGGCTCATTTTATGAGTTTAAAAACATAGTAAATTCATTTAAAGGTCCAGCTTATTAGGATAAGCTAAAAACTGCTTAATGGGCTTATGAGTCCATTCGTTAATTATAAAAGATTTTTAAACCTTTTCGAGTAGCGTTTGGTTTGCGATTTTTAGAAAGCTTTTAAGGGCTTGTGAGAGAAATCTCAAAACACGTTTTTGGTACATTAGCTTATGAAGAATTAGGTTGGTCAATAAAAATAATAGGTCGCGTTTAATAATTTGATTTAACATGAACTATTCTATGTCGAGTTAATATGATGCGGAATTAATGAAAATGACATATATAATAAAATGTGATATGTTAAATAAATGAAATATGTTCTAAATGAAATGAAATAAGCATGTAAATGTAATACAAACGCATAAAAGTGAAATTCCTAGCCTTCCGTGGAGGAGGCATTATGTATTAAACGTAAATAAATAAAAACGATGCGTACATATGTATAAAATGAAATGTGCGATCGAATAAATAAAAGACAATGCATGAAACGTTGTAATTCGAATAGAAAGAACTTAAGAAAAGTTTAGAAGACTCACAAGACCAATATGGTGGAGTTTAAACGTTTGAATGATCAAGAATGATTCGAAATGAGGATTATACAATCGAAATAGGACTCGAATAGATGGCAAATGACCTTAGCTTCCTTCGAATGACTTGGCAGGAGGTTTTACCGGTTTTAGAGAGTTGTGTGAGTGATTAATACAAGTGGAAATGAGTTGTATGTTGAGTTCGACTTATATGCATGCATGAGAACCGATTTATAAATTTTAAAATATGTAAGTTGATGATGCATTTATGGTTTATTCGATTAGGAGCAGAGTTTGGAAGAGATAAGGAATATTGAAGCTAGTTTGTAGGGTCATAGGGGGTTTTAATGAGTGGTTCGGCTATGGGTCAAGTTGGGTTTGTATACGGTTCGAACGAAATATATCAATGGGTTCAAAAATGGTTTGTAACATGTGATATCATGGAACAAGGTGAGAAATGTAGTTATAACTTCAAAATAAATATTAGGAAGTCAAATGAATTAGTGGAAAGTCAGTTTGGATCGAACTGGAACAAAAAGAATAAAAGTCGAATGGGTTGGTTCCTGTTTCGAGTAGCATTTACTTTGGTTCTCGTTGAGCAAGCAAATGATTAAGATTGAAGATAATATGTGACATACTAATAGTTGGACGTATAGAGATTCGAGTGGCATAAAAATCAGGATGGTTTATGTGTCGAATTCAAGAATAAACAAGGCAAAGCTTATAGGTTTTGGTCGGGTGAAATGTGAATTATAAAGTTTAATAATTAAATAGGTTGGGCTTTAATAAATAGTAAGAGGCTAAGTTGTGGGCTAAAGAATTGTATAGGAGTCCGTTTGGTTTATATTGGGTGTGTTGGATTATCCGTGGTCCGCGTGTGAGCTCGTTCCAATGTTTTGAGAATCAATGTAATATAATAAACAAAATTTTAAATTTTCCTTTTAAAAATGGTTAACTGAACTGTAATGATAATTAATACTTGGTTAATGTTAACAAATCACTGGCTAATTTTACAGGTTGCTACAACCTGCCTTCTCAGCTTCGTCATACCTTTCATAGGCTTTTGTAGCCTTCACCGCCTCTGTTATTAATGCGTCTGGAATTCTAAGACCTTGTTTGGTGGTGTTGGTGGTATGAATTCTCACTCGAGAAAGAACATGGTCCATTTGTACTGTGTGAGCCTTTTCAGTGGACGTCTGTCAATTTCTGGATCTTTTTCCATGAAGTGAGCTATGAGAAGTTTTGTGAAATGTGGGAAAGGAATCTTGTAGCCCTTCTTTAGTCCAAACTGGCGAGCCTGATAGATCATGTATGTCCAGATGTACTTGGCATAATCCATATGGTAAAGGTTGATAACTCCCCAAAAGAACTGAAGATGTTCAAGTCTGGGGTGCTCGTAACCAGTCTCCTTTCCTGTGATGCAGTGGCTCAAGATGGTGTACATGGTTAACCATGGTTGAGGAATGTATCTTCGGTCCACCTTTGAATGTGAAGAGAGTTCTTCAACCGAATCATCATAGCCAAGGTGTTTTAATGACCTGACTAAACGTTCAAAAGTAGGACCTTCTTGAAATTTTGTGTGTTTGCCAAATACTGTTGGAGGAAGTCCAAGAACGATGCGAAGAAGATGAACATCGAACTTGATTTGTTTCTTGTCCAAGGTGACTGTCATGGTCTTTGAGTCTCGACTGATCATCAAAGTGTGCCAGAACTGGTTGAGGTAGACTTCTGGAACTATAGCTGATTTAGTTAGAACATGTCTGCAGAAATGCCTCTTCAGGATTTCAACCATAATCTGACAAGAAGGATGGCATGGCAATTTCTCTAAGTCAACTCTGGAGTTGGATTTTCCAATCTTACGTTCATCACCTTCTAGTATCAAGTCATTCCTTGCTATGAAAGTTTGAGACATTTTGAACCTGAGTAGTACAAACACCAACAAAGACACACAATGGAAATTGTATATATATGTTAGTGTCAGTCACTTATTACATGATCTGTGCCTAACTGATATGATGCACCATATAGGGAGACATGTAAGATGATCATGAATAATATGAACACAGTAAACAAACAACCATATTGGAGCAAACACATTTTTCCAACTTAAGTCAATTCTATACTTAGAAAAATTTTACTAAGTCTTAAAAACATGACTTACTCGAAGGAATTTTGGTTACTCGAAGACAGTATTAAAAATAATCCTTACTCGAAGGATTTGGGAAAAAATTTGAAAATAACATCTCTTACTTGGAGATAACCATTTTCCTTACTCGGAAATTATGAAACCCTCCTAACTCGGAGAAACATGATTACATTCTTACTTGAAGAAATAGCACACTTAGTCGAAGAATCTGATAAAAAATTTCTTACTCGAAGAATGTTGTCTTACTCGAAGAGTTTAATAAAAATTTACTTACTTGAAGAATGATGTCTTACTCGAAGAGTTTAATAAAATTTCTTAGTTAAAGGATATTTCCTTACTCGAAGAGTTAAGGAAATAATCCTTACTCGAAGAATTTTTACAAAACTTTTCTAAGTAGAAGAGATATTGCTTACTCGAAGAATTTTATAAAATATTTCTAAGTAGAAGGATTTAACCTGTTACTCGAAGGATTTCACAAAATTTTCTAAGTAAGCAACATTAATCTCCTTACTCGAAGACCTTCATCCTTAGTTGAAGGATTTCATGCTTACTCGAAGACATTCAAACTTACTGAATTTCTATGTTAGACAGTTTTAGACATCAAGCAATCATCAAATATCTTCCTAAACATATTCTAAACATATCCTAGCGCCCAGAAATCCAAACAAACATGCACATTTGTCACCACAGTTGATTATACCTTATGCAATTCTTCGACTAAGACCTTGTGTTTGATTCTAGCTATAAGACTTTAGGCGCATTATTTAGGAACTTATACAAGCACAACCAACAGCTCAAAACACATATACACTTCACCATTTGGTACCAGCCAACAATACGACCACATAAACCCTAAAATTCTCAAATTTCATTCACTGATGTTATGCAACACAATTAAGCAGTTGTAAAATACTCCTAGACATGATGTTAAGCTATACAACTAGCTTAATTAGATTATAAGCTAACATACAAGAAATGCCCAATTCGACACCATAAACCCTAATTTCACGTATGAACAATTAAGCCACATAAATGGTACAAAAATTCAGGAGTGTGATTAATATGCATAACTGAGTTGGTATAACACTTACAATCGAGGATTTAGTAAAAATAAAAAAAATCTTGAATGTATGAGTAAAATTGGCGGTAATTTGATAGCGTTATGAGTTTTGTGAGTATTTTAAAATCTGAGTTGGGGCTTATATAGGCCAAAGTTCAGAGATTTGTCACCATTAGTCCCTTAACCCATTTTCTAATACAAACACAATCCTTATGTGGTAAACTTTAGATAGTTGACAACAACAGCCCTTGAGGTTTGTTGTTGTTTCAACCTTGGTCCAATTGGTTGTAAACTTTAGTAATATTCATTTCTCCCCCTTGAACTAACACACACTATTAAAATTTTGACAAACTTTTAGTTCAATAGATCACGGAAATGTTGCATGATGAAGATTTTGATAAAAATGTGCAAAAATTATAAAAAAATTCTCCCCCTCAAAATATGTTCGTGATTAAAATTGATTAAATGTGAATTACAAGAACATATTTTGATTCGTTTTTAATTTTGCACACTGAAAAATGAGATGAAAATTGTTTCATTTTTTTTAATAATATTTACAAAGATAGTTTTGGTGTTTGACTTTCTTAATTATGTTTAAGAAAATTGTTTAAGTCCTCTGGAGTCAAACACCGCATACCAATTTGGTGAACTAATTCCACAAATCTTGTATGGGGCAAGGCTTTGGTGAATAAATCGGCCAATTGGTTTTCAGTTCCCACAAAATATAATTCAATAGTACCCTGTTCCACATGCTCCTTGATGAAATGGTATCAAAGTGCGATATGTTTGGACTTCGAATGTTGAACCGTGTTGCATGAGATAGCAATGGCACTCTTGGAGTCGCAGTACATGGGAATCTTGTTGAAGATGTAACCGTAGTCCATCAACTGTGATCGCATCCAGATGACTTGAGCACAACATGCTGACATGGCTACATATTCTGATTCTGTAGAGGATAGTGAGGTACAATCCTGCTTCTTTGACTGCCATGAGACAAGTTTGTCTCCTAGAAACTGCACTCCTCCAGACGTACTTTTAAATGTATCTAAACATCCTGCAAGATCAGCATCTGAAAAAGCAATTAGTTCAAAACCAGAATCCTTCGGATACCAGATCCCCAAATGGATGGTTCCCTTTATGTATCGAAGGATTCTTTTAACCTCAGAGAGGTGTCTTTCAGTTGGTCGAGACTGATAACGGGAGCATAGATATGTAGCAAATACAATATCTGGTCGGCTGGCTGTTAGATACATGAGTGACCCAATCATACTTCGGTATTTTGTAGGGTCAATTGGTGTCCCATGTAAATCAGCATCCAGCTTTGGAGATGATGCAGACATAGGAGTATTATATGTGTTACAACTTGTCATGCCATGTTTCTTTAAAATCTCTAGAGCATATTTGGACTGATTTAGAAAAATACCACGGGGGGATTGATGAACTTGAAGTCCTAAGAAGAACGTAAGTTCACCCATCATAGACATCTCAAAATTTTGTTTCATTAGTTTAGCAAAAGCATTTGAGTACTTTTTATGTGTTGAACCAAAAATGATATCATCAACGTAAATTTGAAAAATTAAGATGTCCTCCCCGTGTTTTTGAATAAACAGTGTAGGATCAACAGATCCTTTGGTAAAGTGATTAGCAATTAAGAATGCGGACAATTTATCGTACCATGCCCTCGGGGCTTGTTTAAGGACATAGAGGGCTTTCTTGAGTCTGTACACATGATTTGGATGATCTGGATCAATGAAGCCCTCCGGTTGTGTGACATACACTTCTTCACGGAGTTGCCCATTCAGGAATGCAGTCTTCATGTCCATTTGATAAATGGTTATGTTTTTGTGGGCATCATACGCCAGAAACATGTGAACAACTTCAAGTCTAGCCACTGGTGCAAAGGATTCTTCAAAGTCAATACATTCATCTTGGCTAAAGCCTTTGGCAACCAGAAAAGATTTGTTACAAATAACTATTCCATCAGCATCAAGCTTGTTTTTCCAAATCCATTTAAGTCCGACAACATAGACTCCATCAGGTCTTTCTACCAATTCCCAAACTTCAAGACGTTTGAATTGATCAAGTTCTTCTTGCATTGATTCAATCCAATTGTCATAAGTCAAGGCTTCGTTAATATTCTTTGGTTCTGCTTGACTAGAATCGATGGTGTGATAGAGATGGTTCGGTTTTGGGTTTTCAAGGGTAGCAGCAAAAGTGATGAGATAAAGGTAGGATGGTGCTTTTGAGGATGGTGTTTTGCCAAAAATATGATAAGGTGGAAAGGTGGGAGTAGAAAGGTGATGGTGTTTTTGGTTGGATTGAGGGTCGACAAGAACAAGAAAGAAGAAGTAGCAGCAGCAACAAAGTTATGATAGGGAAATGGGGCGTTGACCAAAGATAAGAGAAAAGTAGTATTGTTAAAAGTTTAGTAGAGTGTATATTGTGCTTTTAAATACCCGGGTCTCGCTAGACTGTGTCAGATCTGGCTTCGTTTAAATATCTCTAGCTCGAGAGTTTTAGAGTCGTCATAAATTATTTGTTTTTATTTCCGAGTTCGTATTTATTTTTATGATCTGTTTTGTACATTCTTCGTTTTGATCTATTAAACTTATGACATACTATCACGGTGTTGGTACGCGTGCGGTTCCAGTAAAAATGGAACGTGAGTTTTATCACAGGGTTCGATTTGAAATCTCACTAGTTATTTCTCAGTAAAAATACATATATAGTAATATTTCGAATGCAAAGGTGAATAAAATAACTTGATTAAAATTCATAATCGATTGCTTCGGGTTTACAGAAAGTTAATAACTCGAAAATTTCGGGTTATTACAACATTAGCTGTCAAATACACGGATCCAATTCTATACTAAGACGGATCCCTTCTGAAGGATCCGCCAGATCCGTGGGTTGTCTACAAGGTTTGCCTATAAATAAAAAACTTGGCATTTGAACTAATCATCCACTTAGAAAAAGAAAAACACATACATTCACTTTAGTTACTAACCACAGTAGTTATATCTATATCATTGATGTTTCTTTTGTAGCAAAGGAGATCAAGTTAACAAGCTTCAAACAAGCAGACTGTTTGCAAGTTGTAGTATAGGTTCTGTGTAAACACTTTAAGTGTTTCTTATCATTTGTATCAGTTAGATCAGTGAGTGTGGTTAGTGCTTTATTCCTCAAAGCACAATGAGAGTAGGGAGTGGTTGTACCCTTGTAAAGAACTCGACATCTAGCTTAGTGTCGGTAAAGTAAATAGGCGACGTCAGGTTGGTTCTGCCTAGTGAAAGAACCCGGTGTTTAGCTTAGTACCGGAAAAGGAAGTAAGCGACGTGTAAAGGTTTTCTCCACCAAGAAAGGAGTTTGTTTCTTAGTGAAAGATATCTCTCGAGTAAGTAACTCAAGGAAGTGGAGTAGTGAAAGGATAAGGATCTCTTGCAAGCCGAACCACTATAAACACTTGTGTTATGTGTTTTGATCTTTCATCTCTTTACCTTTCGTTTATATTGTGTGATAACTTAATTTGTGATTGTTTCCTTTGAACTAACAAATAACAAAACAAATTAAACTTAAAAACGGGGAAAACTATTCAACCCCCCTTCTAGTTTTCCACAATTGGCATCAGAGCGGGTTACTCAAGATTTTTAAAATAAATTGTATTTTAAAACTTGAAAACGATCAAATCGATTTTGAAAACTTTAAAGAAGGGAAATCCTTGCAAAGATCACCAACCTTTAAAACAAATAGCTTTCCGGAAAATACATTTTTGAAATGTCAAAACACTCAGATCTAGAAAATGAAACTTTTGATAGTACTTTAGCTAGACACAATATTTCACCTAAAGCTCTTGATGAATCCATTTCTAGTAAGTATTTTGACAGGAAATGTCTAAAAGATCTTAACCCAAAATGCAAAGCTAAAGCAACTAATATTGAAGATTCTACGGATCATTCAAGGATGACACTGGACGAGCTCATAGGATACCTCAAAGTTCATCTTGCAACAATGGAAAAAGATTCGGAGATACCTAAAGGCAAAAAGGAGATAATAGCCTCTAGCACTATAGCCAGATCTAGTGAAGGTAACAAAGATATGCTAAAAGACATCAAAGTGGATCTTATGGCTAACAAAACAGAAAAGGTACCCTCTGACTCTTCATACATGTTTAATAACTATGACACATTAGATATAGAACACAATAGATTGAGTAAGCTCATTATAAACGTCATAAACAAAAATAAGATCTTGAAAACCAAAGAGGAATACTTGATAAATAAAATACATAAGTTGAAAGAAAAAGTAAAAGGTTTGGAAGACAATATGGAAACTAAATGTTGTGTATCATGTCAAGAAATAAAACTTAAATTAGAGTTGCACAAACTCACACTAAGCAAATACATAAAACAAAATCTCAAGTTTCAAAGATTCAATAAACACATAAACTGTGCAGATGACACTATGAGAATTCTTAAATCATCTCATGGTAGCTTCAAGCCTGATTTCATGAAAGATGGTCATTTAAGTGATTTTGAGAGTCACACGATAAAAGAAAAAATCACACCAACTGAGTTGGTAACCCACGGATCCCACGGATCCAAAACTATGGATCCGTGCAGTATTAACAAAGGATCCGTGAGTACAGTTGAAAAACAGAAAAATCAACATTCAAGAAAGACTAATTCTAAAATGATCAAAGATAGGGATGTAGTTAAAACAACAATAGAATCATCTTCATACATAGGAAATGAGCTTAGTAAACAAATACCATTTGACTGTCTCGGAGATATTAGTGAACCATGATAATATGTTGTTTAACCCAAAACGGACCCATAAGATATTGGGGACCAAACACTCAAGTTTTCTTTAGGTATGCTTAAAAGGATTTGGTCTTTATAATCTTACTTAATCCCAAGATACATTGATGAATACAAAGGTATCTTCTCAAATCACAAAAGTGATCATCTCGATCAATAGCACTCTTGATATTAATCATCAAAAAGGTATGAACTCTCATAACTCTACTCATGATGATTATTCTCATAGATAATTCATGATTTCATAACTATTTCTTTGTGGTATGATTAAATATTACTACCTATGTGATAATAGAAATTCTATGTGTATAAGATAGTATGATTACTAGGAAAAAGTTTTTAAGCCTTTGCTAAAACCGGATATATTACCTCAAGACAAATGTTGTCTCATATTCTTGTGCTATATCTCAACACTTAGGTAATACCCATACATGGATAAGTTCAAAGAACTTGCCAGGACTCTAACCAAGATAAAATTTAACCAACACACTTGTGATTATCACATCTATGAAAGCTCCTAAGTAAATTCTAACTTAATTATTCATAACCTTGAGATATCCTGAAAGTACTTAGGAAGAAAATTAATTTTAGGATAATCTCACCATATTATAAAGGTTTATCTCTCCAAAACTCATAAAGATAATACATAGGTCTAAACAATGTTGTTTGTGATAATGTTCAAATCCCATCCATTAGAAAACATTGAGATTAAAATAATTTAGTTTTTCTCAAGAATCTAAGTAAGCTTGATAATATAAAAATTCTAGAAATAAGAGCATAAATCAAAGCTATCTAATTAAATTTGAAAAAAATTAATTTACGAACATATAGGAAAAGCATATTCTCCTATTCCCATACACACTAGCTTGAGCAAAACATCTTAAAGTTATGAAAACATAAACAAACTTAGTAGAACCCACTCTTCGTTAAGAAAAATTTCATCTCCTTATCAAGATATGCTATGATAAAAAATCATGCATGATAAGTAAAACTTCATTCTAGATCTCTAAGTGCCAAACAACTAGGAATAAAGATGTTTTCACTCATCTCAAATCATTCACATGAAAAACACTCATTTTAAGGATCAAAATAGTAAATTCATTAGATAACCTTAAAAGTAGTGATACATTAAGTAGAATATGCTGTCATATAACTAGAACACCAAACCTTGTGTATGACTATCCTTCTTAGAACATAAAATCATAACAATTAGGTGAATCTCTAAACATGTTGTGTACCAATGTGAGACATTGTACCACAAGTCACTAAGAAACTAACGTTCCTTGATACTTAAGTGGTTAAGGCAAAGTGTGGAGAAAATACTGTAGTTTATAACTTTAGTCTCTATTACCAATCTTCTTCTGTTTCATCAACCTTGCAACCATTCATCTCAGCTAATACTTAGCTCGACTGTTTTATCTTTATTCCCGATGTGAACAGTGGATACAATATGTTGTATTGAGAAAGTCTCTCAAAAAGGATTACAGTGCTAAATCCTCGTACAAACACCTCATGAAAGAAATCTCTGTTCCTTATAAAACACACCAAAATTTAGAAGTACTCAAAACATTCGTCCAAATCTTAGTTTAACCAAAAACAAAAATATCATAACCTTGTTCTGATCCTGCGGATCCAATTAATAACTAGGGCGGAACCCTTTTGAAGGATCCGCCGGATCCGTGAGTTGTAAAATCAGACCATGAATTACCAAACACTCCTTACTGCACTACACACTTAATTAAACCTTCAATATCAACTCATAGTCGACTCTCACCATCCCTAACTCAAAAATTAGGTCCTTCATCTCATATTAACTCGTGCTTGATTACTCACTGTAAGTTCACTAATTCATTTCAATTAGGGTTCATGCATTTCGATAATACATTATTATTAATTAGACACTACAGATACTTTTCTTCTTAATAAAAGTTAATAGGAATTCCATCTTGTTAAACTTTTTAACAAATCAATACAACCTAATCTTCTAAACAATTAAAATAAGTTTTGTTGCACATTGTAATAATTTAACAAAAACCCATGAGAAATCTTTTCATGACTAGGTAAAATGAATTTCAAACATTGCTAATACAAAATCAAACGTCAAACAGGAATGTTTGGGGTATAAAGTGTTTTGTCACAAAACGTGTATTTTCAAACATCATAATAGGTCAAAGATAAACACACCTCCATACTAGTTCACATTTCATGTATCTTAGATTATTGTAACTAAAATTATAAAATTGTCTATGACTAGGAAAATCATGCCTCCTGCCACTAATTACGATCACAAGAAAACTAAGAAGTACCTACCCAAACATCATCAAACAAAAGGACTCACAGAAGCGCAAGTCCAACTTTTCAAAGCTTTAGAAAATCGGTATGTTCATGAGGGTAGAACCGTAGACTCTTCATTTTTAGAAGAAACAAACATTCGTGAACAAATGGCCACCATTCAATTTGACTCACTTCTATACATAGATGAACCTATCATTCCTCGATTCATTCTCGAATTTTATGCCTCAGTAAAACTTGTTTCTGATGACAATGGATCATTTAGCATCAACTTCAATGTGAACCAAAACTCCTACAATTTTCCTTTAGACCATTTCGGGAAAGTGTTACGCATCCCAAGTGAAGGAACATGCTTCTACTCTGAAAAATGGTCCCTAACCATTCTTAATTCAAACCTAGGACGGGAACATCCATATGACACTCCCCTAACTCCTAAAGAAATTATCCGAGATCATCTTTTCAAAACTAGAACCAATCCAATTAAGAAACTTCGGGGCAAAGATGTCAATCGAGATCCATTTGCCATGGAACTCAATGAACTCAAACCTGAGTTTAAGAGACTTGAAGAAATTCTAAGATCAAATGTCATTAGTACTATTGGTAACAAAGATCACGTGAATGCTGGACTGTGCTATATGCTCTATTGTATTTCAACTCGTCAAAGATTCAATCTTGCTTACTATATCGCCAAAAGGATGGTTGATATACGTGTCCTAGGGAAAACCACATTGCCATATGGAATGCTACTTACTCGTTTGTTCAAAGCTTCCACTCCTATCCTTCCAAATTCTGTTGGTTTTGTCCCAGATTACCCCGAAATCAAACACACCTTTGTCCCTCTTAGTGACCATAGAGTGGCAGTAGGAAAAGGAAAACGAGCTTACCTCTCATCCTCATCTTCATCAGCTAGTGACGAAGATGGACTACCTAACTCAAAGCTCCCGCTACTAGACTACTTGAGTCAACTTCCATCTCTAAATAATGAATCTGCGGAAAGCCGACAAACAAAGGGAGTTCTAAAGTGTGCAGGACGATGGATGATGAAACTCCGAAAAGATCAAAAGAAAATACTCAAACTATTAAAAGATAAGCGAGAATAAATGAGTGTTTGGAACAGTTGTCCTTTAGATCCTATATGGTCATATTTCTATGTTTGTTAAGACATGTCTTTAGTACTTTATACTTATGTGTTTTAGCCCTACTTAAACTAATGATAACACGCATGGTTATCAATTTTCCAGACTTATGCCACTGTTTGGAATAACATCGTTCATGATGAAGTTTAATGATCAGGTTTATTTTCATACATGATTGTGTCTTATTTTGTGTATGTGAACTAACTGAATATTGCAGATTGATAACACTCGGGGTTATCAATTTTCCAAGACTAAGCCTATGTTTGGCTTAACTCCTACTACGGTAAGTTTCTAAGAACGGATTAATCTATGATCAATCGTGTGTTAATATTATCACATTTAGCTGTTTTGCTATACATATTAGTTGTTTAATAAGTTCTAGGAGAATTTTAGGGTTTTCGTCGAAAAACAAGAAATATGATAAGTCTTCTGTTTAGTTTAAGTATTTGGGAGACGGATCTGGCGGATCCCTAGATATGGTTCCGCCAGGTGTTATCGTTGGTTCCGCCATCCGCCAACCTGCGGATTAGGCAGATCACAAAATATGGCTCCGCATTTTATACAATTTGGATCCGCTGGTTACTCAGTAAAATTCTAAAACCCTTTCGACTAATCCCGATTCTTAGATTTTAATTTCTAGTACCATTTAGAATTCATCAACTGATCATAAATCATCTTAGAAGGATTTAGGAACTCTTAGAAAATTAAGAACGAAATTTTCCACCAAAATCTAATTTTTGAATTTTAGGTGTGAGTTACCAAACTGATACAAACAAGGAACCCTTTTTAGGGATCCGTCAAATCCGTGGAAATATCAAATCATAAGATTTTCCAATATCTCCTTGTATTTACTGCAAATCTCTCAGCTTCTATAGCATCATGGTTCGTCAACTGCGATCAGTTCAATGCCAACTCTATCTCCCAAGCAGGAGGGAATCCCAAAAGGTTCATCGGAAAAACACCAGAAATTTGCACAACAGGACTTCCAATGCCAAAGCTTCCTAAGGGTGGATAATAGGTGTCAGGAGGAATTGCCAATCAAATGAGACCGGAGTAAGTGTTTCTATAGCAACATTAATTTTATCAGATCTGAGCGATTGACAGTCATCAAAGTAAAGTGAAACAGATTTGTTAAAAGTCACATTTCAGATACGGTAGTCTATGGTAGCTTTGTGAAGAGCCATCCAAACCATAACCAAAAGACCTCAAAATCAATTACATCAAAAGTAAACAGATTTGTAGGATAAGTACAGTCGTCAAGCCAAACGGATAGTTCATATATCAAGGTCAAGTACATGTTTCAATATAGTGCGAGATAGATAAGCGAACCATTCAAGGTGTTGGAATCTTGTTTAGCTATTTAGCATAAGTGGCAGGTAGGTTGTGAATCATCGGTAATACGAACATCGTATAACTGTCAAAAGTGAGGCGTAAGGAATATCAGTTATCAGCATCATCATGCTCAGTTGACAATTTAATATCGAGACAAAATTATCGTCATATCCTTCCAAAGGAAACTAGTTGACGGCAAGATTCATTATTCAAAGGGAGGGAATAAACTTCCTATATCCATGGTTAATAATCACCAGAGTTCTCATAGAAGTAATAATGGATTTTGCAAGACAGAGTAGTATCAGATGATACATTTATATCCAGCACGGTTAATGAATTCGTAGCATGTGTCAAACACATTAGGGTTAAATGACCTTTGGGATGGTCGGAGAGGTATTAAACTGTTTATCAAACAGATCGGAAGTGCAGATCAAAATCAGGTAGTGGTAGCAAAAGTTTAACAATCAGTACTTATGGTAGGGAGTTCAAAATTTGTTTCAAATACCAAAGGTGAGACATAGGAGGATAGTTGTCAATATTTTAGATGCTCAAGCAAACAATCCCTTATCAGAATAAAATCAGAATTAACTAGCCAATGAAAGACAAATCAACATAGCAAATCTTATTTCAAAATGAGAGGGAAACATTTTTATACTCGTGGTTAAACACCACAAGCTTTTCATGGAAACAGAGACGGTTAAGACGAAATCAATTGGTGTCAGAAGATTCATAGATGATTATCAAAACAAGAGACAAATAACAGAAAATGTCAAGTATGTCATCGCCATGTAGACTCTCAAAATGCCCGAAAAGGCATCAGAATGATTTAACAAAAGGATCAGAGGTCAGAGTCAAAATCTGAATATAAGGATCAATTAGTGTCAGGTAATTTCTATGTAATTCTTCAAATGCCATAAATCTTGAAGGCATCAGCTTTGAATTTAAAAGAGGGATCTCAATAGGCTTTAACCAAAATCGAGGCACTAATCAGAGTGATGCGGAAGCAAAGATACTTAAGCAAATGCCTTAAAGTCAACCCATTCCTCACTGGTCAAAACCTAAGTTCATATGGGGAAATCCTAAAGCAAGTTCTCAAAGTTGTTCTACGAGCACCTACAGTAGAAACTTAGTGGTCCAAACTTCACAGGTCATGGGTAAATGTATTATGAGTCGCAGCCTGTTCTCTGAAACCATAATTGTAACACCCCAACCCGATAAGGGTAGAAGTATTACGTTATGGTGACGTATCAGAACAAACATAAGCATATGACATAAATAATACAATTGAATTTCAATGGTTACAAAGGAAAATTCTGAGAATACAGGGTTACAATGAAAATTACAAGGAAAATACTAAGTCTAGAATAAATTCTTCTAGTCATCTCTAATCCGGATAATCTATCAAGCATAGCCTTCTAAGTCCAAGGTACTCTCCACTCATACCCAGCTTCCTACTAAAACCTGCCGCAGGAAAAGAAACGCGGCTGAGCTACGAGAGCTCAGTGAACAGATATAATGGTAACAAAGCAGTAAAAGAGAATGGTACAGAGTAACAAGAATAAAGGTCATGCAGATATAATAAGAGTCAAGGGATAATAAATGGGTAAGAGTAAGGAAAAGTAAAAGGTTATAAGGTAAGGCTAAAGGGTAACAGATATCCACAACGAGCCCAGAAATAGATCAGATAATATCATAATAATGTAACCATGTAGTATATAGAGGGGAGACCTCTTGTGTAACCAGATAATATGAGGGGTGGTTGGTTCCAAACGGTCAACTTAAATCAACCACGGATGTGGTCAAACAAAGTCAAACCAATTGAGAACACAATGCAATTATCCAAGGAGTATAGTTTTATCCCCGGGTCGTTTAAGTCCCAGCGAGATGTGAAATTGTGCTTTAAAAACAGCTTGTGATCAAGTGTAATTGAATGGGAAAGGGTTTTGGAATTATTGAACTAAGAAAATAAAAGAGAATAGCTTAAAACAAGCTATTGAAATAAATAAAGGGAACTAAATTACTTAAACCGTCTAAAATCTAAAAACGTACGTTTAAATAAACGTAAACGTACAAAATAAAAAGTGAGATTAAATAAATAAAAGGCCTACAGATATGAAAATTATATTTTTACAATCCTAATAATAAAAGAAAATTATTGGAAAAAGAAAATTATTTATTTGACTTATTAATTAATTATTATTAATTAAAAACTATTTAATAATTTATTTAAACTAATTAAAATTCTAATAAATACTAAAAGATCAAAGAAAAATCTAAAAATTTTCTATAAATACTTTAAAGTGACAAGAAGATAAGAAAATTATAAAAATGAAATTTACTTAATTAAAATTTAAAAAGATAAATTCTATTAAATAGAAGCTATCACTATTTTTCTATTTTTGATTTTCTTAAGGTCTAAAAATATAATTATATTTTTACTAGATTAAAAATGACAAAAGAAAATTATGAAAATTGGTTTTATATTTTTCTGATTAATATTCTATTTATTATGATTTAATTACTATTTTAAACTAATTAAAAATATTAAAAATACCAAATAACTTAGGAAAAATCTGAAAAATTTAAGTTAAGTCTAAATTAATATTAGAAGGCTAGGAAAATTAAAAGTGGAACTTATCTAAGGCTAAAAGGCTGATTTGGGCTAATAAGCAGTTTGCTTATAAGCACAAAATAAGCTAAAAAGCAATAAAAGTTGCCAAAAGTTCAGGAACAGGTTAATATACTAAAATAAACACAAAACAACTAAAAAACACAAATGAGCACAAGAGATTGAACAGGTTAAGCACTTGGCTGTTTTGGATTTTAACACAGAAATTTCAGGAACAAGGCCAACTTGCAGGCAGCTTTTGAGCTTATAAATAAGCAGATAAGATGAAGATTATGGGGGCAAAAGCAAGGTGACACTACTGGCTATCTAAAAACATGAAAAGCCCCATCAGAATCTAGCCAATTGAGGTCCAATTGGATCAAAGATCAGCAACCCATAACACAAGGTCTGCTGTGGAATTGACTTTTGCAGAAAATCACAAGGATTGACTTTGGTGAGTTTTGATCTTAAACTAGTGACTGATTATGATAAATTAAGCTAGAATAAGATGAATTTAAGCTACTATAACAAGTTTTGAACTAGTGTGATGAGATTTGGAATCTAAAATCCTAACAGTGAATGAAAACAAGGATTTAAAACTTGATTTTGACTTTTTACCACATGACAACTGGTTTTAATGTTTTAACTGTTCTATATAAACCTTATGTGACATGCATGATCCAAAAATAACAACAAGAACAAACCCTAACATAGAATAAACAACAAATCCAAACACACCTTTAAAGATCACTATCTTGTGATTTTCAAAGGAACTGATTGTTTAAGCTTATAGACTGAGTACTAAGGTTATAACATAATATATTCAGCTGAAATGAACACATAAATACTAACAATAACAACAAACACCAATAATCACTAATAATCTACTTAAACAGTGAAATCTAACAACTTAGCAACATGAAATTCCAAGGAACCAACAAGTAACAGTAAGCAATATTATCATCTAAATATGCTAAATGAACACAAAGAAACACAGAGAACCAACAATAAGAAAGTACACAGTAAAAAGCTAAAATTGGAAATTTGGCTTACAAATTGTATTCAAGCAAACAACTGAGTACCAAGGCCAATGAACACACCTAATAGCTTCCCACTAAGCCACTAACCCAAGGGCAATCCAAAATTTCCCTTGCTCCAGCTTTCTCCATCTTCACTGATTTTTGATTTTTCAACTAATTTTCTTGAGTTTTTTTTTTTATTTTTGAATTTTTTTATCCTAACTGGTTTCTATGCTTTATAAACTTAAGGAAGCTTATAAATGAGCTATTATGAGTTTGCAGGAACACTGAATAACAACTTTGAACAATATTAAGCTTATCATGAGAATTTTAAGCACATTTAAATGAAAACTGAATTGAACTTGCAATACTTAAATTAAAGACTGAAATATGTTTCTATTATACTCAAAACATTAAGTTACAACTCAGAAGCTAAAATGAACACTGGATATTTAAAAATTAACTAAGTCGACATACATAAGCTAAAAAATAAACTAGATAATCTATTACATTGCCTCTCCTCTATTCTTTATAGTCTTTTATCTCATTGTCGACATCTCTGAGTACTTCCCACCACCTTTTGACCTTTGATTTAATCAATTTCATCACAATCGTCCATTTGGCATTTTTGGCGCCAAAACATACACAAGTAGCTTGAGCAGGTTATTTCAATTAAGGAATTTTGGGTGTTTGTGGAGGTGGAGGGGAGAGATTAGTGACTGGGGTGATGAGGTGGAGGTGAGGAGGTGGCAAAACCACCCTGGTTTTAGTGTTTCAGAGGTGGAGGTGGAGGGTGAACAGTGTTGGCGGTATTGGGAGTTTGACTGGGGTCAAACCCAGTTTTATTTATAAAAAGGGGTGTTGGGCTGGGGTTGTGTTGGGCCAGGAAAAGGATTGTGGGCTGGGTTTAGTATTATTTTGGGGTTTAAGGGTATTTATTTGGTCCGGCTGGTTGTAGTAATAAAGAGCCCAAGGACCTAAAGTGTATTATTTGGATTTTTGGGGGATTGAACCTGTAAATATCACAATGTTATCACAAGGACCAATTATGCCATTCATGAATAGTATAAGGCTTAAATTTTAATATTTTTCATTTTTAAAACCTTAAGGACTAATTTTGACATTTTTCAAACTTGAGGGACTAAAGTTGTCAATTTGCAATTTTTAACTTTAAAGGATTTCTTTTAACAACTTGTGAATTCCCAAGGACCTTTAATGATATTTTACATGTTTTGAATAATCAGGGACTAGTTTTGACAACTTTTGAAAGTTGAGGGACTGAAACTGCCAATTATGCAAACTTTGTTTGTTTTTCAATTGTTTTCAAACATTTTGCATTTGAAACTTATAAAACACACTCCTGGGATATTTTCAGTATTTTGATGCATTTTTGAGTGTTTTTGGATGTTTTGGCAGTTCAGATATGACAAAAATGATGAGTATTTACACACTCATCAATCCCCCACACTAAACTATTGCTAGTCCCTAGCAATATTTTTGAAAATTTAATGGATTTTATCTCTTTACCAAAAGCCATCACCTCTGGAGTAGCCAAATGTTTCAGCTCAAGTAAGAACTATGGTACACTGATAACCATGTGATTTTGAGCAAATCACCAGCTGTAAACGGTTTTGATTTGTCTTTACCAGAAGCCGTTTGCTTCTGGACTAGCCAATGTTTTAGTATGTGATACTTTGGTACAATGATAACCAAATGATTTTGAGCAAACCATCAGCTTTCAACGGGTTTGATTTGTCTTTACCAGAAGCCGTTTGCTTCTGGACTAGCCAACTCTTAGATAAATTATCAATATTATCTTTGGTGAGCTGATTACCAATTATGGTATTCCAATGCCTTTACCACAAGCCATAACCTTGCGGGCTAGCCAACTCTTCACTTATAAAGATATGGTGAGTCGAAAACCATACAATTTTTGGCAAATTGCAAGCCATAAACAGATTTGATACATCTTTACCAAGAGCCGTTTGCTCCTGGATTAGCCAATCCTTATGTGGGTTAGACATGGCGGACTGATAACCATTTATTACGTTCTAAGTGAGAAAAAATTTTAAAATTTTGGCTAAAATGGGGGTGCTAGATGATACATTTGATAAAATTCGCAAGAATTTCCCCCCCCCCCCCCCACACTTAGAACTGAATATTGCCCTCAATATTCAAAGAACCGGTTGTTAAACCAACACTTAGAACGTGAAAGGGAAATACTGAATAGCCATTATTTTATATACACATCTTTTTTTTTTTTTTTTTTTTTTGAGTACTTATTTACATACTTACAACCTGTGGGGCATCTCCCCCACACTTAGGTGGTAGAAAATAGAAAGAAGTCAGAGATATGGGTGAAAACCCATATGGTGCGGGCTAATGTTTTTGATCACCAAGTCACTAGCTTGACTCGATCCCCGAATTTATTGGTTCATGGGGAAAGTTTGAAGATCCGGGACAACCATGAATGGTATGTCCTCTCCAAAATAGTGCTTTAACCGATGGCCATTCACTTTAAAATTTGGACCGTCATTTTGAGATAATTCAACGGTACCATATGGATAAACTTTTGTAACAGTGAATGGACCAGACCAACGGGATTTGAGTTTTCCCGAGAAAATCTTCAATCTTGAATTGAAAAGAAGGACTCGATCACCAACGTTGAAAACGCGGTTCTTGATTTTAGAGTCATGAATCTTCTTTGTCTTTTCTTTGTAAATCAAAGAGTTCTCGTAAGATTGATCACGCAGTTCATTTAATTCATTCATTTGAACTTTACGGTGATCACCCGCAGTTTGAAGGTCAAAGTTTGCATGTTTCAAGGCCCAGTAGGCTTTGTGCTCTAATTCGATCGGCAGATGACATGCCTTTCCGTACACAAGTTTGTAAGGCGTACACCCGATGGGTGTTTTGTAAGCTGTACGAAAGGCCCATAGTGCATCATCCAATTTATCCGACCAGGATGCACGATTTTCTCCTACAGTCCTTTCTAAGATTCTTTTGATACCCCGATTTGAAACTTCAACTTGCCCACTTGTTTGTGGGTGATACGCAGTGGAAAGTCGGTGAGTTACACCATACTTTTGCATGACTTTATCAAATTTGTCATTGCAAAAATGCGTACCACGATCACTGATTATAGCACGTGGAGTTCCAAAACGGGCAAAAAGAGCTTTCAGGAATTTTACAACAACTCGGGCATCATTAGTGGGTAAAGCTTTTGCTTCAACCCATTTTGACAAATAGTCAACAGCCACGAGAATGTATTTGTTTCCTCGAGATGATGGAAATGGCCCCATAAAGTCAATGCCCCAGACATCAAAGATTTCACAGACTTGAATAGCATTTTGTGGCATTTCATTTCGTTGTGAAATATTTCCGTGACGCTGACAAGCTTCACAAGTTTTTATGAGATCTTGGGCATCCTTATAGATTGTGGGCCAATAAAACCCGGAATCAAACACCTTTTTGGCGGTGTAGTTTGGACTATGATGGCCCCCCGTGGGTCCAGCATGGCAAGCTTTGAGAATGTCAATAGCTTCCTGTCCGTAAACACACCGTCGGATGACTTGATCCGCACAGATTTTGAATAAGTAGGGTCGTCCCAAAAATAATGTTTAACATCCTTGAAGAATTTATTCTTCTGTTGGGTCGACATTCCTTTCACTATGAAGTTACCCGCATGGTAATTTGCGAAGTCGGCAAACCATGGGGTAGTAGAATCTCCTCGAAAAGTAACCGCATTGAGTGTCTCGAGAGGAAATGTTTCATTTATTTCCTTTTTCTCGAAAACATCTTGGTGTGGGTTCTCTAATCGGGATAAATGATCAGCAGCTAGGTTCTCAGCTCTTTTTTTATCACGTATAATGATATCAAATTCTTGCAGGAGGAGAACCCAACGGAGTAATCTCGGCTTTGCATCTTGTTTTGCAAAGAGATATTTGAGAGCCGAGTGATCCGTATACACTACACATTTTGTCAAGATCAAATATGGCCGAAACTTCTCAAAGGCATACACCACAGCCAATAATTCTTTTTCTGTAGTGGTGTAATGAGTTTGAGCTTCAGTCATTGTTTTACTTGCGTAGTGGATAGGCTGAAAGTGTTTGGCTTTTCTTTGCCCCAGGACTGCACCGATAGCAAAATCACTTGCATCGCACATGAGCTCAAAGGGAAAATCCCAGTCGGGGGCAACTAGAATGGGTGCTTCAGTAAGCTTTTTCTTTAATATTTCAAAAGCTTTGATGCACTCAGGTGAGAAGATAAAAGGAGCATCCTTTTCAAGGAGATGAGTCATAGGCCGGGCGATTTTAGAAAAATCTTGTATGAATCTACGATAGAAACCGGCATGACCCAGAAAACTCCTAATACCTTTGACGGTAGTGGGATGAGGTAATTTACCAATGACATCAACTTTAGCTTTGTCAACCTCAATCCCGTTCTTTGATATCTTATGGCCGAGGACAATGCCCTCTTTGACCATAAAATGACTCTTCTCCCAATTTAGACAAAGATTGGTGTCTTTACACCTTTTCAACATGTTTTCTAAATTGGAGAGACATGCTTGGAACGAATCCCCAATGACCGAAAAGTCATCCATAAAGACCTCCATTGTTTTACCAATCATGTCGGTAAATATGGCCATCATACACCTCTGGAATGTGCCTGGAGCATTACATAAGCCGAAAGGCATACGTTTATAAGAAAAGGTTCCATAACGGCATGTGAAAGTAGTCTTTTCTTGATCTTGTGGATCAATGGGAATTTGAAAGTAACCCGAGAAACCATCAAGGAAACAATAGTACTCGTTTCCTGCTAATCTCTCAAGCATCTGATCCATAAAAGGTAGAGGAAAATGGTCTTTACGGGTGGCATCATTTAACTTACGATAGTCAATGCAAACACGCCACCCCGTAACCAATCGAGTTGGAATCAACTCATTTTCATCATTCGTGACAACGGTTATGCCACCCTTTTTTGGAACACAGTGAATGGGACTAACCCAAGGACTATCAGAGATGGGATAAATCAATCCTGCATCAAGAAGTTTGAGAACCTCTTGTTTGATAACATCGTGGATTTTAGGATTCACCCTTCTTTGATGTTGGACTGCTGGTTTAAAGTCATCCTCCATTAAAATCTTGTGAGTACAAAATTCAGGGTCAATACCCTTTATGTCGGAGAGTTTCCAAGCAATGGCTTGCTTGTGTGACTTTAAGACCTTGATTAGAGCAGTCTTTTCCCCATCACTTAAATCTTTAGCAATAATGACGGGTAATTTATCATCACCCTCCAAAAATGCGTACTCAAGATGAGGCGGTAAGTCTTTGAGTTCGACCTCAGGAAATTCATCGGTTTTCTCAACTGATTTGATCTCCTCATTATGAAGTTCAACGGGAGGGAGTGGAGGAGAATTGTCTTGATTCAACAATTTCTCAAGAAGAAGAATATCTCCCTCCAGATCAATCTCAGCGTTATCAATCCCCTCTAGGAATGAATCACACTTGAGAAAATCCTCGATCTCTTCCAAATTGAAATCACTTCCCTCAAACGGAGTGAGAGAAGGGGAAGAGTCGGAAATGCCAGGTAAAGAAGATGTGGTGGTATCCCCACTCACAGAATTATGAGAATAACCAAGAAACTCTTGAGAGTACTCCTCTGAAACAATATCAATGACATCGATTCGGTTAACTGATTCAGAATCATAATTTGAGGAGTACCTCGAAGTTTGATCGAGGTTAAAGGTAACAGCTTCATGACCCACACGTAATGTGATTTCATGCTCAAATACATCTATGAGAGCACGGCCCGTTCTTAGGAATCCTCTTCCAAGAATGAGAGGAGCCCTAGGATCAGCATCGAAATCAACAACCACAAAGTCAGCTGGAAAATGGAACTTTCCTACTTTCACAAATACGTCCTCAGCAATGCCAAGTGGACGAGATATTGAACGATCTGCAAGCTCAAGAGTCATGCAGGTAGGAGTAAGTTCAGGAAGAGAAAGTTTCTTCCATACTGATTTAGGCATCAGGTTGATGCTTGCACCAAGATCGGCCAAGGCATAGCATTCAACCATTCCTGGAAAGACACAAGGTAGTAGAAATCTTCCAGGATCCCCAAGCTTCTCGGGAAGCTTTTTCAAGATAACTGCTGAGCAGTTCTCATTTAATGGAGTCTTTGCCATTTCAAACAGTTTTTCCTTGTTGCTTAACAAGTGTTTGATTGTGGATGCAAACTTGGGCATCAGAATGATAGCATCCGCAAAGCTTATGTCAAAGTGTAATTCTTGAAAAATTTGGAAGAATTTATCCATTTGTTGACTAGCTTTTTCGCGGAGCTTTTGCTCATTTAAACGTGATGGGTAAGGAATAGAAGGTTTGGATTTAGGGTTTTCAACCGGGGTTTCAGGATGTTCAAAGACAACTTGAGGTTTAGTCTTGGGTTTCGGGACAATTTGAGGTTTAGTCTTGGGTTTCGGGACAATTTGAGGTTGGACGTTTTTGGTACCTCCGTTATTAGTAGGAAGTACCTGGTCCTTAGTCACCTCAGGCTCACTTCCCACTACCTTGGGGGAAGAAGAAGAAGTGGTAGTGGAAATAGTGGGTCCCTCATATGAAACACCACTTCGGGTTGTGATCGCCTTAACATCGCCCTTCGGGTTAGCGATCGTGTTGCTCGGAAGTTTTCCTGAGCCCGAAGGTTGATCATTTAAAGATTTTTTAATCTCAGAGATCTGGCTGACCAACAACCTGTTTGTGTCCTCTTGAGCTTTCATGAACAGCCTCAATAACTCATCAGATGATGGTTGTGGGGCTGGAATGGCTTGATGTTGATTAGGGAAATTTTGCATTCGGTTATTTTGATTATAACCTTGATGTTGAAAATTCCCTTGATTTGGATTACCATTTCCTTGAAAATGATTTCCCTGATTGAAATTGGGTCGGTTAAAGTTTCCTTGGTGTTGGAAACCTTGATTCTGTCCAGAATTGAAATTCCCTTGGTTTTGATAACCTTGGTTCATTCGAGGTTGATTTTGGTTCCGGTTTTGCAAATTCTGGTTCTGATTGAAACCGGGTGGTCCTTGGTAGCTACTAGCTCGGTAACTTGGTTCCATTTGAGGACTGTATTGATTACCTCCCTGATTTGAAGTACCGGCTATAGCATTAACTTCAAAAGGACTACCATCGGTGGCAGTACAGTCGTAGTATGCGTGAGGGCCACCACAAGTAACACAGACTTCCACTTTCTTCACTTCAGCATGTGAAGGATTTTGTGTGAAAGTGACTTTCTTTTGGCTTGAGAGAACCAAAGCTTGAATAGCGTCCGTGAGTTTGTCAATCTTAGCATCGGTGCTAGAAGTACTCACGGGAGATGAAGTTGAAGGACCGGCACTAGCCTGAGAATGATATGGCTTTGTTCGTGCAGTACGGACCTTAGACTTATTTTCAATAATCGCTAAAGCTTCTTTGACAGTTTTGCTCAAAAAGTTACCTCCTGAGGAGGCATTGAGAGAATCTTGGTCTGACTGGCTCACACCATTATAGAAAGTGTCGATTTGCATCAACTCGGTGAAACCATGATGAGGACATTTACGAAGCAATTCTTTGAAACGATCCCACGCGTCACTAAACGATTCATCAAATCTTTGTGTGAATTTGATGATTTCATTTTTAAGACTTGTCGTTCTAGACGGTGGAAAGAATTCGTTTACAAACTTTGTAACTAAGTCCTCCCAAGTCTCAATTGAACGAGGGGGTTGTTTTTCAAGCCATATCCGGGCTTGTCCCTCGAGAGAAAATGGGAATAGAAGAAGTTTGATTGAGCTAGACGGGATGTTCTTGTATTTGATGGTAGATGTAATCTTGTTAAACCATCGAATGTGAGCATGAGGATCATTCCTCTCAAAACCGTAGAATTGGCTAGAGGTTACAAGATTCAGTAACCCGGTTTTGAGCTCAAAACTCTCAGCTACAATAGCTGGAACAACAATGGCATCTCCATAACCCTCGATGGGTGCTTGGAGAAGCTCATTCATTGGCAAATCTGCCATGACGACAGAATCAGTACGTTCCTCAGATACGACTGATGGGGCAGAACGTCTACGACGTCTTCGAGGTATGTTTCCAAGCTCACGGAGAGGGCTTGATGACCTAGAAGAACGAGTGCGCATGCACTAAGACGAGTCTAAGAATCCTTTATAGTGGAGGAAACTCAGAAAAGGGGTAAGAAGATTCTTTTTGGATTTTATTTGTTTATTGAGAAGTTAAGATGAAAACAAAAAATTTCAATTAAAATCAAGATCGAGAAAAAACACAAGTGAACTTAAACTAATAATCAACAGGCGTACGGTAGCTCTCTAAAAGATAAACGCACAGAGTGGCGGAGAAGCAGAGGTGGGCAATTAAATGCTCCTTAAAAACCCGCTTCTTTCAGTCCGACAATTTAATGTCAGACTATCCTAGAACCTCCGTTAGAGTTTGTTTATCAATTAAAGGTGAGCCGATATTCGCAAGTGATACAAAGGCAAGTTTTTATCTTAGGTTTGGGAACTTATTATGGTCGTACCCCCAGTTAGGTAGTACTCAGTCTTGGTTCTCGATGGTTAATTTTTATTGTTTGTTTATTATTTAACAGAGAAAATGGAAAATATTTTTGATGTTTTTATTTTTTATATGATATTTTATATAGAAAAGAAAAGAAAATATTTTTGTTTTTTATATGGTTTTATGGGAAATAGGAATACGATATTTTTGGTGCTTGATCCGTTAAATGAGTTAACTTCACAAGCGTTTTGCTTTATATATGATGAATATACAAGAGAGAGAAGATATACACAGATTGGGGTTCAAAGACACGATACTGCAAAACGTTTAGAACACGCAGCACACCTCCCCGGCAGCGGCGCCAAAATTTGGTTGGTTCCAAACGGTCAACTTAAATCAACCACGGATGTGGTCAAACAAAGTCAAACCAATTGAGAACACAATGCAATTATCCAAGGAGTATAGTTTTATCCCCGGGTCGTTTAAGTCCCAGCGAGATGTGAAATTGTGCTTTAAAAACGGCTTGTGATCAAGTGTAATTGAATGGGAAAGGGTTTTGGAATTATTGAACTAAGAAAATAAAAGAGAATAGCTTAAAACAAGCTATTGAAATAAATAAAGGGAACTAAATTACTTAAAACGTCTAAAATCTAAAAACGTACGTTTAAATAAACGTAAACGTACAAAATAAAAAGTGAGATTAAATAAATAAAAGGCCTACAGATATGAAAATTATATTTTTACAATCCTAATAATAAAAGAAAATTATTGGAAAAAGAAAATTATTTATTTGACTTATTAATTAATTATTATTAATTAAAAACTATTTAATAATTTATTTAAACTAATTAAAATTCTAATAAATACTAAAAGATCAAAGAAAAATCTGAAAATTTTTCTATAAATACTTTAAAGTGACAAGAAGATAAGAAAATTATAAAAATGAAATTTACTTAATTAAAATTTAAAAAGATAAATTCTATTAAATAGAAGCTATCACTATTTTTCTATTTTTAATTTTCTTAAGGTCTAAAAATATAATTATATTTTTACTAGATTAAAAATGACAAAAGAAAATTATGAAAATTGGATTTATATTTTTCTGATTAATATTCTATTTATTATGATTTAATTACTATTTTAAACTAATTAAAAATATTAAAAATACCAAATAACTTAGGAAAAATCTGAAAAATTTAAGTTAAGTCTAAATTAATATTAGAAGGCTAGGAAAATTAAAAGTGGAACTTATCTAAGGCTAAAAGGCTGATTTGGGCTAATAAGCAGTTTGCTTATAAGCACAAAATAAGCTAAAAAGCAATAAAAGTTGCCAAAAGTTCAGGAACAGGTTAATATACTAAAATAAACACAAAACAACTAAAAAACACAAATGAGCACAAGAGATTGAACAGGTTAAGCACTTGGCTGTTTTGGATTTTAACACAGAAATTTCAGGAACAAGGCCAACTTGCAGGCAGCTTTTGAGCTTATAAATAAGCAGATAAGATGAAGATTATGGGGGCAAAAGCAAGGTGACACTACTGGCTATCTAAAAACATGAAAAGCCCCATCAGAATCTAGCCAATTGAGGTCCAATTGGATCAAAGATCAGCAACCCATAACACAAGGTCTGCTGTGGAATTGACTTTTGCAGAAAATCACAAGGATTGACTTTGGTGAGTTTTGATCTTAAACTAGTGACTGATTATGATAAATTAAGCTAGAATAAGATGAATTTAAGCTACTATAACAAGTTTTGAACTAGTGTGATGAGATTTGGAATCTAAAATCCTAACAGTGAATGAAAACAAGGATTTAAAACTTGATTTTGACTTTTTACCACATGACAACTGGTTTTAATGTTTTAACTGTTCTATATAAACCTTATGTGACATGCATGATCCAAAAATAACAACAAGAACAAACCCTAACATAGAATAAACAGCAAATCCAAACACACCTTTAAAGATCACTATCTTGTGATTTTCAAAGGAACTGATTGTTTAAGCTTATGAGACTGAGTACTAAGGTTATAACATAATATATTCAGCTGAAATGAACACATAAATACTAACAATAATAACAAACACCAATAATCACTAATAATCTACTTAAACAGTGAAATCTAACAACTGAGCAACATGAAATTCCAAGGAACCAACAAGTAACAGTAAGCAATATTATCATCTAAATATGCTAAATGAACACAAAGAAACACAGAGAACCAACAATAAGAAAGTACACAGTAAAAAGCTAAAATTGGAAATTTGGCTTACAAATTGTATTCAAGCAAACAACTGAGTACCAAGGCCAATGAACACACCTAATAGCTTCCCACTAAGCCACTAACCCAAGGGCAATCCAAAATTTCCCTTGCTCCAGCTTTCTCCATCTTCACTGATTTTTGATTTTTCAACTAATTTTCTTGAGTTTTTTTTTATTTTTGAATTTTTTTATCCTAACTGGTTTCTATGCTTTATAAACTTAAGGAAGCTTATAAATGAGCTATTATGAGTTTGCAGGAACACTGAATAACAACTTTGAACAATATTAAGCTTATCATGAGAATTTTAAGCACATTTAAATGAAAACTGAATTGAACTTGCAATACTTAAATTAAAGACTGAAATATGTTTCTATTATACTCAAAACATTAAGTTACAACTCAGAAGCTAAAATGAACACTGGATATTTAAAAATTAACTAAGTCGACATACATAAGCTAAAAAATAAACTAGATAATCTATTACATTGCCTCTCCTCTATTCTTTATAGTCTTTTATCTCATTGTCGACATCTCTGAGTACTTCCCACCACCTTTTGACCTTTGATTTAATCAATTTCATCACAATCGTCCATTTGGCATTTTTGGCGCCAAAACATACACAAGTAGCTTGAGCAGGTTATTTCAATTAAGGAATTTTGGGTGTTTGTGGAGGTGGAGGGGAGAGATTAGTGACTGGGGTGATGAGGTGGAGGTGAGGAGGTGGCAAAACCACCCTGGTTTTAGTGTTTCAGAGGTGGAGGTGGAGGGTGAACAGTGTTGGCGGTATTGGGAGTTTGACTGGGGTCAAACCCAGTTTTATTTATAAAAAGGGGTGTTGGGCTGGGGTTGTGTTGGGCCAGGAAAAGGATTGTGGGCTGGGTTTAGTATTATTTTGGGGTTTAAGGGTATTTATTTGGTCCGGCTGGTTGTAGTAATAAAGAGCCCAAGGACCTAAAGTGTATTATTTGGATTTTTGGGGGATTGAACCTGTAAATATCACAATGTTATCACAAGGACCAATTATGCCATTCATGAATAGTATAAGGCTTAAATTTTAATATTTTTCATTTTTAAAACCTTAAGGACTAATTTTGACATTTTTCAAACTTGAGGGACTAAAGTTGTCAATTTGCAATTTTTAACTTTAAAGGATTTCTTTTAACAACTTGTGAATTCCCAAGGACCTTTAATGATATTTTACATGTTTTGAATAATCAGGGACTAGTTTTGACAACTTTTGAAAGTTGAGGGACTGAAACTGCCAATTATGCAAACTTTGTTTGTTTTTCAATTGTTTTCAAACATTTTGCATTTGAAACTTATAAAACACACTCCTGGGATATTTTCAGTATTTTGATGCATTTTTGAGTGTTTTTGGATGTTTTGGCAGTTCAGATATGACAAAAATGATGAGTATTTACACACTCATCAAGGGGTGTCCTCATTCTTCAAATGGAGTAGCTAGCTCCCAGAAATGTGAAAGACGTGTATCGCACACACCATCAGTCACCAAATATATATAACAGATATCCAATATCAGAAACAGAAACAGATCAGATCTAGGATGCATCCATATGCCCCAGGTGGCCAGAGTCTACCAATACACACCAAATCAGATAAGGTCAGGGACGGGATAGGTCATCACTCTCCTGCCCTAGAGTCATGCCACCGGTGCATCAATGACATGGACATGAAACCCTCATGCCTAGTGATTGGCTCGTAGTCTCAAACTGTAGGTCAAGGGTCAAGTATCAAATGTCCAAATATCCAGTTTAATTTTATATTCAGTGGTTCAAGTCCAATTTCCATTTCAATTATATCAGAAAGTCCATATCAGGTTTCATATCAAATAATTCAGTATCAGAAAGTTCAATATCGGAAGGGTCAATATCAGAAGGTTCAATATCAGAAAGGTCAATATCAGAAGGTTCATTATCAGAAAGGTCAATATCAGAAGGTTCATAATCAAAGTTTCATAGCAACAGTTCATTTAAAAAGGTTTCTATTTAGAAGTCCATTTAAAGCAATCTTTCAAAGATGGTTTTTTCATAAAATGATCTTTCGAAGTAGTTTTTCAATAAATGATCTTTCAAAACGGTTTTTCATAAAGATAGTCTTTAAAATAGTTTTCATAAAGGTTAGTAAAATTCCCTTAAAAGTAATATCGTATCGTACTCATAAACATTATTGTAACAAATGATTTTTCTCAAAACATTTCCAGATCATAAGTTAAAGGTTTCCATAGCATAGGTTATATCAGAGATCATAACAAAGGGAGTCACAGAAAAGGTCCAAGCAAAGGAAAGTCATAGTAATGGTATCAACTCAGAAATTTAAACAGATCAGAATATGAGAGAGATCATAACAGGATTCACAAAACAGGGGAAGCATAGCAATGGCTTAGGGGAACAAGACAGAAAAGAGAGAGAGTCCATGAGAAACCTGTGAGAAGGTCAGAATATCTGTACCTTATGTAAATAGACAAACGGATAAAAGGTGGATCACATAGAACGGAAGGTCACTTCTTCTTCACCGAACCTATAATAATCACAATTATTTATATGCTCATTTTGCATCAGATTTCATAGTTTAGGTTTCTTTCTATTTTTAGTAACTCTCCCAATTTAATAAGTTTTCTAAATTAGGTTTATAATGATAATTTAATTAACTTTAGGGTTTAATATGTTTAATATAATGATTAAGGATTTAATATGACGACTCATAATAGTTTTAGGGTTCAAAGTGTTGATATAGCAAAATTTAGGGTATAACATGTAAACTTATCATTGTTTAGGGTAGGATGTATCAATTTAATTTTTTTTTGGCTTAAATAGCACAATGCTCACGTCAGACTTCTTTTTGGTTTGATATACATATTCATGCAATCATCTTCTTAATTTATTCCGTTCATTGCCTAGCAACACCGAGACCCGATATCAAACTCGAATATACAAAACATATACGAATCACATATATTTAAAACCACTACGGTTACCCCATAGCATATCGGTGATGGACTTATACCGCGACACACTTTGGCGAGATCAAAACAACATTCGACCAAGCCCGCTACCCACACAAGAAATAACGAGACCAAACCAAAGTTGACGCATTCACAATTTTATGTACTGCTATATATATACTATTCTTAACTAGACACACATTTTCCCAGCCACTCTAATCATGGATTTCACGAGCCACACACACAACGATTTCCTCACAAACATCATAATTTACTCAAAAGCAAGACAGGCTACAACTCATGACTTTAGCCTCTCATTTAATTCTCCACACGACCCATAATACGCATGATTCGACGCATAAAAACCACGCACACCACACAATATATGACCACAGTTATATGACGCAACTAAGGTGTTTAAACGAGACAAAATGGGCTTTAATACTTGGCCATATTCAGATCTGATTCACGCATATTATACAGATTCAGTACGACACACTTTCATGTTCAAAACCCTTTAACCCGACATACACAACTATGCCTTATCCCACGTATAAATGTGTAGATTCAATCCTTATTACTTCATGTTTATTTTCCAGATTCTAGTTGTATAATAACAATCATATTATACTCTTAAATAACCAGATTATAGGTGTGTATGACAGCAGATTCGAAGGATCCAAACCAGAAACAAAGATCATTATTTAATACCAGTTTCATGCTTTCATGAGACCCAAAATATATATGTTATTCGCATGCTTATGATTAACGAAACTAATTTTCATGCTACGTATATACATGTTTTCTCCTTTATTCTTCTTTGTTTTCTTATCATTATATCGTATAAGCATTCGAATGGAAGTCACGATCATATTTGTGAGATGATAACATGTTATATTAAGTCTTCATATTTTATACACATTCGTATATTAATGATTCGATCGAACAAGAAAACATATAGACGACATGGAATACCTTTGGTCAGATTCATTACAGATCGAAGGACACACGAATAAGACCAATGAATCACTTCCCACGATCTCAACGAAACTAGAATGCCAAGAAGAACCGATCACCAATCTTTAAACCTTCGTACCTTCTTGAGAGGACAAAGAAATGGAGCCGTCGAATTAAAGTTTTAGAGTTTTCTTTGTATTCGATGTTTAGAGAGGAACAAGGTATACGGTTTAACAAATATGGGAGGTAGCCAAATATAGGGAATGACCGAGTATTAATTGAGAGAAATCAGGAGTAAATCTTTTACTCTTTCAAATGAATCTTCTAGTTAATTATCTCCTAGTCCCCAAACGTAGCATGTGGTAAAATAAAATCGGTCTAGGTAAGTAATGTATACACGTGTGATATGTTTTACTTTTTAAAGGGACTATGTCAATTTTGCACTTAGCGTAGAATTTAAATTTTCATACTTAGTGTCTATAGTGGTCGTACTAGTTATATCATTTATGGACTTAGATAAATTTCAAAATACGTATTAAAATGTGAGTCTAAAAAATTTGGGTTTTACAACTCTTCCCTTCTAAAAAAAATTTTCGTCCTCGAAAATTGAGGCGAAACGAAACGGAGACACAACTGACTGTGAACAGAAATATGAAAAACTTGTTTCTCATGACTCTATCTTGTTGATCAAGCTTCGGTTTCCTCAGAAAAGACCAATCATACTGAATCCAGATCAAAAGAATAAATATACCAAACGTAATAGATGATGGTCGGATTCTCTCAGAAGAGACGCATGAAATACATAGGATTTTGACGGATATGCCGTCCACAGAATTGATTAGACAAATCAGATGAGAACGTGTAGAAATAGATTGTCGATAACATCGATTGTCAGAAAGTTCTACAACAGAACCTAAGATTCTTATTGGAAGTGCAGAGGTCAGCAAAATGCGTGACAAGAATCCAGACGTATCAAGTCGTATAACGGTGAAAGCAGATTACGCGTATAGGCAGAATGAACTTAAAGTCTCACTAACGTAGATAATATCAAACAGTTATCAGAATTTCTAAAGCTTTAAGGCACTCCTCGAAATATCCGATGCCCACAACAAGTGCACGTTATATGATGTGAGTATTATCACGTTGGCCAGACGTCATAATACTGGCATCATATAAATATGCCCTCATGATGGTCATACTTTATCTCAAGTCGTGAACAAAATAACCTATCTAAATCCACCTAATCTTTCTACAATCTCAGAGGTCATTAAAATCAAACACCATAACTAAAAGGAGAACTAAACTACTCGAAAAAGTTAACGGAACATATCCAGAATGTTTATCAGAATTGGATACATTGCCAATAGCGTGCACAATACTCGAAAGACTCAAGCTTGATTACACTTTTTAGGCATAAAAAATGAACACCTTTGGTTTCATTAAGATTAGTCAATACTATCATCATAAATACTCGTGCACAATACTTTTAAATCAAGAATCACTTCTATCACCGCCACTACTCCTCCGCTCGGTAATCTCTTCCATGATTTTAGCATGTGTGAAAGAACCGTCCACATAGCTCAAAGGACAAACATTTTTGGTGCACAAGCTCCAAAATAAAATGAGGTTCATTTTGAATCACATTCTTGAGCATCTAAACGTCATATATCATCCTCCTAAATATAAGCTTTCTAGACTAGTTGTTAGAACCTTTTGGATTGTTGCTTTAGGACTTTTTATTTCTTTCTAGGATGTCTTTTTATTGTACTTGTAACATCATTTCATCATTGTGACTTTTGTCACAAAATTTTCAATATCTATGAATGTGATGTTTTATGCTTATGAGTGATCAACATATTGCATAATATCATTATCATTGTGAACTAACATCCTTATATAGCCTATATTATACCTTGATTATGATTGCTTTAGGTACAAATAATGATCAGACACTTACTTTGACTTTTTAAAGTCAAAACATATTGAAAGGCTTGTTTGGATGAACACTTCACAAGCATTCTACTTCTTCATTGAAGTCATTCATTACTAACACTTTATTTGTAGCATATCATACCCTTCAAAGTATACGTTGGTACTCGAGAAGTGAGGAGTATACATCGAGGGGGAGCATTTCATAAGCATTTCATATACTAACCGTTTGTTTTGTAGATTCATGCATCATTTCCTTGATTACTCCATCTAGGGGGAGTATAAAACAAGGGGGAGCTTTAAAGTTCTCAAAATCGCATTCCGCTACGCTACTCTTTTTGTTTCGACAAAAAGGGGGAGAAGGGAAAAGGATTAAGTTTGCATAATTAGATTCATACTAAGTTATTCATAATAGTAATTAAAATTTGAATAACTCAAAACTTAATCTATATTTTTAAAAGGACTTAAACTATATTTACTTGTTTGCTTAAAAATATACTTTAGGTTTTGTCATCAACAAAAAGGGGGAGATTCTTAATACAAATATCGTTCTAAAAACGTTATTTATATTTTACGATCTTTGCTTAAGTTTTGTTCATGACAAACACAAAGTATATCCCTTAAGCAAATTATAAATTCTAGTTAAAGTCTTTTTCAAAACACATCTTTCATTTAACATGATCACTAATATTATATTGTATGCATATACATAAGTATTTCCTTAAATGGAAACTTTAAATTGAAAATTACAAAGTGACATCATGGTATACATCACAAATACAATCTTGGTAAGATTGTGTGATATCTTGATTAGATACTCAAGTTATATAGTTGAAATTGGAAGATATTGATTTGACAACACAAAGATATGGAAAGATTTAAAGAGATTTCATGAGATACATTTGTAACACCCCGAAAATCGTAACGAAGCAGCGGAAGTCTAATTCGGGGTATTACATCTTAGATCGTAGTCATAATTATAGAAAACGGCTCGAAAGAGACGTTTTGTGAAAATTTGTTATCATTCATCAATTTAAAATCAGAGTTGTCAACAACAGAACCATAATATTTAAAAGTACAAAATGAAAATGTTTAAGATGAATGAAAACATTTGTTTTTGGACATCGTCCAAAGGGGACCCTGTTCCACTCCATGCCATTAGCTTCGTTAGATACCTGAGATAAAACATGCTTAAAACGTCAACACAAAGGTTGAGTGAATCCATAGTGTTTAAGTTGTAATAGTTTGAACACAAGTCAGATAGTAGTAAAAACAATGATAATGCGGGGTAATATATAAACAAATATTGCCCTAAGCCTCATGACACGCAAACCTTAACTTGTAGGGGTAATAATAATAAATGACATTGTCGTAGGAGTTTTGCCATACTCATAATTCGAATAAAGTGCATTTGTCTATCAATCCGGCTAACACAATGGCTATCTATCCGGCTAGTACAAATGGGTTGTCAATTCCCAATAGATCTATTCACAAAATTCGCGTTCACTCGCAAGTGATTAATGGTATATGATATAAGGGACTTTTCATTGGCAGGGTGGTAACTTAGGCAATAATACTTAGCCATATCAATCAGGGAAGCATACAAAAAAATACTTGTGTTCAGATTTATAGCATGTATCTCCCCACAGGATTTGAAAACATAGTAAAAATGTGGGACTACGAACTCACCTTGGTAGTAGTAGAAATCTGTGATGCAATAGAGTCAAATGGTGTGTTGTAGCTCCAGCGCGTGACCTAGATTAGTATGGCATAATTTAGTTTGCATTTTTGATTTAAGATTCGATGAACGTAAAATAGTTTATATATATTTTCAAAACATGTTATTGTTGCATGTGTTAACTATATATTTTACGGCGTAATTATTATTGACGTATAATAGTTTTTAGTGTTTCGGTTATTCGTTTTTGTCACAATTCTAATAACTAACATTCGACGTGTTGTCAGTTCGGGTTTTATTAAGTGTTAACATATTTTTAAAATAAGGCATCCCCTTTTAATTCCTAATATCAAACGCACCCTTACAGTTATATTTAAAGCAAAGTGGGCTGCGGCCCTAAATACAATCCACATTCTTCGTGGGCTTGGCCCGGTTCTAGGATCAAACAAGGCTCCACTTTTTATTTATTTGCTGGGCTTCGGCCCAGTGTTAACCTTAAACCCAAATTCATTTTTAAAACATGCAGGTTTGCTTTTGTTTTGAGATTGGGGTTTGCCTGGTAATTCAGTTTGGAACAAAAATTGCCATTCGCAGGTTTTAAGAAAACAGACTGTCTCAAATGAGACTTCGGCGAGGGGTCGAATACTACTAAGGTCGAAGCTATGGTCTCGCTTGCTAAACGACTCTCGAGTACCACTCGAGCTCAAGTCGTTGGGTGTCTAGGGGGTTGATAACGCAAAGGCTAGCCCGGGTTTTATGTAAACGATTTCGACTTACTCTTTAACTGTTATCCCTTTTTGAATCCTTAATAACCTTTAACCAATCCGCAACCAAAACTAACCCGTGACTTTTTAAGTCAAACCTTCCCATTCGACCCGTTTTATATCTAAATCATATTCGACTATTTCAAACCGCAAATCATTCACAGTTTCTCAACTATATTGATTTATCTCTTCATCAAAGATCAACCATACTCATTTAAGCCTAATTCGACTTATATAAATCAAGACCACATTCGATTAATCGCAACTTATTCTCAATTCTTATACTTACATTTTATCAACCTAACCACAAAGATCCTAGTTTTGCTTATATCTAATCCAAATTTCCAACTTATATGGCTCGAATGAAAATAAAAAATATATATAATATATATATATAATATATATATATATTATATATATATATTATATATATTATATATATATATATATATATATATATGAATCAATCTTAAATAAAAATTAACCTGAAACTTGTGGGATGTTGTCGACACTAATTAACCCGAATCCAAAAGCTCCAAAACCCACTTCCTTCTCCAATTCGAATCACACTTTAACCCGGATTTTGAGAACCTCTCAGATGTTGGTGTGTTTGTAGTGTTGGTGTGATTCGAATGGTGTCCAGGAGGTGAGGATTTATGGATGAAAATGGAGTTAAGCTCCATTTCACTTTCGGTGTGTGGAACAACTAACCTCCCAAATTGGTGTCTAATCTTTATACTAGTGATTTTAAATCTTAAGGAGACCCATGAATTCGAAGAGGACAAAGGTTGATGGTTGACTAGAATCGATGGTGTGATAGAGATGGTTCGGTTTTGGGTTTTCGAGGGTAGCAGCAAAAGTGATGAGATAAAGGTAGGATGGTGCTTTTGAGGATGGTGTTTTGCCGAAAATATGATAAGGTGGAAAGGTGGGAGTAGAAAGGTGATGGTGTTTTTGGTTGGATTGAGGGTCGACAAGAACAAGAAAGAAGAAGTAGCAGCAGCAACAAAGTTATGATAGGGAAATGGGGCGTTGACCAAAGATAAGAGAAAAGTAGTATTGTTAAAAGTTTAGTAGAGTGTATATTGTGCTTTTAAATACCCGGGTCTCGCTAGACTGTGTCGGATCTGGCTTCGTTTAAATATCTCTAGCTCGAGAGTTTTAGAGTCGTCATAAATTATTTGTTTTTATTTCCGAGTTCGTATTTATTTTTATGATCTGTTTTGTACATTCTTCGTTTTGATCTATTAAACTTATGCCATACTATCACGGTGTTGGTACGCGTGCGGTTCCAGTGAAAATGGAACGTGAGTTTTATCACAGGGTTCGATTTGAAATCTCACTAGTTATTTCTCAGTAAAAATACATATATAGTAATATTTCGAATGTAAAGGTGAATAAAATAACTTGATTAAAATTCATAATCGATTGCTTCGGGTTTACAGAAAGTTAATAACTCGAAAATTTCGGGTTATTACAACATTAGTTGTCAAATACACGGATCCAATTCTATACAAAGACGGATCCCTTCTGAAGGATCCGCCGGATCCGTGGGTTGTCTACAAGGTTTGCCTATAAATAGCAGACTTGGCATTTGAACTAATCATCCACTTAGAAAAAGAAAAACACATACATTCACTTTAGTTACTAACCACAGTAGTTATATCTATATCATTGATGTTTCTTTTGTAGCAAAGGAGATCAAGTTAACAAGCTTCAAACAAGCAGACTGTTTGCAAGTTGTAGTATAGGTTCTGTGTAAACACTTTAAGTGTTTCTTATCATTTGTATCAGTTAGATCAGTGAGTGTGGTTAGTGCTTTAGTCCTCAAAGCACAAAGAGAGTAGGGAGTGTTTGTACCCTTGTAAAGAACTCGACATCTAACTTAGTGTCGGTAAAGTAAATAGGCGACGTCAGGTTGGTTCTGCCTAGTGAAAGAACCTGGTGTTTAGCTTAGTACTGGAAAAGGAAGTAAGCGACGTGTAAAGGTTTTCTCCACCTAGAAAGGAGTTTGTTTCTTAGTGTAAGATATCTCTCGAGTAAGTAACTCGAGGAAGTGGAGTAGGGAAAGGATAAGGATCTCTTGCAAGCCGAACCACTATAAACACTTGTGTTATGTGGTTTGATCTTTCATCTCTTTACCTTTCGTTTATATTGTGTGATAACTTAATTTGTGATTGTTTCCTTTGAACTAACAAATAACAAAACAAATTAAACTTAAAAATGGGGAAAACTATTCAACCTCCCTTCTAGTTTTCCACACTTTCGAGTTCTCACAATATCAAACAAAGATTCCAATGTCAGCTTTGGCTTTTAGTTTTCCAAAGTCATCATGATCATTATTTGGGTAACAGAGGGCACCAAATACATGAAAGTAATTTATGTTTGGTTTACGATTGTGAACAATCTCATATGGAGTTTTCTAATGCCTTTTGGTGATCATACAACGGTTTTGTGTGTAACAAGCAGTGGAGACAGCTTCAGCCCATAGGTAATTAGGTAATTGAGCGTTAATTAACATCGTCCTTGCAGCTTCCACTAATGTTCTGTTGCATCTTTCGACAACCCTATTCTGTTCTGGACTTCTAGCAATAGATGTTTGGTGTTCAATTCCTACTTTCTCAAAGTAATCTCGAAGTGTTTGATTCTTGAATTCAGTTCCATTATCTGTTCTAACTTTTCTAATTGTATTGCGAAGCTGAAACTGAATTTTGGTGAGAAAGGTGATGATCATAGAAGGAGCTTGATCTTTGGTTCGTAGAAAGGAGACCCAAGTCCATCTGGAAAAATCATTGACAATTACCAATATGTAGCGTTTCCCGTTGATTGTTTGAACACGCATCGGGCCACATAGATCCATATGGAGAATTTGTAGAACATGATTAGTACTGTGTTCGGTTTTAGAAGGAAAATGAGCACGAGTACTTTTCCCTTGTTCACATGTTGGACATAGGTGATCTTTTGCAGACCGAAACCTTGGAAGACCGTCGACTAGTTTATGACGTGCAAGTTCCGTCATGGTCTTGAAATTCAAATGAGACAGTCGTTTATGCCATATCTAGTATTTTGTTGAATGTGCTTTGGAGAGTAAACATATGGGAGAAGAAGCGGTCATGTTAGACATATAAATGGTGTAGAGACTTGTTCCGCGTTTGCCTGTCATGAGATCGTTTCCTTGTAAATCACGAACGAAGCAGGTTTTCTCCCTAAATGTAACTTCCAAATCACCATCACAAAATTTCCCTACTAAGAAAATATTGTGTCTAAGGCCTTCAACATAGTATACACGACTAATCTTGATGTTGCCATTGACATAGTCTCCATAGCCCATTATAGCAGCGAAGTAATCATTTCGGACTCTGACAGTGCCTATGAACTTTGCGACAAAGTTTACTAAAAGTTTGAGGTTGTTTGTCATATGTCGGGAACAACCGCTATCAACAATCCAAAGAACAATTTGAATCACCTGCCTCACATGAAGACAACGCAGATGGAGAGATGGTAACGGTGGAACCCGTTGGGTTAGTAACACAGTTATTAAGCACTTTAGGTAACCAAGTAAAACTAGGTTTCCTTTCTAGCCAATGTTGCCATGTCCAACTAATTTCAGCTTTCTTCTTAGTGAATGCACTAGGTGATTGGATTGTCTTATTTGCAACTATGGTTTTGTCTACAGCATTCTTAGAAACTACACTTGGCGGTTTTTCTAATATTGACTTCGAAGAAGTAGTGGGCCTAGAGGAAATGCCATATGTACGTTTCATATTACGAGACAAAAGAGACTTTGCAACACACTTTTTATGATTATCCGATAACATACTTGTTCAACAAAACACACAAGAAGCATCAACATTCAAGACATTCAAAACATTCAAGGCATTCAAAGTATTAGCATTTGTTACATCACGATTAGAAGTACAAGTTTTTAAGTTTGATTCTACATCAGACACAACATGCTTTTTATTCAAACTCCTAAAGTGGTCTTCTACTTCTTGATTTTTTAGTGTGCCGCTCTTACGTTGCCAGATACTAGTCTTCTTTTTGTTTCTTTTAGGCTTGGATCTGCTAACGCTATGAGGGGTGACTATCCCTATAGAAGTCGAAGCATTCAAATTAGTAGTTTGAGGGGATGCCTCCCAAGGTGTTTTATCCACTTTATACATTCCTGATGCAATCACATTTGTGTGAACAAACTTTCCCTTTTCAAGTAATTTAATTTTCTCCTTGAGTTCAATGATGATGTGATTCTTTTGTTGAATTTTTGAATCCAATTCTCGATTTAAGCGAACAGTGTCATTCCGATTTTGACAAAATTCATCAATGTCCTTTTCATATTCGAAAATTTGACCTTTTAAAACAACATTTTCCTTTTCAAGATTCTTAACTTTTGAAGCGTAACTGTTTTGAAGGGACATTATTTCTTTTTTATTTTGCAACTTTAATTCAAAATCCAGACTTTGAGTTTGACACCATTGCAACTTTTGATTGAGTTGAAAATTTTCTTTTGAAAGTTTGTTTTGCATATCATCATTGACTTTGCTTATTCTCTCATTTTCTCATTTTAAATTCTCAACATTTCAGTATCAGCAGAATGATCATCAAAAAGCATAGCATTGCAAGACACAAAAATGGAATTCATGAACACAGAGATAATATCAGAACAGAGAACATCTTCCAAAAGTCGATCTGCTTCTTTTTGTAAAACTTTGTTTCTACGTTTTTGTTTTGAGATCGCATTTTCAGTTGCATTGAAAGTGTTCATCATGGATGTTACTTCTGATTGAAGTTCCTGTACCCAGTGTGTAGCACAAAGACGCAAGTGTTGAACATATGGCAAGAATTGTTTTTGAAAAATTTCTCGCTTTTTTTTTAGGGAGAAAGAAAAGTAGAAACTGTTATCTCAAAATTACGTTCAATTGCTTGTTCCAAAAATTTAATGTATTCCATAAACGTATTAAAATATCTAAGTACAAGACATTGTTTTGGTAATGGTGCAATTACACCCGAATTTGTTAAAGGACCATTTACTTGTGCCACTGGTGTAACAGGACCAACCCCAGAAGAAGATTGATTTTCTTGCATTAAAAACCATGATTGTTCTGTTTTATCTTGTTAAGGAACAAAGGTGTCGGTAATATGAGGTACTTTTGAGTAATCAAATGGTTAATTAAACATGACATTTCTCATTTTAGATCGACTCTCTTCTTCCTGTTCTTGTTCTTCTTCACAATTATGTACAACCACATGCATAATAGAGTCATCAAAAAGATGTTCTGCACTATACAACTTCGGATTTTCCTTGAGTGTTTTATGTAGAAAACGTGGTTTGTCATCCCCAATAGCAAAGCCATATCCTTGGGGATTTTGATTTAGAGTAAATTTCTGAATTGTTGTTACCGACTCACCAGTTTTATAAACAACTTTTTGAAACTCTTTTAGTTTACATTCCAACTCTACGATTTCCTCAAGATAGGAATCAGTTCGTTTCCTAGATACTTGTTTGTGTTCAGAAAAACTTTTTTGACAAGTTGACAACTCTGTTTTTGTTTTTGAAAGTTCAGAGTGTAGGTGTTCAACCTGTTGTTTGAAATCTAATTTTTCTTGTTCCATTTGAGAAATCAAGTCATTTTTGGAAACAGTTAACTCTCGTATCTGATGTTCTAACTCTTGTTCTTTCACATACGATTTTTGGAATGCAACTTCAAAACTTTTTTCGCGTTTTTCTTTTGTTTCATAGTTTGTAAGTTGTATTTTATAGCACTCAAGATCCTTAGTCAATAACGCAACTTTTGCTTTTAAGTTTCTATTTATCTCATTGCATTTATCAATATGGGATTTCTGTGAATCCAACTGGGTTTGGGTGGTCAATAACAAGGTCATGAGTTCTGGATCTGGACCAAGCAAAAGATCACTTTGTTCAAATTGAGCATTGTTATCATCATCAATTGGATCATCAAATGTAACAACTGTGTTAATTTGATCTTCATCAAATGTAACCACTGTGTTCATTTGTTCATCTTCTTGAGGAGATAAGTATGAAGCCTTTTGAACAATTTGGTCTTTGGCTGAAGCAGATGCAGATGGTGATACTATTTCATGGATTAGACATGTTGAATCAGGTACCTGAGACAAGCCATCAGTATCATATTGGGCATGTTTCACTCATGTGCATTTCCTACATGTTGGCCATCAACATCACTGCTGCATTAGCTTCCAAGTCTTCCATATAATCATCAGAGTATGCATTTGCCATGATGTTGTTCTCTTTTTTAGTAAGAGTGCCCCTAGATTCATCCTTAAAAGCAAGAAGTAGTGCTTGCTTGTGGTACTCACTGCCTCTTGTCCTCGGTTTGGGGCATGCACTAGCCAAATGACCCTTCCCATTGCAGTTGTAACATCTAACCATTGTGTTTCCAATCTCTTGATTTCCGGTTTCAACAATCTCAGCCCTTCTCTGTGGAGCACCAGCATTGTTCCGACTGCCACCTGCTGCATTAAACCTTTGCCCAGTTTCTGAGTTTCCCATGTAACCTCCCGATCCATTTCTTCCATAAGCTCGATTCTGAATCTCAAATCTTCCATCGTGGACAACAGCTTGATTACGAGTGTTAGATGAAGTACGAAGATGGTTGTTGGATTTGTTGGAGAACTTTCTGAAAGCACGAGCAATTAATGCAAATCTTTCATTCAATGAATTGAATGCATCATCTTCATCACTGTTGGCATTGTAGTAAAACATGGTATCCATGTGGTCATAAGGAACCAGTTGATTATCAGTAGATGACGGTGTAGGCTCATATGGAATGAGTTGATTTGATGAGGTTTGTTGAGGATAAGAAAGGTGATGTTGTTGTTGGACAAAAGCCTGGTTTGACTGTGGAGCAAAATGAGATTGAGCTATTAGTGCTAATGAGTTTGGAGTTGTTGACGGTGAATAACTACCATGAACAGCTCTATCTTTATCAACCTCTGGCTGATGATGCTTCAAATAATCATACAACAACCCATAAGATGCGTTGTGTAGATTCTTTACTTGACGAACAAAGGTGACATATTTCTGACAGTCAGGACCAAGACAACTGAGGAACCTTGTGTTTACTGCAATCCTGGGTAGAATAATGTTGTGTCTTTCCAAGTCATTTATAATGTTGGTGAACCTATGGTAATATGACTCTAGTGATTCTCCTGCTTCAATCATGAACATTGTGTATTCAAGATAGAGTTTTGATTCCATATCTTCTTGGTTCAATTTAGTGTCTTCCATGAGAAGATGAACGTGTTCCCACATGTCCTTGGCAGTCTTCTGTGCATCAATACTTCTGAAGATTGGATTAGGAATTCCTTGAAGGATGTAAGACATTGCAAGTTCATTGGCTTCTTTATGAAGTACTTGTTCTGCTGTAAGCTGAGCATCAGGAATATGGGTCACAGTTGCTTCTCTTGGAGGAATAGCATTTGGATCTCCAGGAACCGTTGTGGTTGGCACTTGAAATGGTCCTTCAATGATAGCCTTTTTCATGTATTTTCCATGCGGTTTCTTGAGTTCGATGAACCGTAAAAATCGACTTGCCCATTGCACATAGTTACCCAGGGTGAGCATAGGAGGTGTGTCTAATGATCCAGCCTCGTGTCTTGATTGTTGACTACTTATTGCTTCACACATCTAATCAAACCAGTGTGGTTGTTTTGCTAGAAGTGGGTAGGACTGCATCAGTTGTTGTTGAGGGAATTGTTGTTGTAGGAGAAATTGATGTTGTCGCATGAGGATTTGTTGTTGTGGATACTGTGGTTGTTGAGGATACGGTTGTTGCTGACGATACTGCTGCTGTTGATTGTAGAAGTAATTGTAGTTCGGTGGTTGAGACATTCTGAAGAAGTAACTTGTGGATGATGGATCTTTTAGGATAACGGAGGTTGGTTGTTGTAGTTTAGATCTCTAAGTAGAAGATTTGAAGAAAAAAATCCTTAGTTGAAGACTTGAGTCCTTACTAGAAGAAATGGTCACTCAAAGAAATAGTCCTTACTCGAAGCTTTTGTTACTTGAAGAGTTTAGTTTCAATACTTACTTGAAGAATTCAATTGTAATACATACTAGAAGAATTCAGTTGTAGTTCTTACTCGAAGAATTTGGATCTACTCAAAGTTCCTTACTCGAAAAGTGGTTGCTCGAAGAATATAGTCTTACTCGAAGCTTACTTTCTTGAAGAATCCTTACTCGAAAAATGATATTTCACCAAGTATATAATCCCTTAGTAGAAGAATTATAAATGAAGAAGTTCTGATTTCCTAACTCGGAAAGTATAAACAGAACTTAAAAATAATCTTCTAACTCGAAGGATGCATTTCTAACTTGAAGTGTTACTCGAAGAACTAATGCTTACTAGAAGACCAAGTTGAAGGAACTCTTCTAACTCGAAGAACTTCAACTCTTACTAGAAGAACTTAAGCTTACTCGAAGGACTAAGTTGAAGGATCTCTTCTAACTCGAAGACCTTCAACTCTTACTCGAAGAATACCTTCTAACTCAAAGGACAGAACGTGTAAATCTTCAAATTTTCTACTAAATCGAATCCAAAACAACCTAATATATCCCTTGGCGATTGATACCACTTGTTAGGTCACAAATCTATCACACAAGCTTACTAGATCTAGAGAGAGAAAGTTAGAGAGAGAAAGAATGGAAGGAACATGTAAATGAATAATGAACTTTGATTAAAAATGAACCAACACCCTCTCCCTTCAAGGGAGGGTGTATTTATAGTGTTTACAAATGTAGGGGTGTTTCCCTAATAGAAATGATAACTAAAAGGCCACGGCCCATGGGCCTTCTACATAAGCCGAACCTTAATAACTAACATAAAGGCCTAAATAATAAAGCAACCTATTACATAAAATAAGACCGATACTTGATAATATATAATGTGTTCCCAACACAGTTAGAGCCCAAAGCCTTTACAAATATTTAAATTTTTGGAAATCCAGTTAGATCCCAAGAGCCTTTAAAAAAATTAATTCTGGAAATCCAGTTAGTGCCCAAGAGCCTTAACAAAAAAAAAATATATTTTTAGAAATCCAATTAGAGCCCAAGAGCTTTAACAAAAACATAATACTGGTAATCTTGTTAGCGCACAAGAGCCTTAATAAAAAATTAATTCTGGATAATTGAGTTAGAGCACGAGAGCCTTAGAAAAAAAAACTTAATTCTGTAAATCGAGTTAGAGCGCAAGAGCCATAAGAAAAAAAGTAATTCTAGAAATCCAACTAGAGCCTAAGAGACTTGATAACGCTCATTTTGTACATATATTAGTAGCGTTATTCGTATGTTTGTGCATGTTATTTGGTTGTATTTGTGAACATTTTACGCTTAAAAGGTACAAAAGATGTATTTAAGTTCAAGTACAACTATGTCGAAGGAAATAACGAAAAGATGAAGAAAAGTCGACAAATCAAGTGTATGTGCATGAAGAGAAGTTTTCCTTTCAAGATAAAGATTCATGCTATGATTATTTCCAAGTTCAAGTAAAAGATTATGAAGTTTTAAAATGAAGGAAAGAGTCAAGATTAAGTGCCAAAGATGATTGTTAAAGATGGAGTTTATTGCCAACCCAAGGTTGAAATTAATGTGCAAAACAGTTCCCAACCCAAGGTTGAAGCTGAGATTCAAACCCAAAGGTTCAAAAGCCCATTATGAGGTTGAGCAGTCATCCCAGCCGCGGGTTCAAGGTCCCAACTGATGAACTCAAATAAGTACATTTTATTACTATCATTTATCCTATTAATTTGACTTGTTTTACTATATTATGTATGAGGATTGATACTTAATTGTTTACTTTTGTAATTCTCAGGTAAAAACAAGCATTTGGTGTGAAACTTAGCTATTTTGGACTAATTATGGAGCAAAACGTGCATAAAGTGAAAGTCTACTGAAATGGACAAGATCAAGACTAATCTGCTCCAGATGCGCCGCATCTCACTCAGGACATGCGCCGCATCTCTATCAAGTTATCACCAGATACGATCCAAGATACAAGAGGACATGCGCCGCATCTAATAAAGAGTTACGCCGCATCTTCTGGCGGTGTACGAATATTCCTGAATATTATAATCTTGGACCCCACGCGAAGTTAAGTACATGCGCCGCATCTACTTAAGTAGATGCGCCGCATCTTCCCTCAGACACAAACTATAAATACCCCGTAGACCAGACGCATTAAAAAGATCCGGAAGTTCGAAACCCTAAAACCGAAGTTCGGACAGCAGAACAGGAGGACGAATTCAGTCAAGAGGCAGCACAAGACACACCCAAATCGAAGATACGAGAGCTGTAAGAAGGTGCTGCATGTATTTAATTCATTAAGTAGTTTTGTTTTATTGTTTTAGCAAACTTTAATTCATCAGGATTGGTGGCTTGTGTAATGTGACAACGGAAAGATTGCACTCCCTTTAATACTTGCTTTCCCATCAATTAAAGTTTATATGTTGATGTCTTTGGTTACTACTTATTAGTGCATTGATAACCTCTGTGTTTATTAGTGGCTTGCGGGCATCCGACTGCGGGACAAGATGTGGCTCCCACGGTTGTTTCTAAATTGATCACTTAGGAATAACTTTTAGACATAAGTAATCATTAAGGGTTTACTCGCCGATGAGAATAGGACCAACGAGAAAGGGTTAATTACATACACTTCATATAAAGCTATCAATAAAACAAGTGACAATCTACTTAATCATAAGGACAGCCCTCTTATTGTCTCGAGTATCTATCTGTGTACGTGTGTGCTACTTGCTGATTCGTGCCTATTTGTTTATTTTATCATTTAATTACTACAAAACTGTGCCAGTCTCTCAGGCTGAAACCCCCTTGCGTTAGGATATTAAAATACTGATTAGAATAACTAGATAATACGTTCCACTCTTAGTGATCGACACTCTACTTACCATTATCTTCATACTGACCGGGTACACTGCTCGTTAAGTGTGTGTGTTATTGATAAGTCGGCTAAATATAAATTTAAAACTTGAGTAGGCATTAAAACTGCTAAACCGCAACGACACATCACGCGCATCAAGTTTTTTTGGCGCCGTTGCCGGGGAGTGAATTGTTATTTTCTGTTAATTTGATTAGTATTTTAATTAGGTTATTTTTCTTTTTATTAGATTAATTGCATCATTGTATTATTTTGCATATTTGTTGTATTGTGTGCTATTTGTTTTCTTTTATTTTTGTTTTTATTTGTTTTTGTTCGTGTGTTTTATTTTTGTTTTATTTTTCGTTTTTTGTGTGTTCTGCTATCGTTGTACTGTGCTAAATCGAACGATACGGCGCATCTGATCTCTCAGATACGGCGTATTGCGTTCAATTTTTTTTTATATACAACGCGTTTAATTAATTCGATACGACGCATCTTTTCCCCAAGATACGGCGTATCTGTTTTTAATAGGAAAATTTTTCTAAGCGATAAAGTAATACGACGCATCTGCTTTTGCAGATACGGCGTATCTGTTTTTGATAAAAATTTTCTAAACGTTGACGCCATACGACGTATCTTCTTTTGAAGATACGGCGTATCTATTATTTTAATTAAAAACAGTTTGCGAATTATTAAACAAATACGGCGTATCGATCTCTGTCGATACGGCGCATCTTACTGAATCAAAAATCTTTTATTTTTAAACATAACGAAAATACGGCGCATTAACTTTCGTTAATACGACGCATTTAATTTTAATTGGCTAAGTTGATTTTTGATTAATTAATTCGATACGGCGCATTCTTAAATTCTAAAGCGGCGTATCTATTTTCTGAATAAAGTCTGATTAATTTTTAACGATTATAAGATACGGCGTATCCGACTCTTTGGATACGGCGCATCGTCTGCAGATATCAGTAACTTTAATTTTTCGTATTCCGTTTTCGTTATTAATTATCTGATATATTACTTTCTCGAGCATACCCTACTGATGCTTTTCGTGATTGTTTCAGAAGGATAATGGATGGATACGGAGAACTAATTGACTTCGACTTCGAAGCTAATTTTATGAATGAAGTATTAGTGCATGAAAAAACACCCGAACATCACGATGGGGACTATATTGAACTTAATGACCTTAATGGACCGTTGGAATCCAATGACCTGTTCATGGTTGATGCTGAATCTGAGTTAGAAGAAGGAGAAATTGTGGATAGTCCAAGAGTCAACGTTATTACTACTAGAAATTACGATGAATTTGAGGGATATGATGGTTCATGGGATTACGGTAGAAGGATCAACACCAATTGTGCTTACAATTTACAATTCCCATGCATGATTGGGTACAAGTGTATTGACGCCAATTTCTTTCCTATTTTATCAATGAATGTCATGTCTAGAAACTTTTACAACTCTATTATGAGAAATAAAAAAGAGTATAAAGGAAAGAATGTAGTTGGAGCCTTCATTAATGTCCCGATCTTCGTTGGACGCTTCACTATTGTTACTGAGTTCGTAGTTATTGAAGACATGAATGCCTATTGTGACAACAATATGGGTGACGTGATTGTTGGAAAACCATTTTGTAGGGAGATCACTATTAATGCAAAACGATTTGAAGGAAAGATCACCTTTCAATGTGGAAGCGACATTATCACTTATATGATGCCCCGAACTCACCCTGGATTTAAACATGCTACTAATAGGGTCTGCTACAAATTCTCTCCATTCCTTTTTATTAGTAATGATGACATGAAGAAAGGAATTGAGTACCCATATCAATTAATGGGAGGATTCTACAAAGGAGTTTTGAATTTGGGACCTGAATATATACGAGACGATTCGGTTGCTAGATGGATCCTACGTGGCCATGTAGGAATCAATGATCGATACTAAAGAGCTGAACGTGAGTCTAACTTGAAGACTCTGGAATAAAGACAAGTGCTAGCCGGGAGACAACCCGGATTTATCTTTTATTATTCTGTTTTCTGTGTCGAGTCAGTCCAGGCCGCACGAAGATACGGCGCATCTCAGTCCTGAGATGCGACGCATCCTCTGCAATGGTCATATCTTATTTTATTTTTTCTGCATTTTTATTTTCGACTTTAAAACTATTTATCAGTTTATTTTAATGCGGCGCATCCCTGGTTAAGGATGCGGCGCATCTTTATTCTGATCCGTATTAATTCCAGGCTCGATACGGCGTATCTTCTTCAATAAGATACGGCGCATCGACTGACCTGATGATTTTCAGTTTTAATTTTTAAGTTTTATTTTTCCTAACTACTAATGTGTTATGCAAGTTGAACCTTTCTTATCTTAGGTGTGTTTTTAAAGTGTTGGTGGTATTATAGTTTCCTGGATTTCCTGTGGATACATCAAGTATGAAGTTTTAACGTTCTAATCCACAAGAAGTTGATTTTTGCTCTTATACTAATGGAGGATCATACCGAGCAAATCTCAGGGGAGTTTCTCCGTTCTAATTCTTTTATTTCCAGTTTTTAACCTTTTATACAAACAACGAGGACGTTGTTTAACTTAAGTGCGGGGATAGGAGAATTAGAACACTTAACACTTACTTGTCCTACTTTTTCAAAAATTATGCTTAAAATGTGCTTAATATATCAAACTTAAAAATTTTTTAGCATGTTTTTGTTTAAGATCTAAGTTGCATAACTGCACACAAGACGTTATTCTCAAAAATTGTGATTTTTCCAAAATTCACAAATCTATGAGTGTGCCGGTGACTTGTAAACTTTAGAACTTGGCTTGTATACTATTCGAGACCACCATAATGAGTATTATTTATATAATTGGAATGACTTGTCTAACTTGGTAAAATTCTAGGATTACACCAAATAGCCTTTATATGTTATGTGTTATTAGCTAACTACACTGGTTAGTTAACCCCCGTATAAAACCCTTTTGTTACTCTCATTTTTAGAGTAAGATACCCCTAGAAAAACCCTCAGAGCCATTCCTTTCGTTTCTTACACCTATGTTTAAAATGTTTCGTTACACCCTTACACCTTAGCCTACCCTGTAGATTAGAATCCGTGGTTGGTTAATTGCTATAGGCAGAGTGTGTTTCCTTACATTACCTGTGTTCGCGTGCGTAATTCATTATCTATGGTTAGGTCGGGAAATTGCACAATGCAAATTGGAGTGAAAGTAAATATTGTATATTTTTGAGTTTATTTTTCGTGTGTTTACTACTTTCACTATTACCGTTATTTCTGAAAGTATGAAAAGTATGAAAAAAAAAAATTTATCCGGAAAGAAAGTTATAGTGATGTGGTGAAATTTTACACATATGTTTCAAGTAAAAAAAAAATAAATAAATAAATAAATAAATAAATAAATAAATAAATCGAAAAAATGAGAAAAGAAAAAGAAAGAAAAAAAAAAGAGTTGGATGTTTATTTTAAGCCAACAATGTAGAGTTATGTAAGTGGTCGATATCACCACTATTTGTTGTATTATATCTATGATTGAATGGGAATTGGCAGTTATGGGAATGCCGATTAAGGTTTATTCTTTGATTAAGATTTTGTTGAGTATAATTCGTGTCTACCAAAAGCGTGTGTTTCAAGTGTTAAAGCGTGAGTTATTCAATGATATGAGTCTTATTCATGGGATGGTTGGGATAGTGATTAACCACACTTAGGATTTTAATCTATTTGTTTTGTTTTGTTTATTTTTATTTTTACACCAATTTATATCCCAAATGTTATCCATACCCTGTATTGTTCTTTATCCAACCGAACCTTTGATTTATTGAGATTAGGGATTTGAGCAATCTTAAGTATCGTAGTCGTGGATTCGGCTATGTATTTATGATTTTGTCGCCCTTTTTGATATATTATTATTGGTGAAGTTTGGACCTATCTTTAGCCTATTCGAGTTAAGGATTTGAGCAATTGCAAGTATCGTGTTCGTGGATTCGATCATGTATTTGTGATTTTGTCGCCTTTTCTGGAATTTGAGATCGATAGTGATTAAGAATAATTAACCCTTAAGCCTAAAAACCCTTTTTACCGCTTTAGACTTGTTATTCCTTAGCTTTAGTGGTGGAGATGTGTATACTTGCCAAGCTTATGATAGAATATTCGTCGCGACTGGACAGTTAAACGATTAGATTTGCTTTTATCGACTTATTTTATTTTACTTCTAATTCGTTAAGTGTTTAGTTGTGTGATTATGAAATAAATGAATACATGCTTAAATATAAAAAATAAATCCTAACATCTTTTAGGATACATTTTCATAAATGAAATTCTAAGGTTTACTTGGGGACAAGTAAAGTTCAAGTGGGGGGATATTTGATGAACTCAAATAAGTACATTTTATTACTATCATTTATCCTATTAATTTGACTTGTTTTACTATATTATGTATGAGGATTGATACTTAATTGTTTACTTTTGTAATTCTCAGGTAAAAACAAGCATTTGGTGAAACTTAGCTATTTTGGACTAATTATGGAGCAAAACGTGCATAAAGTGAAAGTCTACTGAAATGGACAAGATCAAGACTAATCTGCTCCAGATGCGCCGCATCTCACTCAGGACATGCGCCGCATCTCTATCAAGTTATCACCAGATACGATCCAAGATACAAGAGGACATGCGCCGCATCTAATAAAGAGTTACGCCGCATCTTCTGGCGGTGTACGAATATTCCTGAATATTATAATCTTGGACCCCACGCGAAGTTAAGTACATGCGCCGCATCTACTTAAGTAGATGCGCCGCATCTTCCCTCAGACACAAACTATAAATACCCCGTAGACCAGACGCATTAAAAAGATCCGGAAGTTCGAAACCCTAAAACCGAAGTTCGGACAGCAGAACAGGAGGACGAATTCAGTCAAGAGGCAGCACAAGACACACCCAAATCGAAGATACGAGAGCTGTAAGAAGGTGCTGCATGTATTTAATTCATTAAGTAGTTTTGTTTTATTGTTTTAGCAAACTTTAATTCATCAGGATTGGTGGCTTGTGTAATGTGACAACGGAAAGATTGCACTCCCTTTAATACTTGCTTTCCCATCAATTAAAGTTTATATGTTGATGTCTTTGGTTACTACTTATTAGTGCATTGATAACCTCTGTGTTTATTAGTGGCTTGCGGGCATCCGACTGCGGGACAAGATGTGGCTCCCACGGTTGTTTCTAAATTGATCACTTAGGAATAACTTTTAGACATAAGTAATCATTAAGGGTTTACTCGCCGATGAGAATAGGACCAACGAGAAAGGGTTAATTACATACACTTCATATAAAGCTATCAATAAAACAAGTGACAATCTACTTAATCATAAGGACAGCCCTCTTATTGTCTCGAGTATCTATCTGTGTACGTGTGTGCTACTTGCTGATTCGTGCCTATTTGTTTATTTTATCATTTAATTACTACAAAACTGTGCCAGTCTCTCAGGCTGAAACCCCCTTGCGTTAGGATATTAAAATACTGATTAGAATAACTAGATAATACGTTCCACTCTTAGTGATCGACACTCTACTTACCATTATCTTCATACTGACCGGGTACACTGCTCGTTAAGTGTGTGTGTTATTGATAAGTCGGCTAAATATAAATTTAAAACTTGAGTAGGCATTAAAACTGCTAAACCGCAACGACACATCACGCGCATCAAAGGTCCCAACCGCGGGTTGAGAGTGATTTTGGTGGTCAGAATGTTCCCAGCCGCCAAGGTTGAGATCCCAACTGCAGGTTGATGCACTTAGTGTCCTCCAAAGTTGCATTTAAGTGAGGAATTAAGTGCCATTACTCCCAAGTCCGATCATATACACTTCATAACTCATTTTTTCTGCATTTTTATGACACTTTGTGCCCAAGAAATATGCTTGGTGACCAAGGATCATTCAACTATAAATAAGAGTGCTTGGTTAAGTGTTATCATAATAAAATCATCTTTCTCATACCATAATCTATACCATCTACAACCAATTCTCTCTACACTTGGAGGATTCTCTCCTACCACTCCCCACCCATTTCTAGAGGTGTTGGGGAGTTGGTTTGGTCTACATTCGCAGGACATATGACTTGATCATCCTTACAACATAAGGCTTGATTATAGTTCACACCAATTAAACACCACATACATCACCAACAATCCTTATTACCAAACACCCCTAAGTCATATACTCACAACATGAGGTCGATTTCCAGGAAGGTTTAGGGATGGATGATTTGTATTTTGGTAGTTTCTTTTGGTTGGAATCACATGGTTGGAATTGTAGCACTTGATGCTTTGACTCTAATGTTTGGTATTGTTTCTATTAAATTCAATCATATTAAAGTCATTGCTTATGTTGATCACGAGAATTCCTTTGTGTGTTGTGTTACATGTTTGATTACAATTATCTCTTTATGTTTGTTTGGTTATTATGAGAACTTGTGATAAAAGGATGTTTGGATATAATTAGTGTTTGTTTGAATTATAATGAAAGACATCATATTTGGTTAAATTGGAACTTGTCCTTGTTTATTGTTTTGGTTGATCATTGTTGAGTTTAGAGGCCGAAAGGATTCTCAATAGTGATTAGTTTCAATCCATTAGTCGACAAATGTTTTGATCTTGTGCTTTGTGACGATTGTGCAAGAGAATTAATAAACATAAAAAGTAAAGGTTTAATTGAGATTAAGGTCAAAAGGAGTCTTTTGAATATGTGTACTCATCATCTTTCAAGTAAATGGAACTTCACAAATTGATGAAATCAAAGTTTATGGGTCGAAAGAACTCTTTGTTTGTTGTTAGTTTAGGCATGAGTTTTATGACATGACCAATTGATTAAGACTTATGTATATTTGATTTAATAAACGCTAAGCTATTATAATTGGTTCTATAGGTCGAAAGGATTACCAATGATAATATATTTTCCAAACTAAACATCCTAATATCCTTGTGATCATTTGTCTATACAAGTATGTTCTTTGTGTGCTTACATCATGCTTTTCGTAATTGCTTTTCTTGGTGGTTTGATCCGTGACAATCATATCCATCAACTTGTTACTTGCTTAAACAACAAAACAACATTTGAGTACAACCAAGTCTCTTGGGACGTCCTTGACTTACCAATCCTATTGCTACACACGGACGAGTATACTTGCTCGTATGTGTTCCTAGTTAATCGGTATTTCTTGTATTATAAATTTAAAGCTTGTTAGAACGCATCAAGTTTTTGGCGCCGCTGCCGGGGACTTAGATTAGTTTAGTTTAGATTAGATTAGTTGTAAATAGTAGCATAGAATTTGTTCTTGTTTTTGCATGAATTTTAGAGTTAATTTCATCTTTGTTTTTATGATTGTTTGATTTTATTTGATTGGTGATTTGTTAAATGTTTGGATTGATAATTTCTTGTTTAGATTGCTCGTTTCATCTTATTTAAGTTCACGATTATTAGTTAAGTATTAAGTTTTTATTAAAAAAAAAAAAAAAAAGAACTGCAAACCGCCGGTCCAGGAATGAACCGGTCCGGTTGGTTACCTTCTGAGAAACACCACAAGGCCTAACCGCCGGTTCAATCCTGAGCCGCGGCGGCTGAAACTTTCTATGAAACAACCAAAACCAAACCGGCCGGTTCAGGGTTGAGCTGGACCGGTTGGTTACTTTCTGTGAAACAAAACCCAACCAAACCGTCGGTTTGGTGTTGAACCGCCAGTTACTGTTCCAAAAAAAAATTATTTTATTTTGTTTTGTTTATTTCCTTTTTATTTGTTAAGTAATTTGTTTATTTAGTTTCTTTAAATCGTTTTAGATGTTTATTTATGTTTTCTTATTAAAATAACTTAGGATTTTATAAACTAACCTCTAACGTTTGTTTTGGATTTGTTGTTTATGAATGTTTTAGTTTGTTTTTAGTTATGGATTCGCCTAGTGAAGTTTCGGCTTATTTGGATAATTTGGAAACGGAATTGATGGATGTTGGAGATGTTTTGGAAAGAATGGAGAAAATGGTTGATATGGAGAAAATGGAATTGCAAGCTAAAGGAAATGATGTTGAACTTATGGAATGTGAACCGAAAAAGCCACGGGTGATCACTTTCACTCGAGCTAAGTTAAAGGAATCTGATGAGCCTAGTATGAGGTATTCCACGCCTTATGGAATCGAAGGTTTTGGAGCTTGGGATGCGGAGTGCAATATTGGACAAAGTGAAAGCTATGTGACTTATGCATTTTATGAGAAATTTGGAGATGGAAAGTATGAAGTGGACAAGTACAATAGAATGATAGCAAGGGATGTTAAAATTGACATCCATGGTTACACTTTTACTTTGGACTTGATTGTTGATGAATATGAAGACACTACGGACCCTTCCGTTGTGTTTGGAAGGAATTTCTTGGTAGCAACTAAGTGTGTTCTTGATTTTGGTTTAGGAGAGATGCAACTTAAGATTGGGGAATTGCAAGATGATAAGGATGTTGATTGGTTGATTGAGCAAATGGAAGAGGCTTGTGAAAATGAAGATGGTACTTTAGGGAGCACTGAAATAGCCAAGATGGGAAAAGCTTCTCGTATAAAACAGAAATTCCCACCATTCATATGACATATACCTGCGCCATCCTCACTACCACACCCTACTACACTACTCAAGGGAGAAAAGTTTTCCAACCCAACACCCTCACCAAAAGAAACACTACCCAAAGAAACCATTGATGAAGCCAAATGTGTGGAAGAAATCACCACAAAATTCAAGGAACTACTTAATGAGAAACCCATACTCCATGTTTTGGAACACTATGCTCATTATAGGAAACTACTTGATGAAATTTCGGTTGAAAAGATGAAACTTGACCAGAAAAGTGTGATTGAGGAAGAGGAAGAAGAAAAAGTTAAGGAAAAAAGTTTGCCTAAGAAGAAGGAAGATCCGGGAAACTATCTTATTCCGCTCAAAGTTAATGGAACCACTGCACTAAACGCCCTAGCCGATACCGGGGCAAGTGTGAGTATCATGCCATATAAACTTTATAAGCTTTTGGAGTTAGGAAGAGTTTGTCCTTCTAATGATGTTTTGTAGATGGCGGACAATACCATAGCTAAAGCTTATGGAAAAGTTAAGAACGTAAGGCTACAAATAGGTTTCCAAACCTACTTGTGTGACTTCTTGATCTTACATGTGCCTATTGATAAGGAGTTGCCTATTTTGGTTGGTCGTCCATTTTTGAGTACATGTGGAGCCGTAATTGATAATGGTAAATGTACGATGGAGATAGATGATGGAGTTGCTAGGAGAATTTATCATGCTAAGAAAAGGAACAAGATTCTAGCTGATGAGGACTCGGACGAGGAAGATTGGTTGGATATGTTTGATATTGGCCATGATAGTGAAGGAAACCCGAAATATGGAATAACCTCACCGTCGTTTGAACATATTAAGGATGATATGGAACGTGCCTTGGCTATGGAAAACTATTTCAATCCTTTCAAAAACATAATTGTGTATAAAAAGATGGTTGAATTTCTTGGTTCTTTGCCAATCCAACTCAAGAATATTGAGTGGACATCCGATGGTTATAGCAAGTATCAAAAAGTTGAGGGAGACGAGTTTTGACATACTAAGATTGTGATCACTAGCCCAAGTGGACGTCGTTTCACTCGTGCGTCTAAGACAAGGGAAACCGATAGGATACTTTCGGGAAAGTTCAATTCGGAAGATATTCTACGTTTCGGGAACTATTTTAATTGAAGAAAGCGTTTTGAGGAATAAAGAAGCTTATCGCTAAGCTTCCGCTCATTTTGTCTTTGATGAGCATTATTATGATTGTTTGCATTTAGATTATTTTGATTATCTCGTTATGTTTTGCATTTCTATGTTATTTTTAGTGTGTTTTAACTTTATAAGCTTTTAATAATATGTAGTATTTTAAGATTGAGTTATAGTGTTTTTAGTTTGTTTAGTTTAAGTTTATTGGAAATGTTTGAAGTGTTTATGAGTTGTGGTAATCATTCAAAATTATTTGGAAATGTCAAGGAATTGAGACACGATTTTGTTTAAGTCAAGTTTTTGCTAAATATTTTACCAACCCGTGGTTGATAACCAACCTCCGGTTGAAGTACCAACCCACGGTTTGAGTCTTCATTTTTCCAAACAAGAAAGAAAAGAAAAAAAATACCACAAACACCAACACTTTCAACATCATTCCAATTGATTGGGAGATTGAAGTTTGATTCGTACATTAAGTTTCTAAAGATTCAATGGCATCAAAAAGGGTAAGTAACACCATCTAATTACTTTAATTTGTTCTTAATTCGAATTTGATTTCTAGGGTTTTGAATTGGGCAAATTTTATATAGTTCGAATTGATTGAATTTATTTGATGGGGTTACTAGAGATATGATAATAGGTTTGATTGCAAGTGAAATTAGATGAATTGGTTGAGTATTGAATGAGAATTTGACTTTTTGAAATTTAGGGTTCATGTAGGTTGAATTTTTTTGGAATTGGAATCAAGATTGATTGGATTTCTTGTGGTATATGGTTATGAATTAGTGTTCATAAGCTATTTGATTAATTATATGGACCACTTCTTTGTTTGATTTTGATTTGATTCAAGGATTTTTGAGGTTTAGAAGTTAAGAGGAGATGGAGGTTTAAACATTTAGAATAAGCACTAATAAGCCAAGTGGAGAAAGGTAGTAACTTGTTAGGAATTATGGAAGAGCTAGAAAACCCATTTGTGAAGATCACGGTTGGAACCCCAAACCGCCGGCTGAAGACCAAAAAACCAACCTGAACCGCCGGCTGGGAACTGAGCCGAGGCGGCTCAGGCCTTCAGTCCCCAAAAATGTTTCTGAACCGCCGGCTGAGGTTTGAGCCGCGGCGGCTCAGACATTTTGTTCATAATTTTTTTTTTTTTTTTTATTTTTTTTTTTATTTTGCTTTGATATTTGATTTGCAAGTTAACCTTTAGCTCCAATATTTCTTATGTGCTTGTTTTGTTGTGTTTTTGTAGAAATGTATAAGAGAAGCTCAAGAGGAAGAGAACCCGTTAATTGCTTTGTACGCAAAACAAGGTCGAGCAATGAAAGAAGCTAGTCTCATGCCAATAACTAGTGAAAATTTGAAGTGGGGAAAGCTAAGAAAGGAGGCTAAAGCTTGTTTCAATAGCCGTTTAGCTAAGTTACAAAGGAAGGAAATTGCGGTACCAAAGTTGGTTAACTGGGGTTTGATTAAGAAGTATGGGATCTATGAGAATCTTGAGAAGTTGATGGATCTTAGCACGGAATATGAAGATGGAGATGTTTTTGAAGATTTTAGTTTCGAGCTCGCTTTGAGGATCAATGGAAAGCAAATCTACAAAGAATGGTGTTTGGAGTTCTTTTCCACCATTTATTTCAATCAAGATGTGAATTTGAATGACATTTTGGAAGAAAAATGTATTTGGTTTCGCTTGTGTGGGGATAACCATGTGTTGACTTTGCCGGAGTTTGGGAAATTACTTGGTTTGTATGATGATAATGACCTTGCTCAAGAGGACTTTGTTGTTCATTTTGGTGAGTTGGAAAGGGAACCACCAAAGTATGTGGGTACTAAAATTTGGAATGAGATTGGAGATCCTAATAGTTCAAGACCAAAGGTGACGGAAATTCATTCACCAATGGCGAGGCTTTTGCACAAGATTCTTGTGACCTCATTCGTACATCGAGGTAATAGCCAAGACAAGGTTCATCAACCGGATTTGTGGTTGATTGAAATGTTGATGAGTAGTCATGATGGGAAGAAATTGAAGATGAATGTGGTATGGACATTGGCAGTTTATTTGTCCAAGAGAGCAACAATTATGTCGGAGCATGGTTTCATCAATGGAGGGCACTATGTGTCAAAGATTGGAAAATTTCTGGGGTATGATACACCAAGTGAGTTGAATAGGATCACGGTGATGAAAGAGTGTAAAAAGCTTGACAAGAAGAGTTTGCAAGGGTTGCTCGATCATGATAGGATGTGTTTAGTTGAGACCATTGCAATTGTGGCTCGTAGCCAACCACCACCACAACGTATGGAAGAACCATCGGGGCTAGATTCAGGATGGGGTGAATGGCATGCGAACTTGCCACAAGTTGAGAAGAGAGAAATTTGGAGGTATATGACTATGATGAGGATTGGACATCAAACGGATTATTGTGCACCGATTCTCACACACCTTGGTCAACAAAGTGTTCCACCATATTCTTTTCCAATGGCTTATGACCCGCCTAGTGTTCCACCTTACCCATACCCATATACATCATACCCATCGCAACATTGTACCTCACCCAACATCATCTAATGCATTTCAAGGAAATGAAGGGTACAATGTTAATAATGAGGGGTTCATGGGTTATTAATCTTCTGATGTGGGGACTAGAGGTTACGAAGCAGGAACATCGTTTGGAGGTGTTGGCTTTGGAGCATTGGTTGATTACCAAGGAGATGATTATGAGGAAATGGATGATGAATGATTTTGACTATCATTCGAAGTTTTATGTGATGTGTAACGGATAATTATTCTATCTTCTCTCTTACTTTATTTCTAATCATTATTATTATGTTATGTAGGCTTTTTTTTTTTTAGGAATTATTTTTATTATTAATATTCGATTAGGATTATCTAGTATTGATGAAGCGAAAAGTGTACCGCTTTTAAGGGGTCATTTAAGCCCTAAATCGTATTTATTTGATCAAATATTGCCCTAAATCGTTCCTTTTGTCATTTTAGGTACTTTTGAGGAGAAATCTGGAAAAGGAGGTATTTTGGACGTTTTTGGAGCATTAAAGTGAAGAAAACGGCAAAGTCTCAAAAATCAGCTGAAAGTTACCTTTGACGGCGTCAGGATTTACTCCAGATGGCGTCATGGCTTGGCAAGAAAAGGTGGATGTGAAATTTACTCATGATAAGCCAGTGAAAATTGCATGTGAATTCTGACGGCGTCACGCTTTAACCTGATCAAGGGCGTCACGGCTTAATTCAAAGAGGGACGGCGTCACGTTCAAGGTCTGACGGCGTCAAGCCTTGATAAGCCAGAACGGATTTTGGAGAGCTAAAGAGGGACGGCGTCAAGAAGGCCATCCGGGAACCCTAGAAGCGGCGAGGTGACGGCGTCACACTCCATAAGGTGACGCCGTCAGATGTAAAAATCTATATATAGTTTTGCAATTCTTTGTCATTAAGTGTAGAACTTAGTGTGGAATTTTTGGGAGAAAACCCTAAGACGATTTTAGCATCTTTTTCAAGGCTTTTTGCCTTGAGATCTTCCATGTTACATTGAAGATAAGTTATCAATTAATCATTCAATATGTCTATGTGTTGTTTGATTCTATCTTGTTCTTGTCTTTTGATTAATATGTTAGGCTAGATTTATCTTGTGTTTGCTTAGATCTAATGAAACCTAGCTATTGATTATTGGTTATTAGTGTATTATTAGTTGTATTGGATGATTGTTTATCTATGTTAGGCTTAAGAAAACTGGCTAACTTCCTATTCGGTAACTTGCTTGAACGTCTTAAGAAACATGAACCAAATGCGTACTAAAGGTTTTTATGGTTGTATTTAATGCACAAGCGAATTCTAGTGATCCCATGTTAGGAGCTTCCTAGCCGGCTCGACATAGGAGTGAAGTAGGAGCTTGTAGAGTTGGGGAAGTACGTACGCCACCCCACGATTGGTATTAAGGAATACACCCGTCATCCACGCGACTAATACACACTAATCAACCGGTAAAAGATAGTTATGGAGTAAGGAAATCTAAGTAAACACATTTCTCTACACTTAAGTTTTCACCAACTTTTTATTTTCAGTTATTTATTTTATTTGCATTCGTAGTAATTTGGGTTAGTTGACTAGCAACTAATTCCGCCCACTCTTTCAAACCCGAGATTTTACTTGCTTTCATAAAAAAATATAAAAACATAAAAAAGAATCTTCCTCAACCCTTAGACCTATTAGAGTAGTCTTTCATACCTAACGAACACTATTCCCTGTGGAGAACGATCAATCCCCCGTACTTACCACTACACTATACTACATCGGTCAGGTACACTGCCTGGTGGGGTTGTAAGCCTCTTGAGATCCCTCGAGAGGTAAAACCTGTTGTAAGGTTGCAAAACCACGCATCAAGTTTTTGGCGCCGCTGCCGGGGAATAGTTATTGTTTAGGTTGAATTGTTATTTCTATTAGGTCTACTCACTAGATTCCTTTCTAGTGAGATTTTTATTTTATTTTTTTAGGTTTTCTTTAGTCTATCTATTTTCTTCGTTTCTTTGTTCGTAACCATTACCATTCGACATCATGGAAGATGGTAATATCCTTAATCCCAACAACCCACCACCACAACAACAACCACCACCTCCTAGAGCCCGTACTTTAGGAGAGTACTCCCGTCCTAGCCACCATGGCTATCGAAACACCATTGAGCTCACTCAAGGAGCCAATGTCACACCCTTGCGATCCGACACCATCCGGTTGGTGCAAAGCGGATGCGCATTCCATGGACTTCGTTCTGAAGATCCTAATCAACATCTCAAGGACTTTCTTAAAATCGTTGATTCTATAGACCTTGATGTTGCCACTCGAGAGACGACCCGATTGCGTCTCTTCCAATTCTCTCTGCGGGACCAAGCTAGTCAATGGCTAGAGCATCAACCCGCAGGATCCATCACCTCTTGGGATGATCTCACCACTCGTTTCCTTGCTCAGTTTTTCCCACCGGGAAGAACTACCAAGCTAAGGAATGATATCTTGATGTTCCAACAACGTCAAGGCGAAACTCTCTACGAGGCATGGACTCGATTCAAGGACTTACTCCAAAAAGTCCCTCATCATGGCATAGAACTTTGGCTCCAAGTCCAAATCTTCTATGACCATATCAATCTCTACACGAGGCAAACCATTGACCAATCGGCCGGTGGTAAGCTACGTGATCTAAGTGCGGAACAATCATGGGCTCTCCTAGAGGATCTTGCTCTTTATGACAACGAAAGTTGGAGTGATCCCCGTGATTTGAATAAAACGGTCAAGGCAATATCTTTGCCTTCGAACAATTCAAGCACTTCCGACCGTAGGATCATAGAACTTGAAGACCAAGTCAAGTTTCTCATGAAATCCTACGAGGCTCCTAAACCTTCAAGCCAAGTGAACAAAATCACTTCTTCATGTGAATTATGTAGTGGTCCCCACGACACTCGTGATTGCATGGAACTCCCCGAACAAGCTTTTGTGGACTACGCATCCTCGCGTACCGACGGAGCGGGAGACAAGTGGTACACTTTCAAACCCGAGCCAAACCATTACGGTGATTCATACAACCCCTCATGGAAAAATCACCCGAACCTTAGGTGGAAACAGAACCAAAACGCACAACAAACCAATTCTTCCAACCCACCTAATCGTTTTCAATCAAGCGGTTCCAACTCGAACCGTACTTTCAACAACAATCCTTCCGGCAATGGTAGTACCAATAACTTTGAAGGATTGATGTCCCAATTTATGGCATCTCAAGAAGCTCGGATAGCTAGATTCGAATCCGAATTCAATCAACAACAAACGGAGATGACCAATAAAATTGACAACTTGTTGAAAGCTCTCAATAACCAAGTGTTATCACTTCCACATAAGGACGCTAGGAACACAAATAGCGGACCCCAAGTAAAAGACCCCTCTTCATCCAAACACGTCCACTTTGTCAACATTGTCACTATTAAACCAATTGAAAGGAATGAGGATAATAGTGAACCTAAGGATGAGGATAAGAAAATCGAGGTTGATAAGGAAGTTTGGACAAGTGAGATTGAAGAAGTAGATGATGATAAGGACTACTTCAATAGGGTACCCACTAAGGAAGAGCGCGCATATCATACAAACTTATTCGATGACCCCGAGACACCATACTTCCTAGGTAGACCAATTATAGAAATAGGCGACCCTTCTAATCTCAACATACCATGCAACATCGGACATTTGCATGTGTGGAAAGCCTACATCGACCTTAGATCACCCATAAACATCATGACTAGAGCCCACTACAACTTGATAATGAAAAATCAACTTGGGTATAGGATGTTCCCTGACAAGGGATGGATGAGTAACTTCACGGGAAGAGTTAGGGGATTACCGGTTTATGTAGGAAACTTCACCTATGTCACCGACTTTGTAATTGTAGAAGATATCCGCCCAATAGTCGATGCATCCTTAACTCAAGTGGTTTTTGGAAAACCATTTGTTGAGGTCTCTAGAATGACTTATGAACCTTCCTTAGGGATAGTTAGATTTAAGGATGAGACCGATGAGGTAAACTACCAAATGCCATATAAGATAGAACAATTCCAACACTTGTCAAATGTTGAGAAGGAGCTCAAGCAAGCGATTTACTATAGGAATGATGAGGATAGAAATAAAGGAGTAGACTATGTTATGGAAAGGATATTCGGTTTCTACAAGGATTGTTTGAAATTGGGACCGGAATATAAAACCGGAAAGGAGAATGGCCTAGGAACCGTGACCAATGATGGAATCACGTAATGTACGTGACTTTGAGTCTAGCTACAAGACTCGTTAATAAAGAAAAGCGCTTCTTGGGAGGCAACCCAATCTTTATTTGCTTTTTGTGTTTATTTATTTGTTTGTTTGTTTTTATTTGTTTCCGTATGTGTGTTTAATTTTTATTATTATTGATTCATGTTCAAAACTAATTTGTGAAAATGCTTTATTTTGTTTTTAACTTCGTCTTAACTACATATAAAGGTATTTTGCAAAAGTTAAGTGTAAGGGAAATCTAAATTGGTTTATTAGAACACAAATGAACATGAATCGTAATAATAATAAATTAACATACATATTCGTATTTGTTTGAGTCAAATGCTTGTATCGAGTCATAATGATGTTTTGCAGGAATTCCAGGAAGTAAGGTAAAGGTTTTTTCCAAAAATTTTCCGGAAACTTAACATGAGAATTTTTGTCAGGTCATTTCTGACGGCGTCAGGGTTTATAACCTGACGGCGTCAGATTTAATTTTCAGAAATTTTTGAAAGTTTTGTTTTCATAAAAAGTTTTTATTAAAATCTCTAACTTATAATCTCCAGGAATCTGCAAAATTATCATTCCACAAGCATTATATCCTTATATATATAGATTTATCCCGCCGATGTTATGCAGGTTTTCGTGTTTGTTTTCTCAGGTTTAACAGGTTATTTCAGACAAGGAAATATTTGAATCAAGCTTATGGCGATGCATTAGTCATGGAGCTTCAACATTACTTTGGAAGAAGATTTAACCGTGTTACTTCATTATCCACCGAGCGAATCAGGGGAGTATTTGATTTCATTCTTTTACTTTATGCTTTTACATCTTGTTATTTGAACATTGGGGACAATGTTCATCTTAAGTGTAAGGGGGGGTAAAAATACGATTTTAGAGAATACAATTACGCTTGATTTTTGTTTGTTTGATAGTAGATGTGTAATAAAACTGAGAGAAATACTTGTTAGGGTAATTTTAGTGCCAAATTTAAAATTTTTTACAACATTTAGGAGTGAAACTTTGATCTTAATGAGCGTCTCACGGATAGGAGTTATATGACTAGCACAAAAACCGTACCACTAAAAAATTTTCCACCCCCAAATATGTGAGGTTCGCCCCTAGAATTGGTAGGAAAAGCATTTATGCTATGATGTGTGTACCGGTAGCACTTAGATTCTAGAACTTGCGTTAGGACCATTCCGAGGCCACAAGTGAGACTACATTCGTGTAGTTAGATTTACTACATGATAAGAGGCATTAGGATTAAACCCATTGTTTTACACCTGTGTTTTTGTTATAATTACTTTGGCTACATTAGTCAAGTGATTCTCCCACACCCTTTGCGTTGTACTCATTTTTAGTACACGATACCCCTAGTACACCCCTCAGAGCCTATCTTTTCGTTTCGACCTTTAAGCATTTTACTTAAAGGAAGAATTTGTTACACCCCACTAAAATGTACACCCAAATCGCCTTAGCCTACCTTGTATGCACTCATTTTTTGTGCATTATTGTGACAACATTTGTTTAAACCCAAGTTAATTATCTAATTGATTACATGGTTGCTAAGTCGAGTCATATCCTTGTACATATTGTTTTGGGACGATTGGGACTCATGGGTAAAGTACTAGTGTAATGGAGTAATGGGGAAGAACATCATTCATTACCCCCATATGTGCTAAATATTTTAAAAGTACTCCAAGTTTTTCGATTATCTTAATTCGAGTCATTAGAATAGTTATTTGTAAAGTTATGTAAAAAATTCAAGTGTAAGGGGGATGCAATGCCCCTTTGATGTATTATTTTGGATGGTAGGGCAAAAGTGTATGCAAAAAAAAAAAAAAAAAAAAAAAAAAAAAAAAAAAAATCGAAAAATCAAGAAAAATACAAAAAAAATGAGAAAAAGGAAAAATAGAAAAAACATACGGACTACCATCCCGTTTTATTTTATGATTATTTTATGTTTTTGTTATTTTCTTTCATTAGCTTAAGATTGAGTCGAGTCTTGGCTTAGCAACATTGTATAGTACATGTAATTGATCAAGATCTTTAACTCGCCACCAGTAAAACATCCTTTATCCAACAAAACCGTGTTTTTCTTTTCCCTACACCTAACGTTATAACCCATTTAAAAGCCCTCTTTGATAGTTTATCTTAGGTGCTTACGCCTAGTGGAGGAGGTTTTCGATCCTTTCCCAAGCCTATGGTAATCTATTTGCTATGACAGGTAGTGAGAGATATTATCCGTTTCTATTATGAGATTTATTTTGATGACACTTGAGAGATGTGAGTATCTAAACACTACTTGTGAGGTGCTAGTTTATAATCTCCGTGCTTATTATGATTAAAGTGGAACGATTATTTGTTGCAATTACTTTTATATTAGCGTTAAATGACCCCTAACTTGTATTTTGATTAGAATAAAAGCGCATTCGCTTGAGGACAAGCAAATCTCAAGTGTAAGGGTATTTGATGAAGCGAAAAGTGTACCGCTTTTAAGGGGTCATTTAAGCCCTAAATCGTATTTATTTGATCAAATATTGCCCTAAATCGTTCCTTTTGTCATTTTAGGTACTTTTGAGGAGAAATCTGGAAAAGGAGGCATTTTGGACGTTTTTGGAGCATTAAAGTGAAGAAAACGGCAAAGTCTCAAAAATCGGCTGAAAGTTACCTTTGACGGCGTCAGGATTTACTCCAGACGGCGTCATGGCTTGGCAAGAAAAGGTGGATGTGAAATTTACTCATGATAAGCCAGTGAAAATTGCATGTGAATTCTGACGGCGTCACGCTTTAACCTGATCAAGGGCGTCACGGCTTAATTCAAAGAGGGACGGCGTCACGTTCAAGGTCTGACGGCGTCAAGCCTTGATAAGCCAGAACGGATTTTGGAGAGCTAAAGAGGGACGGCGTCAAGAAGGCCATCCGAGAACCCTAGAAGCGGCGAGGTGACGGCGTCACACTCCATAAGGTGACGCCGTCAGATGTAAAAATCTATATATAGTTTTGCAATTCTTTGTCATTAAGTGTGGAACTTAGTGTGGAATTTTTGGGAGAAAACCCTAAGACGATTTTAGCATCTTTTTCAAGGCTTTTTGCCTTGAGATCTCCCATGTTACATTGAAGATAAGTTATCAATTAATCATTCAATATGTCTATGTGTTGTTTGATTCTATCTTGTTCTTGTCTTTTGATTAATATGTTAGGCTAGATTTATCTTGTGTTTGCTTAGATCTAATGAAACCTAGCTATTGATTATTGGTTATTAGTGTGTTATTAGTTGTATTGGATGATTGTTTATCTATGTTAGGCTTAAGAAAACTGGCTAACTTCCTATTCGGTAACTTGCTTGAACGTCTTAAGAAACATGAACCAAATGCGTACTAAAGGTTTTTATGGTTGTATTTAATGCACAAGCGAATTCTAGTGATCCCATGTTAGGAGCTTCCTAGCCGGCTCGACATAGGAGTGAAGTAGGAGCTTGTAGAGTTGGGGAAGTACGTACGCCACCCCACGATTGGTATTAAGGAATACACCCGTCATCCACGCGACTAATACACACTAATCAACCGGTAAAAGATAGTTAGGGAGTAAGGAAATCTAAGTAAACACATTTCTCTACACTTAAGTTTTCACCAACTTTTTATTTTCAGTTATTTATTTTATTTGCATTCGTAGTAATTTGGGTTAGTTGACTAGCAACTAATTCCGCCCACTCTTTCAAACCCGAGATTTTACTTGCTTTCATAAAAAATATTGATGAACTCAAATAAGTACATTTTATTACTATCATTTATCCTATTAATTTGACTTGTTTTACTATATTATGTATGAGGATTGATACTTAATCGTTTACTTTTGTAATTCTCAGGTAAAAACAAGCATTTGGTGAAACTTAGCGATTTTGGACTAATTATGGAGCAAAACGTGCATAAAGTTGAAGGTCTACTGACATGGACAAGATCAAGTCAATTCTGCTCCAGATGCGCCGCATCTCACTCTCGACATGCGCCGCATCTCTATCAAGATATCACCAGATACGATCCAAGATACAAGAGGACATGCGCCGCATCTAATCATGGAGTTACGCCGCATCTTCTGGCGGTGTACGAATATTCCTAAATATTATAATCTTGGACCCCACGCGAAGTTAAGTACATGCGCCGCATCTACTTAGTAGATGCGCCGCATCTTCCCTCAGACAGAAACTATAAATACCCCGTAGACCAGACGAATTACAAGTTCCGAAAAACCTAAAACCGAAGACCAAACAGGAGGAACAAAGGACGAATTCAGTCAAGGAGGCAGCACAAGACACACCCAAATCAAAGATACAAGAGCTGTAAGAAGGTGCTGCATGTGTTTAATTCATTAAGTAGTTTTGTTTTATTGTGTTAGCAAACTTTAATTCATCGGGATTGGTGGCTTGTGTAATGTGACAACGAAAGATTGCACTCCCTTTAATACTTGCTTTCCCATCAATTAAAGTTTATATGTTGATGTCTTTGGTTACTACTTATTAGTGCATTGATAACCTCTGTGTTTATTAGTGGCTTGCGGGCATTTGACTGCGGGACATAATGTGGCTCCCACGGTTATTTCTAAATTGATCACTTAGGAATAACTTTTAGACATAAGTAATCATTAAGGGTTTACTCGCCGATAAGATTAGGACCAACGAGAAAGGGTTAACTACATACACTTCATATAAAGCTATCAATAAAACAAGTGACAATCTACTTAATCATAAGGACAGCCCTCTTATTGTCTCAAGTATTTATCTGTGTACGTGTGTGCTACTTGCTGATTCGTGCCTATTGTTTATTTTATTATTTAATTGCAAACAAACCGTGCCAGTCTCTCAGGCTGAAACCCCCTTGCGTTAGGATATTGAAATACTGATTAGAATAACGAGATAATACGTTCCACTCTTAGTGATCGACACTCTACTTACCATTATCTTCATACTGACCGGGTACACTGCTCGTTAAGTGTGTGTGTTATTGATAAGTCGGCTAAATATAAATTTAAAACTTGAGTAGGCATTAAAACTGCTAAACCGCAACGACACATCACGCGCATCAAGTTTTTGGCGCCGCTGCCGGGGAGTGAATTGTTATTATCTGTTAATTTAATTAGTATTTTAATTAGGTTTTTCTTTTTATTAGATTAATTGCATCATTGTACTATTTTGCATATTTGTTGTATTGTGTGTTAATTGTTTTCTTTTATTTTTGTGTGTTTATTTTCGTTTGTGTGTTTAATTTTTGTTTTTATTTTTCGTATTTTTCTGTTCTGCTATCGTTGTACTGTGCTAAATCAAACGATACGGCGCATCTGATCTCTCAGATACGGCGTATTGCGTTTAATTTTTTTAAAAATACAACGCGTTTAATTAATTCGATACGACGCATCTTTTCCCCAAGATACGGCGTATCTGTTTTTAATAAGAAAATTTTTCTAAGCGATAAAGTAATACGACGCATCTGCTTTAGCAGATACGGCGTATCTGTTTTCGATAAAAATAAAAAAAAATTTCTAAACGTTAACGCCATACGACGCATCTGCTTTCGCAGATACGGCGTATCTATTATTTTAATTAAAAACAGTTTGCGAATTATTAAACAGATACGGCGTATCGATTTTTATCGATACGGCGCATCTTCTGAATCAAAAATCTTATATTTTGAAACGTAACGAAAATACGGCGCATTAACTTCCGTTAATACGACGCATTTAATTTTAAATAAATACCGATTTTTGATAATTAAAATTGATACGGCGCATTCGAATTTCTAAGCGGCGTATCTATTTTCTGAATAAAAGTCTGATTTAATTTTAACGATTATAAGATACGGCGTATCCAACTTTTTGGATACGGCGCATCGTCAGCAGATATCAGAAGCCTTTATTTTACTTTGATCGTTTCACCCTTCTTTTGCACGAGTAAGTTTTATTTCAGGAAGATGGACGATCCGGATATTACAATGGAAGAATATATCAGACTTGGAAAGGAAAGAGCCTTGAGCAATAATGGGATCTACGATTGGGAAAGAGCAAGATATGGTGCACAAGTCATTGATACGAAAGAAATCACTATGGAAGAATACTTGATTCTTGGACGAGAAAAGTCAAGGAAAGAAAGAAACAAATTTCCATTTCAACACACCTGGTGTATGCCAAGTGATGATGAAGAAGATTCATACACCGTGAAACCAATTCCGGCAATTGTTATTGATAGTACTTTTTCTCCGGAGATTGCACAAGATGATGATGTGTATACGGAACCTTACGTTGAAGAATATTCTGCAATCGTATTACCACCATTAGACAATCCAACGGATGAAGATGAAAAGTATTCTAATTTTGATTTCGAACCATTTGACGCCATAGTTTATGATGACATACCTCAACCAGATTTTGACCCAACGAGGGATTTTGAAGAAATCTGGGATTACTTATTTAAGGATGAAATTCGGGATGATGCTGAAATTGCCAGACCACTATTTGAAGATGGAGATTCACAGGACGAATTGGAGTCACTTACAACACAAAGTGGTACAAATTTATTTAATATGATTAATCCCGTTACTAATAATCTTGCTAGTTTTCCTAAACAGGTTGCAAAACAAAAGGATGATGAGGCGAAATTTATTACACTACCTATTGAAGCACCTGTGATCAACCCGTATTTGGTAGAGCTGGAAGAAGAATTTGGTGATGAGCTCTTAAACATTGCTATGATTGATGAAGATGATGGTGTCGACCCTATGAAGTATATAGAGGAACTCGAACTTTTACTTGCCAAAGACCCTTTCTCATCTTCTGCGGAAGTCAAGGGACGCCTTACTACCAAAGATACTAACCAAGAAGAAAGGAGACTCATTTTTCCTCAACACACTACTCTTTCAGATGGAATGGTCAAGTCATCCAATTTATCAACCAAACCGGGTAAGAATAGGAAAGATGTACACATATTGCCAAGGTATGATCTTTATGTATTTCTTCCATATTTAATAGCAAATTTACACTCTTTTCGTGTTTATTGCTACTATCACCCGCACTTGATTCCAAGTGGGGGGAACAACACCCTATTACACAGTAAATAAGGGTGGAGTCAGGCTCGTGACTCGAACAAAAACAAGCGCTTCGTGGGAGGCAACCCATGCTTATCTTTTATTCTATTATCTAATTTTGTATTGAGTCAGTCAGGCCGCAGAGGATACGGCGCATCTCAATCCTGAGATGCGACGCATCTCCTGCAATGGTCATATCTTATTTTATTTTTCTGCATTTTTATTTTCGACTTTAAAACTATTTATCAGTTTATTTTTAATGCGGCGCATCCCTGGTTAAGGATGCGGCGCATCTTTATTCTGATCCGTATTAATTCCAGGCTCGATACGGCGTATCTTCTTCCATAAGATACGGCGCATCGACTGACCTGATGATTTTCAGTTTTAATTTTTAAGTTTTATTTTTCCTAACTACTAATGTATTATGCAAGCTTGAACCTTTCTTATCTTAGGTGTGTTTTAAAAGTGTTGGTGGTATTATAGTTTCCTGGATTTCCTGTGGATACATCAAGTATGAAGCTTTAACGTTCTAATCCACAAGAAGTTGATTTTTGCTCTTATACTAATGGAGGATCATACCGAGCAAATCTCAGGGGGTTTTTCTGTTCTAATTCTTTTATTTTCCAGTTTTTTAACCTTTTATACAAACAACGAGGACGTTGTTTAACTTAAGTGGGGGGATTGGAGAATTAGAACACTTAACAATTACTTGTCCTAAACTTTTTCAAAAATTATGCTTAAAATGTGCTTAATATATCAAACTTAAAAAAATTTTAGCATGTTTTTGTATAAGATCTAAGTTGCATAACTGCACACATGACGTTATTTTCAAAAATTGTGATTTTTCAAAATTCACAAATCTATGAGTGTGCCGGTGACTTGTAGACTTTAGAACTTGGCTTGTATACTATTCGAGACCACCATAATAAGTATTATTTATATAATTGGAGTGACTTGTCTAACTTGGTAAATTTCTAGGATTACACCCAAATAGCCTATTATATGTTATGTGTTATTAACTAACTACACTGGTTAGTTAACCCCCGTATAAACCCTTTTGTTACTCTCATTTTTAGAGTAAGATACCCCTAGAAAAACCCTCAGAGCCATTCCTTTCGTTTCTTACACCTATGTTTAAAATGTTTCGTTACACCCTTACACCTTAGCCTACCCTGTAGATTAGAATCCGTGGTTGGTTGATTGCTATAGGCAAAGTGTGTTTCCTTACATTACCTGTGTTCGCGTGCGTAATTCATTATCTATGGTTAGGTCGGGAAATTGCACAATGCAATTGGAGTGAAAGTAAATATTGTATATTTTGGAGTTTATTTTTCGTGTGTTTACTACTTTCACTATTACCATTATTTCTGAAGTCATGAAAAGTATGGAAAAATTATCCGGAAAGAAAGTTATAGTGATGTGGTGAAATTTTACACATCTATGTTTATGTTTAATAAAAAAAAAAAAAAAAAAAAAAAAAAAAAAAAAAAAAAAAAAAAAAAACGAAAAAATGAGAAAAGAAAAAGAAAGAAAGAAAAGTTGGAAGTTAGATTTAACCAACTTATGTAAAGTTATGTAAGTGGTCGATATCACCACTATTTGTTGTACTATATCTATGGATTGAATGGGAATTGGCAGTTATGGGAACGCCAATTAAGGTTTATTCTTTGATTAAGATTTTGTTGAGTATAATTCGTGTCTACCTAAAGCGTGTGTTTCAAGTGTTAAAGCGTGAGTTATTCGATGATATGAGTCTTATTCATGGGATGGTTGGGATAGTGATTAACCACACTTAGGATTTTAATTTATTTGTTTTGTTTATTTTTATTTTTGCACCAATTTATATCCCAAATGTTATCCATGCCCTTTATTATTCTTTATCCAACCAAACCTTTGATTTATTGAGATTAGGGATTTGAGCAATCTTAAGTATCGTAGTCGTGGATTCGGCTATGTATTTATGATTTTGTCGCCCTTTTTGATATATTATTATTGGTGAAGTTTGGACCTATCTTTAGCCTATTCGAGTTAAGGATTTGAGCAATTGCAAGTATTGTGTTCGTGGATTCGATCATGTATTTGTGATTTTGTCGCCTTTTCTGGAATTTGAGATCGATAGTGAAAGAGAATAATTAACCCTTAAGCCTAAAAAACCCTTTTTTACCGCTTTAGACTTGTTATTCCTTAGCTTTAGTGGTGGAGATGTGTATACTTGCCAAGCTTATGATAGAATATTCGTCGCGACTGGACAGTTTAAACGATTAGATTTGCTTTTATCGACTTATTTTATTTTACTTCTGAATCGTTAAGTGTTTAGTTGTGTGATTATGAAATGAACGAATACATGCTTAAATATAAAAATAAATCCTAACATCTTTTAGGATACATTTTCATAAAAGAAATTCTAAGGTTTACTTGGGGACAAGTAAAGTTCAAGTGGGGGGATATTTGATGAACTCAAATAAGTACATTTTATTACTATCATTTATCCTATTAATTTGACTTGTTTTACTATATTATGTATGAGGATTGATACTTAATCGTTTACTTTTGTAATTCTCAGGTAAAAACAAGCATTTGGTGAAACTTAGCGATTTTGGACTAATTATGGAGCAAAACGTGCATAAAGTTGAAGGTCTATTGACATGGACAAGATCAAGTCAATTCTGCTCCAGATGCGCCGCATCTCACTCTCGACATGCGCCGCATCTCTATCAAGATATCACCAGATACGATCCAAGATACAAGAGGACATGCGCCGCATCTAATCATGGAGTTACGCCGCATCTTCTGGCGGTGTACGAATATTCCTGAATATTATAATCTTGGACCCCACGCAAAGTTAAGTACATGCGCCGCATCTACTTAGTAGATGCGCCGCATCTTCCCTCAGACAGAAACTATAAATACCCCGTAGACCAGACGAATTACAAGTTCCGAAAAACCTAAAACCGAAGACCAAACAGGAGGAACAAAGGACGAATTCAGTCAAGGAGGCAGCACAAGACACACCCAAATCAAAGATACAAGAGCTGTAAGAAGGTGCTGCATGTGTTTAATTCATTAAGTAGTTTTGTTTTATTGTGTTAGCAAACTTTAATTCATCAGGATTGGTGGCTTGTGTAATGTGACAACGAAAGATTGCACTCCCTTTAATACTTGCTTTCCCATCAATTAAAGTTTATATGTTGATGTCTTTGGTTACTACTTATTAGTGCATTGATAACCTCTGTGTTTATTAGTGGCTTGCGGGCATTTGACTGCGGGACATAATGTGGCTCCCACGGTTATTTCTAAATTGATCACTTAGGAATAACTTTTAGACATAAGTAATCATTAAGGGTTTACTCGCCGATAAGATTAGGACCAACGAGAAAGGGTTAACTACATACACTTCATATAAAGCTATCAATAAAACAAGTGACAATCTACTTAATCATAAGGACAGCCCTCTTATTGTCTCAAGTATTTATCTGTGTACGTGTGTGCTACTTGCTGATTCGTGCCTATTGGTTTATTTTATTATTTAATTGCAAACAAACCGTGCCAGTCTCTCAGGCTGAAACCCCCTTGCGTTAGGATATTAAAATACTGATTAGAATAACGAGATAATACGTTCCACTCTTAGTGATCGACACTCTACTTACCATTATCTTCATACTGACCGGGTACACTGCTCGTTAAGTGTGTGTGTTATTGATAAGTCGGCTAAATATAAATTTAAAACTTGAGTAGGCATTAAAACTGCTAAACCGCAACGACACATCACGCGCATCCATAAAAAAATATAAAAACATAAAAAAGAATCTTCCTCAACCCTTAGACCTATTAGAGTAGTCTTTCATACCTAACGAACACTATTCCCTGTGGAGAACGATCAATCCCCCGTACTTACCACTACACTATACTACATCGGTCAGGTACACTGCCTGGTGGGGTTGTAAGCCTCTTGAGATCCCTCGAGAGGTAAAACCTGTTGTAAGGTTGCAAAACCACGCATCAAGTATTATGGTTATTATTATTTTGTGTGTGTTTGTTTTTGTATGTTTTGTGCATTTGTTTATTTTTCAGGTTTGAGATACCATGGAATTATTGCTCGTTCATATGGTTGGTACATTTTGGAGTTTGGAGTGACCAACTTATGAGCTAAATACCAAATATGTTTCTCGCATGATTTCTCGGTGATATCATTTAATACTTTATTTTCCCTATTTCCTTTGCTTTGAAGTTAATTTTTCACATTGAGGACAATGCAAAACTTAAGTGTGGGGGAGGGAAGTAAATAGTGAAAATGATCTTGTTTTTAAAAAATTTTGTGATTATTTTGGAGCTTTTTTTATTGCCCTTAAAGAAATTAGTTGTTTTTACACCTAAAAGATTATATCTAATTAAAACAACTTGAAATTTTCCAATAGCATAAAATTGTAAATTTGAAAATTTTAACGTATCTCGATTAAGTGAAGCGATCCGTTCTTGGGATTGATAATATTACTTGCTCATTTATAGCCTATTCTACAAATATGTGAGGATTTGAGCCTATCATTTGAAGCATGTCTTTATGCTTAAATTCTGTTTTCTTGCTATGAGTGTGCCGGTGATTGAATTGATTCTAGAACTTGTGCTTGTCATGCATTACAAATTCCAAAGTAAGGTCACATTCGTGTGATATAAATGAATTTAAATGATAAGAGGCAACTTAGGATTTCAACCAAATGGCCTTCCATTTACATATATTGATATATTAGCTAGCCACATCGGTTAGTTAACCACTTTTTATGGACCCACTTGTTAGCGCTCATTTTTAGCACTAGATACCCTTAGTTCACCTTTTGAGCCATTCTTTTCATTTTGTTACATCCAGAAAATATAAAAAGATTTTACACCTTTAAACTTTAGCCTAACCTTTTTGTCAAGTCAAATCGATGAATTACTTGTTGTTGGCGTGAAGAAGTTTTTGATGATTATGAGCTTACACTTTGTATTTCGGATATACCTGTAGGATCGAGTACTTCGAGCTAGATTGAGCTTGGTTAAACAAGAACCTCTGTAAGGTATACAAGTGTTTATGCGGAAACTAAACAGCAAGTATAATAAAGAAGAAAACTCTAAACGACAATGATCCTCTATGGATCAGACTATGAACTAAGAATTCTGTTATTGAATATTGTAAAACGTTAAAAGGTCTATTAAACTCATGGACGGGATGTTTCTTTTATAACAATAAGAAACCCTAACCCTAACCCGTCTTACAAGAAAATGTGTGAAGAGATAAACAACAATCTCTTCTAAAAATAAATCTAACAAACTTTCTAAACCTACGGATAACAAACAATAACTATCCGCAGCAATAAGCACTATCGGCAGAAACAAAACAATACTATCGGCAGGAACCAACCGCAGCAGCAATGCAACACTATCGGCAGGAACCAGCTTCACTATCGGCAGCAATGAGAAACTCCTTATTTCTCAGATCCCAACAATCCTCCCATCACTGAGAAACTCCTTATTTCCCAGAGATCCTAACAATCCTCCCCTAATCTTGAGGTTGACTAGGTTAACCTGCAAGATTCCAATGTGATAGAGCTTAAACTTCTCAGGCTTGAGGACTTCGACTTAGCAGCAGCAATAAGTAGTAACCAGCAGCAACATCCATAACCTGCAAGATTCCAACCTCTATAGCATCCAGCAGCAACTTCAATAGTTCAGCAGGAATAGGAAATCTTCTTCAAAACATGTATACTGGTCACCATGACATTCACTTGAACTTGACTGCTACTTTGACAATATGTACATCAAATCACTTAAGTTTCATACTATTCTCATCACATCCAGGTGTGTTAACTCCTGTGAGAGGTGAATCATTGAAAATTAATGGATTTGATGTCTCTTTACCAATAGCCATCACTACTGGAGTAGCCAATGTTTAGGTTTGTTAGACCATGGTACACTGATAACCATCTGATTTATTAGCAAATCAGCAACTCATAAACGGATTTGACTTGTCTTTACCTGTAGCCGTTTGCTCAGGACTAGTCAATTCTTTGGTTTCAACTGAACCTTGGTGAATTGAATACCAAATATGGATACCAATTGTCTTTACCACAAACCATACTTTTGTGGACTAGCCAATTCTTTGGATCCCATAAAGGGTTACATCCATGGTGAATTGAGAACCATTTTCAACTCTCAGAACTGAATCATGGGTGAGTTGAAGTACCCTATAGCTTTGAGCAAGCTATTACAGCTATCAACGGATTTGATTATCACACCAGAGCCGTACCCTCATGGTGAGTCAACTCTTTCTTGTCTGCAAGACATGGTGAGTTGAGCACCATTTATTGTGTAGGTGTAAACACCAACACTGTACCTGCAAGGTGTTACTCAAAACCAACTTATTAGCACACAAAATATACAATTTTTTTTTTTTTTTTTTTTTTTTAAATAAGAGAAATCAGAAACACACCAAAAGAAAAAGAAAGAAAATAAGAAAAGAAATCAAAAGAAAGAAAGATAGAAAAATATACAACAACAACAACAAGAAAATCCTCCCCTTAAGCTTCAACCTCCCCTGAAGCTGCAATCCTCCCCTTAAGCTCAGTATCTAGGGATTTACCATCCCAATATGGACCACCAAATGTTTAAACCTTGGTCCATCAAAAGCCTTGGTTAGCAAATCAGCCACATTATCATCTGTGTGAATCTTAACCACCTGAATAAGATGTTCTCATAAGCATCTCTTATGAAATGGTGTCGAATCTCAATATGCTTTGTCCTTTGATGATAAACAGGATTCTTAACAATACACATAGTACTTTGATTATCAATAAAGATCTTAGTGTTCATGAAGTTGAACCCATAATCCAACAGCTGATTTTGCATCCAAAGAACCTGTCCACAACAACTAGCAGCAGCAACATATTCTGCCTCAGTAGAAGATGTAGCCACTATAGTCTGCTTCTTGCCCTGCCAAGAAACCAACCTCTGACCCAGAAACTGACAACCTCCAGTAGTAGACTTCCTATCAAAGTTAGCCCCAGTATAATCACTGTCACTATAGGCTTCCAACACAAAAGGAGAGTCTTTGGGATACCAAAGTCCCATCTTTAGCTGTCCTTTCAAATACTTGAAGATTCTCTTAACTGCATTTAGGTTAGAAGTCAATGGTGTAACCTGATGTCTAGCACATGCACCAACAGCAAACATGATATCAGGTCTTGAAGCTGTCAAATACATGAGTGATCCAATCATAGACCTATATAGATGAACATTAACAGCAGCATCAGGTTCATTATTGGACCTGGGCTTTGGAGGTTCAAAAGGAGTTGCAGCAATCTTCACATTCTCCATATCAAATTTTTTAAGCATTTCATAAACATACTTTTCCTGAAAAATAAAGATCCCATCTGGTTTCTGCTTAACCTGAAGACCCAAGAAGAAAGTCATTTCACCCATAGCACTCATCTCAAATTCACTCTTCATTAATTCTTCAAACTCCCTGCACCAGGCTTCATTAGTGGAACCAAAGATGATATCATCTACATAAACTTGTACCAGAATGATATCTTTGAAGTTCTTTCTGATAAAAAGAGTTTTATCAATAGCCCCTCTTCTGTAACCATGTTTTAGCAAAAAGGCTGACAGCCTTGCATACCAAGCCCTTGGTGCTTGATGAAGACCATAAAGTGCTTTAACCACTTTGTAAACCAAATTAGGATTCTGAGGATCCACAAATCCCTGTGGTTGAGTAACATAAACCTCTTCCTCAATCCTTCCATACAAAAATGCACTCTTCACATCCATCTGATATACTACAAACCCCATAAAGGAAGCAAAAGCCAAGAACAATCGGATAGCTTCAACTCTTGCCACTGGTGCAAACACCTCATCATAATCAATCCCCTCCTCTTGTCTATGACCCTGAGCTACCAACCTAGCTTTATTTCGAACCACAATTCCCCTAGCATCCCTTTTATTCTTTAGAATCCATTTAGTTCCAATAGCATGCTTTCCAGCAGGCAAAGGAACCAACATCCATACTTTCTGATTCTGGAACTGCTGCATTTCCTCTTGCATAGCCTCAACCCAATCATCATTAGCAAGAGCTTGAGCTATACTAGTTGGTTCAACTTGAGATAAGAAACAAGCATACAGACAATGTAAGTAATCAGTATGATTGCTCCTCAACTGATCCTGTATATAACTGAGAAAAGTAGATTCTCCAAACTTGGGTTGATGTAGTTTACTTCTTGTCTGAACAGGGGAATTAAGATCTCCAAGAATCAAAGACTGAGGATGAACTATATTGATCCTCTTGGTAACAATGGGATTGACATCAATGGAGGATGCCTGATTAGTAATAGAGGGGTTGAAGTCATCATCATATGAGGAAGAAGTGAAAATGCCTGTTCTAGATTGATGATGAGGATCTTCCAGCTTATCTTTTGAAGAGACTGAATTTCCAAGATCAGAAGGGATTGGAAATCTTTCAGGGGAGTTATCAATACCCAAAGTGTCAACAGATGGAGTAGACACAGGAACATCAGCAGGAATAGAAACATCAGTAGAAACATCAGAAGGATCGGCAGGAACAGATCCACTGCCAGCAGGAATGACATCAGCAGGAACAGGAATACCACCAGTCGAATTCAGTTGCTTTCTAACCTCAGCTTCAGCCTTTCTCAGAATCTCCTCTGTCTCTTTAGAAAACCAAGAACCAAACATCTCAGCAGCTCTCTTGGCATTAAACTCTTGTCTTTGAAGCCTAGCAAGATCTTCTGCAAAACTAGAGTCACCTCCAGCCATATCAGAAGAATCTTTGAGCTTTGAACCTGAAATGTTGTTAGAGGGAAAAGAAGGAACAACTATAGGTCGTTCATCACTCTCTGCATCAGACTCATCATCTGAGGTACCTGCACTGTTAGATCGAAAAACATGTGTACCAACAGATAGATTTGATTTGAATCTATTATAACCTAAAGAGTCAGTCAGATAGTTCAAATCAAAGTACCACTCTGGACCAGCACCCTGCAAATTAGGTTTATCCTCAAGATATCTTAAGTTGAGAGTTTCTTCTATTTTCTTAGAAGACAGATTATAAACCCTATAGGCTTTACTATGAGCAGAATATCCAATAATAAATCCTTCATCAGCCTTCCCATCAAACTTGCCTAGGTGATCATTAGTGTTCAAAATAGTGACATGACATCCAAAAGGCTTAAGGTAACTAATTTTTGGAATCTTCCCAGACAAAAGTTCATAAGGTGTTTTATTGTGAGGACTAGTAATAGATACCCTATTCAACACATAACAAGCAGTGCATACTGCTTCAGTACAAAACATAGTGGGCATCTTAGATTCAGCTAACATAGTCCTAGCTGCTTCTATCAGGGTTCTATTTTTCCTTTCTGCAACCCCATTTTGTTGTGGAGTTCTAGCATTACTATAGTCCCTTTTTATCCCCTTACTCACACAGAGTTCAATAAGATTAGAATTCTTAAACTCTGTGCCATTATCACACCTTATAGACTTAACCTTTTTACTTAGCTGATTTTCTATTAAGGCAATAAAATCCCTAAGAACTGGATAAGTTTCATCTTTAGTACCCAAAAAGAAAGTCCAAGAAAACCTGCTAAAATCATCTGTAACCACCAGGCAATAATACTTGTGGTCAATACTTCTGATAGAGGTAGGACCAAAGAGATCCATATGGAGAAGCTGCAGAGGCTCAATAATGGTGCTCACAGCAGAGATAGCCTTGTATGAAGCTTTGTGTTGCTTTCCTTTGTTGCAGGCAACACAATTGTGTTCATTTGAGAAGATCTTGAGAGGAAGCCCTTTAACCAAACCATTCTTAGCCAGCTTGTTAATGGTCTTAAAAGTCACATGGGCCATTCTTCTGTGCCATTTATTAGATTCATCCACAGAAGCTTTTGCAACCAGACAAGCAAGTGAACCCTCAGGCTGAACATCACTAAGATTGAAGGTATAAAGATTGTAAGTCCTAGGAACTTTAAGTTCAACCTGACTTTCATCAGCCAACTTGAAGTCTTTGGACAGCACAAAGCAATCATTCTCAGTGAAGAGAACACTGTTCTTCTTGTCACAGATTTGAGAGACAGAGAACAAATTAAAGTTTTGGAGTTCCTTCACATAAAGTACATCTTCAAAGTCCAGCTTGGCAGTTTTAATAGTTCCCTTCCCATAAATTATTCCATCTCCTCCTCCAAATGTCACAGAACCTCCATTCAAAGGCACAAAGTCATGCAATCTTTCCAAATTCCCTGTCATACTCCTGGAACATCCACTGTCAACAATTCCAACATCTTTACTTCTAAAAGGAAAATCCTGAGAAAAAGAATACATATACAACATTAGATACAAGAGAGACTCAAGCCATTGCTGACTTGAGCCTGCCTAGTGGATCAATAAGAATTAAACCCTGGAGATTGATGAGATCCACCATTGATCTTGGACCCCATTTTCATATGTTGGTTATTGATTTTCCAAGAACAACCTGCTGAGGACTTAACAGCAGTTTTCCATCTTGCCCCTCCCTTGTGCATGGTGTCAAAACAAACAGGTCTCATATCATTTTGAAAGTAAGTACTAGTAGGTCTGCTGAAAGGTCTAGCAATATTGCTTCTCCAACCAGCAGGATTGATCCTGCCGGCAAGAACAGGCTTATCGGCAGGAATGAACTTATCAGCAGCAACAGGCTTACCAGTAGCAACTGAAGTTCTCCTTGCTGCTTGAGGAATATAAGGAGGAATATCATTGACATTTTTCCATACAGACCTATTTTGACATGCATATAAACCCATCTGTTTTTCATAATAGTCACAATCTTTAATAAGATGATCATAACTACGACACACAAAGCAAGATTTCTTTCTAGGGGACTTTTTCTTAACAATAACCTTTTTATTGAAAACAGAATCATTCAAACCAACACATGAAACAAAATTATCCTTAACAGAATTAAAACCACAACCATAATTGTTTGAAACAGAGCCACAACTAGAAACATTATTGTTTTTAACACTATCAAAAGAAATATCTTCAAATGAAGTTGTCTTTGAGTGAGATTCATCAGTAGCTACTTCTGAGGAGAGATCTTCTGACTTTATTGAAGCTGACTTGTCACTTGATCCACATGTGGCATAGTCATTAGTCTTGATTTCTGAAGATTTGTCACTGTAAGAACAAGAGACAAATTCATTAGAGTCACAATCAAGATTAGGCAAGTCCTTTGCCTGTTTGCCATAGATCATTTGTGAATCATCAAAGTCATCAAAAGGATTAGCAGGTTTAAATGTTCCAGTTATGGGTGGAGGAACATCATTCATTCCTCCCTCCTTCACATACTTTACAGGTTTTCTATAATCTACAAGTTCCGGGTTAAAAACACTATACTCATTAGGGTCATAATACTGATTTGGCCCTATCAGGTCACCGAACCCTAAACCTCTTTTAGTTTTTGTATACATAGAACTATCAATAAGCTTGTGAAGGTTTTTGGATGAGTTTTTCCATTTATCAAATCTAGCTAAGGAATCATCTAGTTTAGACTGCAAATCCTGATTTTCTAACACTACCTTAGCTTTTTCCCTTTCAGAATGTTTAAACTCATTAGTAGCATTTTTTAAATCTCTTTCCAACACCTTTATTTTTACTTCATAAGCAGACTGTTGTTGTTGATACCAGACCTTTTGTTGTTCTAATGTTTTAACAGCCTTTTTATGAGCCTTAAGTTGAATAAAGTTATCCTTATTTTCACTTTCTATATCATCAAATTCCTGTTTCAATTTAGCATATATAGATTCACAACCAAATGGGCAGTTTTGTACCTGAGATGGATGACCCATCATTCCAAACTGACCAGCCACTTGTTTCTTCTCACCATATCCAGCTATCATCCCATAGACCTTCTCTGCTCCACTTGCAACAGCTTTCTCATGATGTTCCCAGTCCACCATTGAATCCACAGATACCAAAGCCTTGGGGTCCTCTGAATCCAGCTCTTGAATTTTGAAAGCAGAATATCGTGCTTTATCATCCACCTTCTTATCTGTACATTCCCTGGCAAAATGTCCTGTTTGAGAACATTTATAGCACCTTACCTTCCTTCTGTCAAACTTGGCAGGTTCCTGTCCATCAAAGTTGACCCTTCTTCCTGCCTTCTTTTCAAACCTATCCAATTTCAACGATATCATAGCCACCTGCCATCTTAAGTCCATCTCTTCCAGATCCAATTCATCAACCTGATTGAAATCTTCATACACAATCTTCTGCTGTGGTGTACTCTCAGCAACAAATGAATGAAGCACATCCACTACAAGATTATCAGATCTGGTCTGAGCTTTTGATGTGGCAGGTGAGTAGGAGATTGATGATGTTGATGGTGTTGGACTATTTCCATATGATGCTTTGTTAGGACCAGAGTTACTAACAAAAGCAGTATGGGTTGGAGTATGGGGTGTATAGGTGGAATACCCTTTGATATCAATTTCAAGGGTTTTCAGCTTGTTGTACAGATCATCAAAGCTCATATAATCCAGTCCTCCTTTGGCCTTGAGTGTTATGGAAACTTGAGACCAAGATGGTGGCAAAGCCCTCAGAAACTTAGTGTTGCAATCTTCATCGTCCGACCTAGCTTTCAACTGGTTGAGTTGGCTCAGGATCTTGTGAAATCTGTCATACCCTTTGTGAATTCCCTCAGCCTCAGAAATCTTGAATTCCTGAAACTCTTGCTTGAGCATAGACTTTCTCATCTTTCTGGACTCATCATTCCCTCCAAATCTGGCTTTTACAGCATGCCAGATCTTTCTAGCATCATCCAAGTGATGAAAATCACTCATATGATCCTTTGGAATAGCTTGAAGTAGAAGGGTTCTTGCCTTGGTTTCCCTTTGAACAACAAGGTGTTCTTCTGCAGTAACAGGTGGCTCTATATAGATATTGCCATCATTATCCCTTCCAGTATTCTTCTTGCTATTTCCCCTAAGAATCACATTCCACAGATTGTAATCACTGTTCGTGATCCAATATTCCATTCTCATAGCCCAGACTTCATACTCGTCTTTCTTCAGATATGGGAATTTAGCATTGTTGGTGGACATAGTGGTGACGATTTGTGTTTGGACTTGTGATGTTTCAGGTTTGGGTTGGTGATCTTCCTGGTTAATGACATTGTTTTGAGGGATTTCGTCTTCCATTGAAAAAGGGTTAAGAGATATGAAATCGAACTTTTTCTTCTTTATCGGAGATCCTTACCAGGCTCTGATACCACTTGTAGGATCGAGTACTTCGAGCTAGATTGAGCTTGGTTAAACAAGAACCTCTGTAAGGTATACAAGTGTTTATGCGGAAACTAAACAGCAAGTATAATAAAGAAGAAAACTCTAAACGACAATGATCCTCTATGGATCAGACTATGAACTAAGAATTCTGTTATTAAATATTGTAAAACGTTAAAAGGTCTATTAAACTCATGGACGGGATGTTTCTTTTATAACAATAAGAAACCCTAACCCTAACCCGTCTTACAAGAAAACGTGTGAAGAGATAAACAACAATCTCTTCTAAAAATAAATCTAACAAACTTTCTAAACCTACGGATAACAAACAATAACTATCCGCAGCAATAAGCACTATCGGCAGAAACAAAACAATACTATCGGCAGGAACCAACCGCAGCAGCAATGCAACACTATCGGCAGGAACCAGCTTCACTATCGGCAGCAATGAGAAACTCCTTATTTCTCAGATCCCAACAATCCTCCCATCACTGAGAAACTCCTTATTTCCCAGAGATCCTAACAATACCTTTTCGACGAAGACGAAGGTAGCTACTTCTTATTTGTATTTTTGAGGTATATGCTCATCCAAAGTGTGGGGGAGATATATATATATTATATATAATATATAATATATATATATAATAAGATATAGCATGAATGACTCTCTCTCCTCTTGGTCTTAATATTAAGACTTACAAGCTATAATGCTTATTGTACAATAAACAAAGCACTATTAATGATCTTTCTCATCAATCTTAATTTTAAGACTTACAAGTCTTAAAGCTTAATGTATAAAATACAAAGCACTATTAATTTGGTCAAGATATTTAATGTAGTCAATTAATTAATTGGTCAATAAATACAATTAATTTAGTTATTAAAACACCCCTTACATAAGAAATACAAATTATCAAGCATATTGTACAACCAACTTAAACACAATTCCTGCATTAAATGTTACTAATACAAATAATAAAGCACATTATACAAATATTCATGCACGAACGGGCAACGGGCCAAACAGGCTAGAGCCCGAACAGGCACGAGCCAAACGGGCTAGAACCCGAACGGACACGGGTCAAACGGGCACGGGCTAAACGGGCACGGGCCAAACGGGCACGGGCTAAACGGGCACTGGCCAAACGGGCTCATGTTATACGAATGACTTTAAAAAAGACCTAAAAAGACGACATAAATTCCTTAGTTAAGGAGTTGAAATACGTCACATGAAATTCTTGATATCCGTAAATTTATTATTAAAAAGAACATAATAAACTAAAATACATGATTCTGGAAATCCAGTTAGAGCCCTAGAGCCTTAACAAAAAATTATTCTCAAAATCCAGTTAGAGCCCAAGAGCATTAACAAAAATTTAATTCTGGAAATCCAATTAAAGCCCAAGAGCTTTAGCAAAAAATTAATTATGTAAATCTAGTTATAGCTTAAGAGCCTTAACAAAAAACATTTTAGAAATCCAGTTAGAGCACAAGAGCTTTAACAAAAAATTAATTCTGAAAATCCAGTTAGAGCCCAAGAGCCTTAACAAAAAAAAATTAATTCTGAAAATTCATTTAGAGCCCAGAGCCTTAACAAAAAATTAATTATGGAATTCCAGTTAGAGCCCAAGAGCGTTAACAAAAATTTAATTCTGGAAATCCAGTTATAGCCCAAGAACCTTAACAAAAAAAACTATTTGAAAATTCAGTTAGAGCCCAAGAGCGTTAACAAAAAATTAATTCTGGAAATCCAGCTAGAGCCCAAGAGCCTTAAAAAAAATATGCCTTAACAAAAAATTAATTCTGGAAATCCAGTTAGAGCGCAAGAGCTTTAACAAAAAATTAATTCTGAAAATCCAGTTAGAGTCAAGATCCTTAACAAAAAATTAATTCTGGAAATTTAGTTAGAGTCCAAGAGCATTAGAAAAAAAATTCTTGAAATCTAGTTATAGCCCAAGAGCTTTAAGAAAAAATTAATTCTAGAATTCAGTTAGATCCCAAGATCCTTTACAAAGTATAAACTCTGGAAATCCAGTTAAAGCCTAAGAGCCTTAACAAAAAATTAATTTTGGAAATCCAGTTAGAGCCCAAGTGCTTTAACAAAAATTTAATTCTGAAAATCCAATTAAAGCCCAAGAGCTTTAGCAAAAATTAATTCTGGAAATCCAATTATAGTCCAAGAGCTTTAACAAAAAAACATTTTGGAAATCCAGTTAGAGCATAAGAGCCTTAACAAAAAATTAATTCTGAAATCCAGTTAGTGCCTAAGAGCCTTAACAAAAAATTAATTATGGAAATCCATCTAGAGCCCAGAGCTTTAACAAAAAAATAATTCTGGAATTACAGTTAGAGCCCAGGATCCTTAACAAAAATTTAATTTTGGAAATCTAGTTAGATACCAAGAGCATTTAAAAAAATTAATTATAGAAGTCCAGTTAGAGCTCAAAAGCCTTAACAATAAATTAATACAGGAAATCTTGTTAGTTTCCAAGATGTAAAACTGGACAATGAAAAAATCTCATATATATTTTGGACTTTGCTTTTCATTTTTTATATTCTCTCTTAATATAAAATTCCAGATTGATAATTATTCGTTAGAGTAAATTACATGGTTCGTCCCTGTGGTTTTGGTGAAATCCCTATGGTCGTCCCTGATCTTTTTTTTTTTTTTTTTTTTGCCTCGTCCATCCTTAAAAACAAACTATCTAACACCGTCCATCCCTATCTCTAACGGTTGTTTTTTTTCTTCGTTAAGTCTTGCTAAGCCCGTCCTTAGTGAGGGTATTTTTGTCTTTTTGGTTTGTCCTAGATATAATAAGTTTTTTAAACACCCTGTCTTTTCATTTCACATCCCTATTAAGTAGATACTTTTCCCTCTTAGTCTCTCAACTACTTTCACCACTTCATATTCCAATCTACCAAAACCTTAATTTCAATTCTCTGAATCACACGCAATGGTGGGGTCTATACCATTGTGGGCATTACGTACTGATCAAGGAGATGTTGATGTTCGTGAGATTTATGGTAGGTTTTGTATTCATGTATTTGTATTTTTTTTAGTTTTTGAATAATTTGTCAATGCTATGTGAATGATATAATGTTTTTGTTAAATTTTGAATGAAAAGGTTACATGATTATGTTTTGGTTTGTTAAAACCCTATTTGACCTAATTTTTTTTGTTCTTTTGCAGGGGACAACAAAGCTATGTTTTCTTTGAAGGTTCATTATGCAGGGATCTTTACTAATCCCCTTGGTCAGAGTTATTTGAATGGTAGTGTAAGTTATTTTGACTGCATTGATGTAGAAGAGTTTTCTGTGCTTGACCTTAGTGACATGGTGATGAAGTTAGGTTACAGTGCAAATGTGATGATGTGTTATCATTTCAAAAAACCTGATGGTGATTTAGATAATGGGTTACACAGTTTAGGCAATGACCATGATGTGATAGCACTAAGTGAGTATGTTAAACTAGGGCATAGAGTAATTGATGTGTATGTTGAGCATGATAGAACTCCTTTGCATCAAGAGTATCAGGAAGCTGATTTTAGAACACCAAAAAGCAGTTGTATCATTGAGGAAATTCCAGATGATGTTATTCCAGCACAAAAACCTAGTAAGCTGAAACCAATGAAATTGGGTAAATCTTCATGTGCTAGGAATCTGTTAGGCTAGAATGATATTAGAGAAAGATTAGTTGTTGGCCAAAGTAGTCAAGTTACTGAAGTTGGGCAAAGTAGTCAGTCTAAGCCAACACCAAATGTTCAACCTAGTTCATTTGTTGAAGATTTTTACTCTGTTGATGATCCTTTTATGGGAAATGATGATTTTGAACAGTTAATTGGTTTAGAGAATTTGAATGTAGCTGTTGAGGGTCCAAGTATTGATGTTGGTGATAAGGGTAAGGGAATAGTAGTTGATGATGGTGCAGTGAATTTAGGTGATGATGTTGACATTGCACAGAGTGATGATGAGGAACAAAGTGATGGTTATGTAGATGAGGAAAATCCCATTGAACATGTAGCAGTTAACATGGACACTTTTGATGCTAGTAATGCTGATACCATGGGTACTACTGAATTACCTAAGGATTTCAATGCAAATGAGGAAATTGAGGTGGATGTGGATGTGGATGTGATGGATGCTGATGAATTTGAAAGTGCATCAGATGAAGATGGTTTAGATAGGATAAGGAAAAGGAAAGTGAAACAACTTATGAAACAGAGCAAACCAAAAGATGGTTCTTTGCATAAAACAGTTTTCTTTGTGGGGCAGGAATTTGGGAGTGCTAATGAGGTGAAAGAAAACATTCACTTACTGTCAATTGAGACTAGGAGGGAAATATTTCTAAAGAAAAATGATAAAGAAAGAGTGAGAGCTGAGTGTAGGGGAACAATACCTGTTTTTGAAGATAGTGAACAACATGGGCCATCTGGTGGGCTTAGTTGTAACACCCTAGGCAAATCCCACATCGGCTGTGGCCTGGAGAGATGCTGGGTTCATAAGATAACATTCGCCTTACAATGACACAACGCGTTTTGTGGTCTACTGCGGGTGGAGTTCTTAGGAACTGGCAGTTAAGCGTGCTCATGTGAGAGTAGTACTGGCTTGGGTGACCTGCCGGGAAGTCTTCAAATGAGGCCACAAAAACAAAGCCGTGAGCCTGCGGGCAAAGCGGACAATATTGTGGTCTAAGTAGCGGGATGTTTACAAGTGGTATCAGAGCCACTCCTGAGCCGTTCGGGATGGTGGGGCAAACCTCATCGAGGACGATGAGTCCCTAAGGGGGGGTGATTGTAACACCTAGGCAAATCCACATCGGCTGTGGCCTGGAGAGATGCTGGGTTCATAAGATAACATTCGCCTTACAATGACACAACGCGTTTTGTGGTCTATGCGGGTGGAGTTCTTAGGAACTGGCAGTTAAGCGTGCTCATGTGAGAGTAGTACTGGCTGGGTGACCTGCGGGAAGTCTTCAAATGAGGCCACAAAAACAAAGCCGTGAGCCTGCGGGCAAAGCGGACAATATTGTGGTCTGAGTAGGCGGGATGTTACATCTGGTGGGCTTAGTCAAGCTAGTGGGTCTAGCCCAACAGTTAAATGGACTAGGACAATAATAGGTGAAAGCAAGGGTATTAGTCCAAAGTAAAAGTCAAAACAAGTAGGTGGGAAACCTAATGCTAGAAAGTTGGCCGCCAATCAATGTCCATGGGTATTACATGTTTCTAAATTAAGAGATCTTGAAACTTGGAAAGTGAAGACATTTGATGATAACCATAAGTGTCTGCAATCAAGAAAAATCAAGTATTGCACAGCTGATTTTCTATCTGGTGATATTATGCAACAGATTGAATCAAACCCATAAATACCCATTAGATCCATCCAATACCAATTGCAGAAGAAGTTTCAGTTAGAGGTGTCTAGAATGAAGGCTTTCAGGGCAAAGTCAAAAGCTATGGATAATGTTAGGGGTGACTTCACATTGCAATACAAGATGCTCAGAGATTATGTCATGGAATTGAAAAGCAGTAATCCAAACACCACGGTTAGGATAGGAGTTGAAACTGAATAAGATCACATGTCCCCAGCAAGAGTATTTAAGAGGATATATGTTTGTCTAGGTGCTGCATAAGCTGGATTCAGAGCTTGTAGAAGGGATTTCTTGGGGTTTGATGGGGCTTTCATGAAAGGGCCCTTTCCAGATCAACTATTAACAGCAGTGGGGATTGATCCAAATAATGGCATATATCCCTGGCTTATGGGATTGTTGAAACTGAATCAAAAGACTCATGGATATGGTTCTTGGAACATCTTAAAGAAGATTTGGACCTCCAAGACAATTCTAACTTCACATTTATAAGTGACAGGCAAAAGGTATTTCATACACTATGTTTTTTTCACATTTTGATTTATTCATATTTTGACAATATCTTCACAGTTTGTTTAATTCACAACTTGTTTAATATCTATCACAACAGGGGATAATACCAGCTATCTCAGAGTTATTCCCAGTAGCAGAGCATAGATATTGTCTAAGGCACATTCATGAGAACATGAAGTTGAGGTGGGCAAGAGCTACATACAAAGATATGTTGTGGAGATGTGCAGCAGCTTTGACTGTCCCACAATTCCAACAAGAAATGGATAAGTTGAAAGCTTTCAATAAAGATGCTTATGACTGGTTAGCCAAAATTAATCCACAGCACTGGGCAAGATCTCACTTTTCAGGTAAACTCTTTGATTTTACAAATACATTTAACAAACATTGTCATTAGCTGTAACTTGTAACACACAATTAAATTTCACAGGAAGAGCTAAAACAGACATGTTGTTAAACAACATGTGTGAGGTTTTTAATGGTCAACTCTTGGATGGTAGGGATAGGCCAATTATTAGCACTTTGGAGTATGCTAGGGAGTACCTTTTGAAGAGGATTGTTATAGTTTTACAAAAAATATCCAAATGTGATGGACCATTAACACCCACTGCTACAAAGTTGTTCCAAGTGATAAAAGATGAAGCAAGTGAGTATGTTGCTCAGTGGAATGGAGGAAACTTATATGGTGTTACTGGCCCATGGAATGATCAGCGTGTGGTAGATATAGCTCATAGGACATGTACTTGCAGAAAGTGGGAGTTGACAGGAATGCCTTGCAAACACGTCGTCGCAACCATATGGAACATGGCAGCTAACAGACTTGATGTTGGTGTACCAAAGACTTGGGTCCACCCATGTTACAGACTAGATACTTGGAAGGAAGTATACAGCCACCACATCAATCCTTTGGCACATTGGGGGATCATAACAGCCCTTTGGCACATTGGGGGATCAAGAAAACCAATGAAAGGACAAACAGAGTCCTGTTTATAACAACAAAAAAACAAATCACTTCACAATTCGTTAATCATTAAACCCTAACTAATAAAACTCTTTACCTTTTTTGGACAAGCATAGAAACGACGACCTGGGTTTATGTTGGTCCATGAGGTTTTGATTATTGCACGTCTTCCACATTTACAGACAACCATTTTTTAGGGTTTTGATTTTGAATTTGGATTTGGGAGCGAATGTCTGTGTATTCAAAAAAGAGCCCGTAAACCTAATTTGATGGGTTATTACGGGTTTTAAACCGGGTATGAAAGAGAGGTCCCAAAAAATAATATTAAAAAAAGGACAAACCAAAAAGACAAAAATACCCTCACTAAGGACGGGCTTAGCAAGACTTAACGAAGAAAAAAAAAGACCGTTAGAGATAGGGATGGACGGTGTTAGATAGTTTGTTTTTAAGGATGGACGAGGCAAAAAAAAAGAGATCAGGGACGACCATAGGGATTTCACCAAAACCACAGGGACGAACCATGTAATTTACTCTATTCGTTATTATTAATCTCATAAAATTTACTATTAACCCTATATTTTTGTATTATTGCATTCTAAACTATTTTTGCGAATGAATATAATACAAACATTAGAAGCGTGGATGAACAACCACTTTAATGTCCCCATGTAAATGTGGACCATAAATAAATATGAGGTACTTAAAACTAGAAGCTTGATGTCTACCCTTTGTTTTTTGCGAGAGTTTGTCTTTTTTTTCTTTTTTTTTTTTTCTTTCTTTCAATTTCATTATTTATTTATGGAAAATATGTTTTCCTTAAAGATTTTTCTTATGTTACATTTATATTATTTGTTTGATTATCTACCTAGATTGCAAATGAAATATTTTTCTCATCCTTTCGTTTAAAATTGATTGTAAAATTGATGAGGTTGAATAAACAAATCTTCTAAATGATATGGTTATAAAAAAACATACTTGTAAATACTGGCTAGTAATAATTTAAAAAGTAAAGTTTTATTTTTATTTTTTTTATTTTTTTTAGAAAGTCAATAATTTTATTAAAACAAACTAGCAAGAAGCTAGAAAGTACATCGATGAACCACTTGACCAACACAACCCTAAAATAAACATCGTGAATAACCAAACAATCAAATGAATAAACTCCGTCATCTCAACCCGAAAACGCTAACCCAGGGCAATCACCATGTAAGAAGTATGGAACAAATGAAAACCACAACACAACCACGACCACAACTTTGACCCTTGTACAAAACTCACCGAAATCTCAAACAAACCAATTTGCACTACACTATCGGACGGGGTGGTGGCATGGCGAGATGCAAAAAGAGTTGATGGAAAAATACCCTCAATTGTTCGAGAACCACAGGTTCAAATAATAGCCCTTGATCCTTGCTAAACGACCTCATCTGTACAGCAAACCATAAACACGACCTCGCCTGTATACAACAAACCCGAACATCAATCCCATTGCCCGAGACATCACCATCACCACACCGTTTTATGTTTATCGATTATTTTCTTCGGGATATAATGAAATGATACGTAACTTTTTGGTTGTAGAATGTCTTATAAAAAGCAGTAATTTGCTATCCGTAGCTTCTAAATCTATGTTAAAAACATTACGAGATGTAATTGATTGTATACCGCAAATAAAAGTACTCATCTTTTACAAGTAACTAAATCAACCAACTTATGTACTCTAAAAAGTAATCTTGGAATCTAAAATGTTTTTTTTTAGTCATAATGTCATAAATTGATTACGGGCAGGGACGGAACCAAAATATGACTGGATGCACAAATTTTTATATAGAAACACAGTTCGATGAACCGGGTGCATTTAAAACGTATTTAGAAAAAATTGATGTTTTTTTTTCAAAAATTAACACTATATTGAAAAAATTCATAAGGATCCCGGGCACCCGCGGGAACCCTGTACGGAGCCTGATTACGGGGTGCATATCTTTTGTTTTTATTGAATAGTATCATAGGGGGTGTTTGTATAGTAGAGGCCATTGTTATTTTTGAAGGGTTATGTTATTCTAACACCCTCTATTATGTGAGACCTACACTATATTAGTCAAATATGCAACTCGTAAAGCAAATAATACAACAGTCTAATATATCTAATGCCCTATTTTTGAATAATGGAAGCGTGAAATTTTATTTTATCGGATAAAGAATTGAAATATTAAAAGCTTTTGGTGACAGACAGCTGAGACAACTACAACTCACTCATTAAACACCAGAACTGTAATGTACAAATATACTGGGCCCCGCATCATAAATCCAATAACTCACACTTTACGCTTTCATGATTATTTTCAGAAGAAAAATATAAAATACTGCAAGTCTTATATTACATTTTCCTTGTAAATATAAGGCTACAAGGAGTCATGGTTCGGAGGTGTTCATACCTCTCAACTTTCACCAATAATCTTCAGCCAAATTATACCCATAAAATCTCATACCTCCCGAACAAAATCACTGGCACCTAAAAAATCTCATACCTCCCAAAAAATTTTTAATCATTAAACTAAAATCAATTTAATTAAAAACACTAAAATTTTATTAAAATACAAACATTTTATTAAAAACATAACATTTCATTACAAAATAAAAAAGGAAAATACATTGCAACATTATTTTTAAAAATAAATAAAAAAAACTACATAACACTAAATTAAGTCGTCAATCGGTGGTGGTTGAACCGTTGGGTCATCGAGATATGCCAAGTCTAGACCCGCTACGTGCTCCGTAAGATCAAATAGGAGACGATGATGGACATTTTCGTCAATTATTTCCGGTAGTACACTTGGGTCATAAGATACCGGCACCGGTTGGTCCATTATATGAACTGGTGATATTGCCCTTAATTCGTCTTTTATGATCATGTTGTGCAATATAGAACATGTTTCGACGACTTTTCCAATCTTTTCTTTGTCGAAAAACCGGAGAGGACGATCCAAAATCCTCCATTTTCCCTTAAGCACACCGAAAGCTCGTTCGACATCTTTTCTTGCCGCCTCTTGTAGTCGCTTGAATTTCTTTTCTTTCGGGTCAACTGGATGCCGATACGCTTTAACAAACGTAGACCAATTAGGATAAATCCCATCGGTAAGGTAATAGCCACGTTTGTAATAGCGCCCGTGCAAAACAAATGAAGTATCTGGAGCCGTTCCATTTCGGGCAGTAAGATACAATGGAGACTGATTCAACACGTTGATATCGTTGTTTGACCCGGGAGGACCAAAAAACGAATGCCAAATCCACAGATCCTGCGAAGCAACGCATTCAATCATAATAGTAGGCACTTTATGATCACCTCGCGTATATTGGCCGCGCAAATGCCTAGGACAATTCCTCCATTCAATATGTGTACAATCTAGGCTACCAAGCATACCCGGAATGTGATGTCTTTCTTGGTGCGCTATTTGGAGCAATGCGACGTCATGGGAAGTCGGCAAACGTAAGAACTCTCGACGATATAAATGAATGACCGCATCACAAAAATATGTAAGGCACTCGCGTGATGTTCTTTCGGCCATTCCTAAATATTCGTCAAAGTTATCCGGGGGTCACCCGTTGAGAGTTGTTTAATTGCCGAAGTGCATTTTTGTATCGCCGTGAAGCTTTTTGCACCACGAGCGTCGAAGCTTTCTTGAAAATACGGAAAAGACGCTTCAATGTCACCAACAATCTTCAGAAACAACTTTTTACTCATACGATACCGATGTTTAAAAAATGTTTCGCCGAACTTCGGGTCTTCGACAAAGTAGTCACGCATTAGTATTTCATTAGCTCTTTCCTGGTGTCGCTCAATATAAGTGCGCGTATCGTTAGAGCTACCCGAATCTTCAAGGGCTTCCATCTCTTGCAACACGTTTAGTATATAGGGCCATGTACTACCCGTGGATAAATCGGGGAACGAAGGTGGTGGGATGATGAGTTCGTCGGAAGATGAAGACATTATTTTTTTTAGTGGAGATTATATGAAAATGGGTGTGTTTTTAGGTTGAAAATGGGTGTGTTTTGGGTTTAGATGTGGTTGAAATATATATATAGGGATTTTTTTTTTTTTTTTTTTTTTTTTTTTGAATTATTGCTGCTACGCTCCTCAAAAGTACCCAACGTTCCATTAATTTAAGGCTTGCAACGGTCAATTTTTGCTTTCTTTTGATTTTATGGTCAGCGGTGATCTTCCCCGTGTTGCACAAAATCGAGTGACAAAATCACCACCGGCGGCGGTGTTACCGCCGGGGTATTCACAAAATTTGGCCCAAACCGTGACCACTCCGAGTGGCCTAACACGTTATATTTAGGAAGAAAAATTATGAGGATGTATCATTGTTTTTTCGAAAGTGAAATGATATTTGTTTCTAATTTTGTGACTAAAAGTTCTCCTAACTACGTGATCATAACAGTTGGAGATATAGATATATAGAAGATATGATAAGTGATAGATAATGAAATCTAAATGTCAATTTTGTCTAGAGGTGTCTATGGTACTGGAATCGGACCGAATCGGAATTGAAACCAGAAGAACCGAAAACCAAAAATAAAGAAAATGTGAAACCGAGAACCATCTCATGTTCTTCGGTTCGGTTCGGTTCCGGTACGGGAATATTCGGTAATTCCCGAAGAGAACCAAAGTGTTTAAAAATTCATTTTTTTTCGTTAACGATCATTTATAAAGGACATGTTATATCAATACAAATACACACAAAATGTCTTCAATAATGCAAATCGTTCTAATAATTTCATTTGTTCAAATAAACATAAACAAAAGCATAAATATAAGTTTATAATTGTTTAAAAGTATAAAAAACAAGCATTTGAGTTACAAATCTCCAAAATCGCTTAATGCTCAATCACTTTGTTTCTCTTTATTACTTTTTGATCTCATCAGATCGGAACATCGTATCACTATCTAATTAATTATGATCATAATAAAAGGGAAAAGATATATAGAAAAAATTTACTTTCATGTTAGATGAATGATGATGATATTTGCATAATTGAATGATATTAGTAATTGTAAAACACTAAAATTTATAGCTTGGTGTTATTTGGAAAAATGATAGGGTTTTTAAGTTTTAGATTTTATTGTTACAACTTACTAATTGGCTAAAGATTTTTTTTCCTTAAAAGGTTGTATGTACACAATTTCCCAAACAAGCCCTATAAAATATCATATTTTCAAAAGAGTCACTTCTTTCGGGAAAGTATCGGACGGTTCCGACCCGAACCGTCCCGAGAACCGAAATTTTGAAATTTTAGGAACAAAGAACCGGACCATAGTTCTAATATACGGTTCAGTACGATTCCTCGATTCTTTTGATTACTCGGTTTTTTTAACAACCCTAACTGTGTCACAGTTAAAATATCTCATCATATATAGCATCACAAATGTATCTTACATGTCAACAGTATTATAAAATACAACTGTTTAGCAAAAAAGTTTCTTAAATAACATCGAGTACAAATATAACAAGCTCTATGTAAAGATGATAATCCACAAAATTTTTATATAAATAACATATCACGAGAGACGTACACATGATTCAATATCCAATATCTAAACTTTATAATCACTATAAACTTATACGTAACTCAACTTGTCAATTTAGAAATCTTCTTATTCTTACGAAATACAATACTAGGTTTACTATCATCATCTTATTGATTTTATGTCATTTTCAAAATGAAGAATGATGAAAACATTCAACGATATTCGCCAATAATATGATACACAAATTGAAACTAGTTTTCGGCCGTTGGTTGTCCAAAAAATAAGTGAATGTGATAGGTTGACAATCACAATAAATATATACTTTAGACATACGTTATCCGTAACAAACATCTATTGTAGAACATAACTTTTTATTTGTAGAGTTGTAGTATTCCTGTTCCTACTTGTTTCAACTTTATTTGAAAAGTTTTAATCGAAATTCTCTTATTCTTCGTTAAAAATAAGACACGCTCAACCGATTACGTATTATATTTAACAAGTAGTTGGTATTTTATTTTTGGAGAAATTGCGTACATACTTATTAAAAACCTGAAATATTTACATATTTTTTTAAATTACGAGTTTCCAATACATGAGATACATTATACAATAGTCTTTACATATTTATTTGATAATATGCAAATATGTAAGTTGTAATGGGTATATATGCAGCTGATTTTTGTTTTTTTATGTTAGTTCGCTCATTGAATAAAATGAAAATGGTCTATTTTCTTACAAAATTATCCTAATTAGAGCATCCACGATACTCAAGTCTTTAAAGATTTTTCATTTAAATAACTCATATTTTCATTATTAGAAAAGTCATAATAAATATAATAAAGTAATACTAATAGAGGGGAAACTCTTTTGCCAAAAGTGTGGAGTTCACCGAATCATTTTCAAAAAGCTTTTAACACAACGCAAAAAACTTTGTTAAATAACTTTATAAAATAGTAAAAAAAAACTATTAAAAACTCAAGCATTGTAGATGCTCTTAACATTAAAATGTCTTATATTTTATTATCATTTTTAACGAATAAATTCCACCATTTGATAATTTTATAATGATAATCATATTTTGAAGAGAAATGATATATGGACCTAAAAGTGGATTTAATTGTGGACCTAAAAACACTTGCTATTATACTGATGGGTTGTAAAATAAGCGGGTTCATGTCTGCAGCTATCAAGATGATGGCACATATTTTTAAGTTTACAATTAGATTTTATGTCGATGTGTTATACAAGCCCCCCCTAGCATGTCCCATCAGGGGGGATTTTGTACTTTTATTCCTTTTGTCTCCTTTGACTGACAGTGTATTACAGTTTTTTGTCAGTTTCTGCTCCGTATTTCTGACAGTTTTAAGCGTTTGACATATTAAACTTTATATTTTCTGTTCCGTACTTTCAGGTTTATAGTTTTTTGATATAAATAAAATTATAAAAATAAAAAAAAAAAAAAAAAAAATAAAAAAAATCAAAAAAAGAGGGGGGGCTTGGATAGTGGTTTTTGAGGGGGCTTGTATAACTTGTCCCTTAGATTTTATGTCGATGTATCATTTCTCTATTATTTTGAATTAAAAAGATGCCAACATTTTTCTTGTACAACAAAAGGCAGGAGACACACGTTTGCATTTCCTAGGAAATGAAATTAGGGATGTGTTAGGGAAACGGGGTCTACCCGGGTAGGTAGACCTTTTTTTCTGCTGCTACAGTGTTTTGTCTATTACCTTTTTCTGCTGCTACAGTGTTTTGTCCTTCGTACCGTTTTTTTTTTTTTTTTTTTTTTTTTTTTTTTAATGATTTGTAATGTTTTGTGTAATTTTTTAATTACTCCCTCCGTCTCAATTTAATTGTTCATATTTCCTTTTATTGATGTCGAAAAAAAAAATTAATTTTTTCTAAAGAAATTAATTTCGAAAAAAAAATTAATTTCGAAAAAAATTAATTTCAAAAAAAAATTTTAATTTCGAAAAAAAAAAATAATTTCAAAAAAAAATTAATTAAAAAAAAAAAGTGTTACAAACAAAAATCTCCCTCCGTCTCAATTTATTTGTCAGGAGAGAGAAAACACAAAGTTTAATAAAAGTGGGGCCACTTTAATTTTCAACCACTAAAATAGAATATTATTTCGAAAAAAGAATTTTTTCTAAAGAAATTAATTTCGAAAACGGACGAAACGTAAAATAAATGGAAAAAAAAATTTAATTTCGAAATAAACTTCATATGTCCTGACAAATTTTAGAAATTTTTTTTTTCAAAATTAAATTTTTTTTTTGAAATTAATTTTTTTTTTCGAAATTAATTTCTTTAGAAAAAATTCTTTTTTTCGAAATAATATTCTATTTTAGTGGTTGAAAATTAAAGTGGCCCCACTTTTATTAAACTTTGTGTTTTCTCTCTCCTGACAAATTAATTTTTTTAGAAAAAAAATGAATTTTGAAAAAAATTAATTTCGAAAAAAAAAATTTCTAAAAAAATTAATTTCAAAAAAAAAATAATTTTTCTAAAAAATTTAGATTTCGAAAAAAAAAGTAATTTCGAAAAAAATTAATTTCGAAATTAATTTGTTGACGTTGTCGTTCAATTTAATAATAACAGTTGTTGTTGAAGTTATTTAATGTAGCAATATTTAACGTGCTATTATACAAAAAAATAATTATACAAAACATTATACATATACAAAACATTATTAAACACAAATATACAAAACATTATATATATACAATACATTATTATATATTTCTATTTAAAAAAAAAAAAAAAAAAAAAAAAAAAAAAAAAAAAGGACAAAAGCTGACACGAGCACTGTAGCAGCAGATAGCCCCCGTTAATATAAAACATAGCCCCCGTTTGCATTTCCTAGGAAATGAAATTAACTGAGCTATCCAGGTGGCATCGCCAATTGTACACTACCAAGTAGGTCCCACCTACGCTTATTTTTTTAATTTCTGGGTTATGAAAACAATACGTAGACATTGCCCCCTTCTCTTATTTTCTCACTAAAATAATATCCCACACACACATACACCCTCTTTACATTGACTTTGTTAATTTCGACAACATTATTTTCTCACCAAATTATAAATAGAGTTAATTTCAAAAATGGTCCCTGTGGTATGTTAGGTTTAACGCTTTTAGTCCATATATTTTTTTTAACGGATCCTCTCCCTGTGGTTGCGACCCATAACAGGTTTGGTCATTTGACCAAATTTTTCGTTAGTTTGACCGTTAAATTTGTCATGTAACGTGCACATGAGAGGGTAATTGTGTCATTTTGCATATCTCCTTCTTTATAACAACCACCACTGCCTAATTTTTTTAACCCTTCTTCATAATTCCCAACCACCCCCACCTCCATCAATGACAATCCAACAACCGCTGCCACCCCAAACCACCCCCACCTCCATCCGGACCATGTCTGAAAACTACCCCCGCTGCCAACCATCCATCACGCCATCACCACCTATGATCTCACCATGAAAACGTCATCTGCTCTTTTCTTTTCAGATCAAACGGGTGTGGTGATTTCTCCAAAATCTGAATATGTATGTTAATTAGGTTTGTGTATGTTTGCGGTGGTGGCGAAAAAGATTTGGTGGTGGTAGATCTAATGCACAACCACAACAAAGTAGCAACATTGTGCAAACCACAAATTCCATATGTCACACATCAACATTTGATCGGGTTTTTTAATTCGTGGGTACAGAAAGAAACAAAGAAAGAGACATGATCTTTTCGTAGTGGTATTGATTTTGTTAATTTGGATTAATGCAATTTATTTGGAGGTTTAATAGGCTAGCTAATATTAGCAGCAGTGGTATTGACTTTGTGTTTGGATTGATTTAAAACTAAAAGTGATGTGCTTGAATGGTGAGGAGGCCAAGGAAGAAAAGAAAAGACGAAAAAAAAGAGGGATTGGTGGTGGTGGTGGTGGTGGTTTGGTCATTTCTGGGTTGTGGTGGTGGTGGTGGTTTGGTCGTTTTCTGGGTTGTTGTGCTGGTGGTTTGGTCATTTCTGGGTTGTGGTGGTGGTGGTGGTTTTGTCGTTTTCTAGGTTGTGGTGCTAGTGGTTTGGTCATTTCTGGGTTGTGGTGGTGGTGGTTTAATAATAATAATAATAATAATAATAATAATAATAATAATAACAATAACATGAGGGTAGTTTGGTCATTTCATCCTTTTAAACAGTCAAATTAACAAAAAAATTGGTCAAAGGACCAAACCCGTTATGGGTCGCAACCACAGGGACTGGATCCGTTAAAAAAAAGTAAAAAGACTAAAAACGTTAAACCCGACAGACCACAAGGACCATTTTTGAAATTAACTCTTATAAGTTATAAATATCTTTTATCACACGCTAGCTTTAGTATCTCTAGCTAGTTTCATTATATTCACTTGTTGTTATTTACAGTATTTGTTTAGCGTTGTCAGTCATCAACATTTTGTAACACACAGTATGGGAGGTTGTTTGTCAACACATGAAAGCTGTGTTGGCAGTAGACTAAAGTCGTCGTCGGGGAGAAAACTCAGACGACGAAAGAAAACCTTAAAACGTCGTGTTTCTACCGACCAGACGAAATCTCTTCCGTCTGATCGGTCTTTTGTTAATCCTACTTTTCGCAGTATGTATTGCTATTTTTGATCTCTTGCATTTTATATATGATTAACAAATAAAATATGTTTGTATTTTTCTTTTTAAAAGTTGTGTTAAATGTGTTGTTGTTATTATAGTTTTGCTTTTTTAAGACTACTTTCAAGCGGTGTTGTTCTTGAATATCCAGTTTGTTACTAATTTTAGAAATATTGGATAAGTGTATATAAAATAGATAGATATGTGAATATTTAATTTGTTTAGATATTAATTTAGTTTATTTTTAATTAACAGGGAGTACTGATGAGTCATGGTATGATTCAGCAGCAGTTCTTGAATCTGACTGTAGTGAAGAAGATTTTCAGAGTGTACTTGATGGTACTTATATATTATGTTTGCATTTTTAAATATGAATTAAAGTGTATATGGATTAGTTAATTTAGTTGGCTTACTTTTTTCGGCTTATAAGTTTATCAAGTTGAACTTATGAATTTAAATGAGCCATAAGCTCAGAAGCCAAAAAATGAGCTCAGAATCCCCTAAGCCCCCTTAATAAGCTAATCCAAACACTCCCTAAGTTTATATATATGTTATGAGTTGAATGAACTAATTTTTGTACATATAGATGTGATGTCATTAAATGGGTCAGAAGGTGCTTCTAGGCCTAGTGTTGCTTCTATTAAAGATGTTGAGAGTCGTAGGACTTCGGTGCATCCGGAAGAATTGAACCAACGGCCAAGATCTGAAATATGTTCTGTAGATGAGAATGGTGGAAGGGAAGATGGTTTATTGGATTGTGGAGTGATTCCTGGTAATTGTTTGCCTTGTCTTGCTGCTACGGTTCCGTCTGTTGAGAAGAGGAGGTCATTGAGCTCGAGTCCACAAAGTATGCGAAAAAAGGCTACACACAAGCTTTCGTTTAAATGGAAGGACGGGCATCCTAATGCCAGTATATGTGAGTACTTATATATCTCATGGAATATTTATAAGTGTGACTTTTGAATTTTTGAGTGCAACCTGAAGTAGAAAATTCAAGGGATTAGTTGTATTAGGATTATAAGATATTTGTAGTTACTGAACCACATAGATATGTTGTATTGTTAGCTTCTCTACATTTTTGTTTTTGTTTTGCGGTTCGACTAAAGTGAGTAATTTGACACAAATTTTTATCTTCTGTTAGTTTCTTCGAAGGTGCATTTACAAAGACCGATTGCTGGTTCACAAGTACCCTTTTGCCCGGTAGATAAGAAAGTACTTGATTCGTGGTCACCTGTTGAACCAAAGACTTTCAGGGTACGAGCAGAGAATTATTTGAGGTACGAAACTTTTAATGCATTTACATGAACACACAGTTGATCTATGTTTGCAATTTTTTAATTGAATGTTTTTTATTGATTAATAGGGATAAAAAGAAGGAACATGCTCCTAATTATGCAGCATATTACCCCTTCGGTGTTGATGTGTTCTTATCTCAAAGAAAAATTGATCACATTGCTCGGTTTGTGGAGCTCCCAGTCGTCGGTTCTTCTTCTGGAGAACTTCCCTCCATTCTTGTTGTAAATGTACAGGTATATCTTTATTCGTTAATATTTTTTTCTATAAAATCGTGTTTTAACCTCATTGCATAAATTTTGTATGATGCTTCTGCAGGTTCCATTGTACCCTGCTGCCTTTTTCCAAGGGGAAATAGATGGCGAAGGAATGAATGTTGTTTTGTACTTTAAACTTTCGGAGAGTTACGCAAAGGAACTTTCATCCCAATTTCAAGACAACATGAGAGTAAGGAAAATTCTATAATTCAGTATTAGCTTTTCATGAAAACTTATTCATTATTGTTTCAAAACAAAGGATTCTTCTTGATGAAATAGAAAAGGTCAAAGGTTTTCCGGTGGATACACTTGTGCCGTTTCGTGAAAGGTTGAAAATATTGGGTCGGGTTGTGAATGTAGAGGACCTTCAGTTAAGTGCACCGGAGAGGAAGCTTATGAATGCTTACAACGAAAAACCCGTGCTTTCACGTCCTCAACATGAATTCTATCAAGTGAGTTTCCGCTTATATTTTGTCCCAGTAAAAAGTAATAATAAAGCAATGAGATCATATAAACAGATAATAGTGTCCTAAATACAAATTGTGGACACTTTTGCAGGGAGAAAATTACTTTGAGATTGATTTGGATATGCATAGATTTAGTTACATTTCCAGGAAAGGGTTTCAAGCATTCCAAGATAGATTAAAGAACTGCATCTTGGATGTGGGACTCACAATTCAGGTTAGTCTTATTCGTTACTAACCTGAACCGAATCACCCATATAACTAATCAGGTTAATTGGTTAAGTTGGTTAGTGTATAGTTTGATTATACTTCATTAGGCTTCTCTCATTCCTTATCTGATTTTAGAATTTGAGACAATTTCTTTTAATGCGATTCAGGGAAACAAAACAGAGGAATTGCCAGAGCAGCTCTTATGCTGTGTAAGGTTAAACGGTATTGACCGCATGAGTTACCAAATGTTGGCTGTAAATCAAGAACCACTATGATAAGTTAGCCAGTAGTGTAAGCTTCCAACTGAATACTTAATGATTAATATCTGATTATTTTTTTCAATCTGTTCTCGTCTCTTTTCATATGTTCATTTATTTAGTAATCCATCTTCGGAATTAATAGATATCATATCAAAGAGGATAAGGCTTTTTGGGTCCATCCAATAATGTCTCTTTAGTAAATTTACCTAAGTGTGTACTTTGGTGTTAGTACACATTTGTGTGCTCGGACCCTTAGGTAGCAATTATTGGCCCCCGATGGTGTTAGGATAGAAGTGCATTGAATGCAGGTGGAATCCAACCCCTCCTGTGATGCCAGAGTTGGTAATGAACTAAATGAACACATGTAACTATGTAAGCTTCATCTGATTTTTCCAGCCGTAGGTCCAGCTCTTGATGTGAGCTAGTCACTATATGTAAATTTCTTGGCTAGGTCATGTAAACAAATATTAGGTAGCGAATACAATCATGGCTGTATTTAGGGATGAAATATAGTTTTTTAAATGGTTGCTGAAACACACCTATTTAGACCGTCCTTGCAAAAGGTTCACTTTGAGATCTCAGTGTGGCAAAGGTCAGGGTTCATCCTTTAGCCTATTTTTTTCAATTCGCAAGTCTAGGGTTCCTGAAATGGAAGGGAAAGGATATATAGCTTCCGTTTTTCTCAACAAGTTCAGCTAAGAAAACTTATCAAGCTGGAAACTTGTTATGTTTTGATAAGACCATCTTATGTATGGCGACATTTTGTCCCATTATTAATAGTATTTTTTAAGCCATGAGGTCAAAGACCATCAGCGCTCTAGCTCAGTAACATCAGGTATGCCAAATCATTCGAACCAATAATTGGTTGCGGGTTCAATCATTATCAGAAGCAATATGCTATGAGTTACTTTTGTCATATTGAAAAAATAATTCAGTTTAGATAGTGATCTATTTCTTTTCTTTTTTGCATTACAAATAATTAGAACTTTAGAAGGACTGGCCAGTTAGGAAATGGTCACATCAACAATTGGTCCACCAATAATGGACTATTAGAGTTCTATGTTTTTTACTATTAACAGATATTCTTCCCAACCACATGCGTCCATCACTGGATATCAATTATGGGTTTTATAGATAACCTTGCCTTATGCTTGGTCAAGTTGAAGCCTTCATGAAAAAGTCCCAAGTATTAGTTACTGCAAGTAGCCTAAAAGAATAACCGTAGCGGCTTTCTTCGAACTACTAGAATGCTTTAAGGCCCTCGTGTAGGGGTGAACAAAAACCAATTCGAACAGAGAAAACTAACAGACTTGACCAAAATAGGACTTGGTGGGTTGTTTATGCTTCAGTTCTAAAATTTAAATAAATTAAGTTGGTCGAGTGTGGAAGCGTTTGAAGATCAACAGCTGGAGTCTAGTTATCAGGGAAACAGAGCAGAGGAAATGCCAGAACAAATCTTTGAAAAACTGTAAATCATATCCAAAAGGGTAAAACTTTTGCGTAGAAATTTACCTGAGAACACCCTAAGTGTGGGACTCGAAACATTATGGTGCTTGTACACATTCGTGTGCAATAAGGGTCCCTCAGTGTGCATATATTGGTCCCGGGTAGTTGTAATAATGGAAGTGCATTGAATGTTGGTCTAGTCCAACCCCTGGCGTGATTCCAAAGTTGGTAATGATCTAAATGCAGACTTGCACGCTTCAACCAAATTTTCAAGCCATAGGTCCCGCTCACCGTGTGTAAATAAATAGTAGGAAAAAAAGTGCCTGCTTTACCATATGGTTTTTGGCTCTTGCTATGTATATATATCGGTCCTTGATCCATTCTGCATGTATGTAACCCTATTCGCAAACCAATGTTATTTAACGATAATATACGGTTAGGTTCTCTTTGCTCGCCATTGTGCCTATCTCTGATTATTATCTAATGATTCGAGCTGATGAACTGGGTTTAGAAGGCTTAGACTTGCCTACTTTGTAGCATAGCAATTTTGTTCAATTTGGTTTATACGGACATTAGGGAATGAGACCTCCTGACTGATTTAACCTCTCTAAAATTAAACCGAAGTGATCCATTTTGTTTTCAACTGGCTTGGTTGTAGTATAAAAGGTTGAGTGATGTTTTTTGTTAAAGCAATTTCTCTATTTCGCCGCCCACACAGTGAAATAAAGCTTATTTTTATATTTATTATTTTTTTGGGGGGGGGGGGGGGGGTAAAAACGCTTTTCAAGATACACTGAAGTCGATTGAACTAACTGAAGTATATCTAGAGAGAAAAAGTAATGTTGACTGTTTAGCAAAATATGATACATGAAAATAGTGGATTCGGTGTTCGCAAAAGTCCCCAGTATGTACGTATTGCGTAATTAGTGATTATTCAAAAAGTCAGGATATTCCTTCGAAAGTCCGTCAAACGGTCGTTTTACAGCTGATATTACAGCTTTAAGGTGGTGTTTTAAATTGTCATCAGCCTTTGTGAAAACTCTTCGGGCAATCACTATTAGTACCTGTCAGTGTCACATATGTTCAACGTCCCACTATAAATGCCGTCCAAGTTCAACCGTATTAAACTTCCGTCACACTAAAAAGAGTTCGTTTAATTACATTTTGAAATTTTTCCCAACAAACAAATCACTTTTTTTTTGAAAATTTGTCCAAGTTTAAAGAAATCACTTGCTAAGTGGAATAATAAAGAATCATGTGGATACTTTGTTTTGGCCCAAGGGCTAAACGTAAACACATGGTCCAGGTCTAGGGGTGTTGATCGGTTCGGTTAGTTCGGTAAATTTTTTTTTTTGGGTCAACCCGAAAACCGAATTTGAATTCGGTTCGGTTCTTGGGTTGACTCGAATAACCCGAATTTCACTATTTATTTTTAAAAAATTAATAATTACATAGATATTTAGCAATAAAAAATTTATTTCGAGCATAAAAAGTGTTTTTTTATATTAAGATAACATTTTAATAGTATGTATAGTATATATACATAAATATATAAAAAAATATACATATATATAAGTATATAAAAAATATATATATATATTTATATGAATTCGGTTTTCGGTTCAGACTTCCAAACCCATATCCAACCCGAGAATCAAATTATTAGTTCGGTTCGGTTCGGTTTTAGTAAATTCGGTTTGGTTTATTCGGTCTTTTTGGTTTTTTTCTCACCCCTAACATGGTCCAAAACAAGCCTAAAAGGTGTGAAAGAATTTTTTTTAATATATAAAAAGGGTTTTAATTTTGTGTGTGAAAAATGGTTAGATAGTGGGGTTTATATAGGTGGTTTTTTTAAAAAGAAATATATAAAATTTGAAAACTATAACTAGCCGTTGGCTAGTTAAGTGGTTTTTTTATTTTATTTTATTTTATTTTTATCATTATTATTTTTTTTTTGAATTCTGCCATGATTTATACGTTGAGGGGGTGTTTGTATTTATATATTTTTTTTTTTTGTAATTCGAATGAAACTAGCCGTTGGAGGGGTGGTTTTTGTCACCTAGCACGTTTCAACGTGCGTTAGTCTACCAACGTAGATCATAACGCAGGGATGCATGGTGTGGTAACGCATGCCACATTGGCCAAAACGCCGTGCATACGTTATGACTCCTAGCCCTCTTATGAGATTGTAAATAATAGGAGGGCTTTATTTGATAAGCAAAATCATCAACAGCTTATAGGTACAAGCAATTAGTACAGTTTGATAAATGACAGTTTGTATATTTATGGCCAATAATTCTTTTTCTTTAGATATGAGGGAAATTCTAGCTGAGTTACTTTTTGTTACATAACATGTATATCTCAGATTCCACAAACCACCTCGCAAGAACCATGAAAAGGATGGCAAATCATTTGTTATCCATCATCTTGGATTATAACGGCAGGATCAGGTCGCCATAAAAGGAGCTCGTTGAGTAATTCCAGTTGTGAAATATTACGCTCAAGATGCATGATCCTAAGACAGGGTCTTAATGATAATATATATGTCTGCTCGATATTATAGATTGCAGTTGTAATTTTTGATATATTGTTACAGCTTTAGGGTTTGGCAGCAAACGGGATGCGTAGAAGTTACAAACTAAAATGGAAAACCGGTAAATGGATGAGGTTTTACTTGTTTAGATTATCCAGAGAGTGCAAGTCTTTGACTCACCTAACCGGACTATCTCGTTTTCTGAACCCTTTCGTTAGGCACCTTACCTAGGGAGTTTTGATAACCTTAGACCTCTTGTGACATTAGGAGGGCAAGGGCTGACCACTAGGCAACCTTGGTGGTGGCAAGTTGATACTAATCGAGTTAATTAATTTTGATGTTTTGTTTGTGTTAGCTATTGTGTTGACGTGTTGTAAATTAATTTGTGTTAATACTAAAAACAATATTCAAATCAATAATACATCCCTGTGGTTTACACCTTTTGGCACTTTACATCCCTGTCAGAAACTATTGGCAATATACATCCCCCGTTAGGCAAACGTTTGCCACATTACATCCCTGAGTTGGATGGGCGTTATCTTTCTCCGTTAAGTGTTTGCATCGTTAGTCCTTCTGTTAAAATGTTTGCACCGTTAGTCCTATGGGTTAAGTCTATTTGCACCGTTAGTCCTTCGTTACGTTTTCGTCTAGTTTTTTACGTTTTCGTCCGGTTTTTTACGTTTTCGTCCGATTTTTTACGTTTTCGTCCGATTTTTTACGTTTTCGTCTGTTGTTTTACGTTTTCGTCCGATTTTTTACTTTTTTCGTCCGATTTTTTACGTTTTCGTCTGTTTTTTTACGTTTTTCGTCAGATTTTTTACGTTTTAGTCCAATTTTTTTCGTTTTCATCCGATTTTTTTCATGTTCGTCCATTTTTTTACGTTTTCGTATGTTTTTTTACGTTTTCGTCCGATTTTTTACGTTTTCGTTTGTTTTTTTTTTAAGTTTTCGTCTGATTTTTTACATTTTCGTCTGTTTTTTTAAGTTTTCATCCATTTTTTACGTTTTGCCTGTTTTTTTACGTTTTCGTCCGATTTTTTACGATTTCGTCTGTTTTTTACGTTTTTGTTCGATTTTTTCGTTTTCTCTGATTTTGTCGTTTTGTCCTTTTTTACGTTTTCGTCATTTTTACGTTTCCGTATTTTTTTTACGTTTTCGTCCGATTTTTTACGTTTTCGTTGTTTTTTTCGTTTTCTGTCTGTTTTTTTTTACATTTTTGTCCCTTTTTTTACGTTTTCGTCCATTTTTTTTACTGTTTTCGTATGTTTTTTTTACGTTTTCGTCCGATTTTTTTACGTTTTCGTTCTTGTTTTTTTTTACGTTTTCTGTCCGATTTTTTTACGATTTTTGTCTGTTTTTTTTACGTTTTCGTCCGATTTTTTTACGTTTTCGTCGTTTTTTTTACGTTTTCGTCTGTTTTTTTACGTTTTCCTATTTTTTTAAGTTTTGTCGATTTTTTTACGTTTTCGTCATTTTTTTTTAAGTTTTCGTCTGTTTTTTTTACGTTTTCTTGTTTTTTCTTGGTCGATTTTTTCGTTTTCGTCTTTTTTTTACGTTTTCGTCTATTTTTTTACGTTTTCGTCTGTTTTTTTACGTTTTCGTCCGATTTTTTACATTTTCGTCTGTTTTTTTAAGTTTTCATCCATTTTTTACGTTTTCGTCTATTTTTTAACTTTTCGTCGATTTTTTACGTTTCGTCTATTTTTTAACATTTTACGTTTGTTATTTTTTAACGTTTTTTACATCCCATTTTTTAATCTGTAAACTTTTTTTGGAAAACTAAAAAAAATGGACGAAAACGAAAAAAATGAATGAAAACGTAAAAAAGCAGACAAAAATGTAAAAAATCAGACGAAAACGTAAAAAAATAAGAAGAAAACTTAAAAAAAAAAATAGACAAAAACGTAAAAAATCGGACAAAAACTTAAAAAAATAGACGAAATCGTAAAAAAATTGGACGAAAACGTAAAAAAAACAGACGAAAACATAAAAATATGGATGAAAACTTAAAAAAACAGACGAAAATGTAAAAAAATCGGACGAAAACGTAAAAAAACAGACGAAAACGTAAAAAAATGGACGAAAACGAAAAAAATGGATGAAAACGTAAAAAAATGGACAAAAATCGGACGAATACGTAAAAAAACAGACGAAAACTTAAAAAAATAGACAAAAACGTAAAAAATCGACGAAAACGTAAAAAACAGACGAAAACATAAAAAAAAAGGGACAAAAACGAAAAAAAATGGACAAAAACGTAAAAAAACGGACGAAAACGTAAAAAAAACAGACGAAAACGTAAAAAAATCGGACGAAAACGAAAAAAATCGGACAAAAACTTAAAAAAACAGACGAAATCGTAAAAAATCGGACGAAAACGTAAAAAAACAGACGAAAATGTAAAAATATGGATGAAAACTTAAAAAAACAGACGAAAATGTAAAAAATCGGACGAAAACGTAAAAAAACAGACGAAAACGTAAAAAAAATGGATGAAAACGTAAAAAAACAGACGAAAAGGTAAAAAATCGGACGAAAACGAAAAAATTCGGACTAAAACGTAAAAAATCGGACGAAAACGTAAAAAAACAGACGAAAACGTAAAAAATCCGACGAAAACGTAAAAATCGGACGAAAACTTAAAAAAACAGACGAAAATGTAAAAAATCGGACGAAAACGTAAAAAATCGGACGAAAACGTAAAAAACCTGACGAAAACGTAAAAAACTAGACGTAAACGTAACGTAGGACTAACGGTGCAAATAGACTTAACCCATAGGACTAACGGTGCAAACATTTTAACAGAAGGACTAACGATGCAAATACTTAACGGAGAAAAGATAACGCCCATCCAACTCAGGGATGTAATGTGGCAAACGTTTGCCTAACGGGGGATGTATATTGCCAATAGTTTCTGACAGGGATGTAAAGTGCCAAAAGGTGTAAACCACAGGGATGTATTTTGCAGTTTACTCTAAAAACAATATTCAAATCAATAATCTTAGACCAATCAGTCAGAATATTGATTTGCTATGATGCAAAAGTTGCACAGTTATTATTCTCAGGGCACCATTTTCCTAAGTTCTTGATTCACGGATTTCTAGAGTCACATAGAAAAGAGAGGATCAAACCATCTCATATGACTCATTCTCAAACTTTATAAAAGTTAATGCGGTAAAAGTGTAAAGTGTTCTATAAGAACTTGGAATAAAACTTAAAAGGATGGGCCTAATTCTGATTTTTTTTTTGGGTGAACGGTTTATATATTAAAACTTTGGAACCTAATTCTGACTTCTGTACAAGTGCTAGAAGGAATTAGCATCCTGTTCTATTCTAGTTTGGAGTGACAACTTTCAATAATTTTACATTTTTAGTTCACAAAATAGTTACAATACTTCTTTATCTGTCGTAAAAAAAGCATAACATGAATAGGCGCATTAGCAACGATGTCCAGCTTAACAAATACTAATCTGTATATGCAAAACTTATAAAAACCGGTCATAAAAATCGAATCAGTTAACTTGATCATTAATGTTTCCATATCTGAATTTCCTTGAATCAGATAAAAAATTGAATAAAACTAAAAGAAAACACTTGAGTTGCATCACGATCTTTGCTTCTACGGCATCATCCATGTCAATAGCCATGCTAATGCACACATCCAAATCCCCCCTGCAAATAAACATATAGTAACAAAGTCTACACCTGTCAAGGCGTCAAATAAAACATATAATGAACAAATAGTAAAGCAACCTTACCGTAGCTAGTGGGAAGAGGTCTTGGAGAACCATTCCAAGTTGATTCAAAGAAACAATCTGTTGTCGTATTGATTCCAGACCGACAATTGCACACAAATGAATTATACTGCCCACCATACCCACAAACTCCATTACTTTTCTCACAATTAGTACATAATGGTGGATATTCATTGTTGAAGTTAAACTTATACTTTAAAGCAACACCATATTTCCAACTGTTTGGATCGTCAACATGTCCCTTAAAACCGTATAATCCTGAGTACGAGCCACAATTCAGCTTTTGCAAGTCCATTTCAAAAGATGGGCCGAGATCGACTGGAGTATATACACAACATGTGGACACTGGGATACCGAGCTTGCTCACAGCTTGACAAGAGTTCAAGAGTCCACAAACTCGGCTCCCGCTCCCAGTATCACAAACAGGAGAAACCATGTTGTTATGACTATCGGATTTGAATATTGGTGATGAAGATATGTCGCAGTTTAAAAGAGCGAAAACTGTGTCATCATGGAAGCTAAATGGGGCGTCCCAGTCGAGACTGAAGCCTTTACTAGGTTGGGTGCATGCACAAGTTGACATAGAAGGGTCGGTTATGTAGATGACTTGATTTGAGTAGTCAATGTTGGTGATCGGGTAGCATCCAGTGTGTGTGATGAATGTGAGATGTTGATTGGTGCAAGTTACTCGGGCTTGGAACCGCGGGTCGCCACATCCTAACCCGGTTCCAAACGGGTATTTCACGGGCACCGGGCCGCATGTGCTTTTGCACGTTTGGGAGGCGGTTGTGGAGAATGAGAGGGCTACGATAATGGTGATTACGACAAGTTTGGTTGTCAAAGAGGACCGAATATTCGTGTATGTTGACATTCTCCTGTGCATATTACGTCCGCCCGAAGTACCTAGCTAGATTTTGTCGATTGAGACCGAGAGAGAGAGAGAGAGGGGATTGAGTTGGCTTAAAGAGAGTCGAATAACGTTTATATAATGACTTGTATATGATGCACTAAAATTGTATAATGTGTTTGGTTTAATGGATGAGGTAGTTCTAGTCTCTTTGGGGATTATTTTGTAGGTTATGTACTTTTCTAGGTACATACGTTTGATGCTTTGATTCCTCATGATAAAAAGCATGGTTCTAAAAGGCTCTTAAGGCCCCGCAAAAGCCGGTCTCGCAAAAGCGTGAGGCTTGATCATGTCGCCACGTCATGCCATCACGCCGGCGTATGACACATCTTTTTGTAAACTTGATATATATGAAATATGATATAAATATAAAAATATTTTTATATTTTATGCCGCCTTATGTCACTCACGACTTATAAACGCAAAAGCTTTGCCTTAGCCGTAAAGGCGTGAGGCTTGGTCATGCCGCCATGCCACGCCTCACGTTATTTATAACCTTAATAAAAAGTAAACAAAAAAGAGGTTTATATGTAAACTCCAGGTAAAATACAAATAAACAAAATTGGCATCACCAAATCGTTAGGAACTCTGAATACTACTAATATATTTGAAATCTTCAATGGTTATTAACTAGAGTTAACAGCAATGATTTGATGTAATAATATAAGGGTAAGGGTAAGCATTCTGTTGAATTTAGTAAAAAATTGACTAGTGTACTAGTAAAATATGGGTGATCCAAAGCTAATGATAGTAAGTGGGATGAATGTACGAAGAAGAATATGATTCTCCAACATATTTTGCTTTTCTTTGGTTTAGATAAGATAGAAACTTTGAGAATATGATCCACTAGAATCTATAATATAATGTTATAACCCTAGCTACTTATTTTTCCCATTAAATCATGTAGATATAAGAATTATAAATATTTTTTTTTCAAAATTTAACATTCTAAGTTAAGCATGGGAATTTTGTGCGTGGGATATATAGGGTTCACAAGTTGCATAGATACATTGTGAGTTGTCTTGTGCAATAAAGCACCCAACCGATTGGGTTGTGAGGGTTGCATTGGGTTGTCCTTGTGGTGGGGTTGTGGGTTGCAGTGGGTCGAGGAGCATATTGGTCACAAGCACTTTCTAGTGTATTTTAATTTAATTAAAATTAAAATGTATTTTTGTGAGGTATGTTTCTTTTAGTGTAGGTCGTCTTACTCTGCCTAAAAGGTGTTAGAATTTGGGAGTGTGTGGGTGATAATAATCCTGATATATTCTCTAAATCGTATTGAGATCACTTTCATATTGAAGTATTTCGACTCTATATGCCTCGCGTATCACGAAATCCTCAATTGGATAAGAGAGAGAACAACACTTTGTTTCTAAGGCATGAGAAATCAAAGCAATACACATAAAGGTTTTATGATTGTTATGTTTTGAAAGAGATCAATTCTGGTTTATAAAAACCCAACCGAAAGTTAGTTATATTCAGTTATAAGCGGTTAAATTCGGTTGGCAGGAAGGATCATGAATGTTGGGGAAAAAGTATGACTTTTGGTGGGAAAACTGTTTGGAGCACCAAATATACCATTTGGAAAAAGTATGACTTTTGCTGGGGTCACCTGGGAGCGGGACCTCAGCAAGGGGTGCTGCCCATTGAACCTGCAAGGGGGCGCGGCCCCCTTGACCCTCGCTTTTTGTTCGTGACGGCATCAAACTAGCTAAAACGAGTGTGCACTCCACACTTCCTAACTCGACTGTAAGCTAAACCTGATTAAGCCATTGATCTTAAGTACATCACAATTACATAAAATATATGTGATGACACTAAAGTCACCAACAAAAGGTCGTCTGTAGGACACATGAGAAAGAAAGCTGATGAGAAACAAAAAATGTGAGTCGATGAGGGTTGTTATTGGGGGTAGCCTGCCCTCTTGCTCTTTCATTTTGTGTACTTTTTGGTTAGCTACTTAGCTATAAACCATATCGATAATACTCTTAGAATATTGAATAACTAAACAAAGAAAAAATTACACGGATGGTCCATGTGGTTTACACGGATTTCATGTTTAGTCCCTATTTCGTTTTAATTACGCCAGAGATACATATTTTGTGAAACGTTGACATTTTGGTCCCTATTTTGGATGGGCCGTTAGTTTGACCGTTAAGTATTTAATTAATGTTTGCCCGTTAGTCCTCCGTTAATATATTTTACACCATTAGTCCTCTTTCACTTTCACTTTCACCACCACCACCACTCTCATCCTCCTTACACTCATCACCACCACAACAACCACCACATCACCACGATCAGATTCCAAATTCCATATAAATTACTGTAACACGAAAAGTCAAAAAAATGGTACATTTTTATGTAATGTTTGAATAGATAGATGAACAACCAAATTCCCAATCTGACCAAGCAAAATTACAATTCCAAACACAAATTTCAATTCCAAACACAAATATCAAAAATCAAAATGCAACTTAACCAACAATCTTTACATAAATCAATCTAATTTACCAACATAATATTAACACAATTTATTTACAAAAAAAATTATTAAAAAAAAAAAATGCCACAAATATACCATTACAAGATTCAATCTTTTTCTTGTTTTGAACAAAACCCAACTGATTAAAAGAAACCCAAATCACGAATCCATTCAATCTCATTTTCATCTTAGCTCCCTTTTTGCCTCGTTGACCCTTTGTAATTTAACACCCTTCTTCTCCAATAACTTTCCTGCCCAAAATCCAAATCCATCCTCATCATTACTCAAATTGGATTCAGGCATTCACGCAATCTCATTCACAAAATGATTAGTCAAAATCCCAGATCCTGAGTTAATAAACAAAAGTCCAAGTCTCTCCCCAATATAAAAGTCAACCGCGGAATCAAGTTTGACCGAGTTAATAAAAAACTCAGCTTTGACCGGAATCATGTCGTGATCTAAAACCCATGTGTCATAGTTCATTTCCAATGCCTTCGTGTGTTAAACACCTTCTTGATAAAAATCCAAACACTAAAAAACCCAAAATTGTTAAAAACCAAAAAACGTGCACATACATCGGTGGTAATTAGATGTGGGATCTGGTCGTTTGTTGCGGTTGTTGATTGGTTCTTGGTGTGGAGGTGGTGGTAAGAGGCGGCTTTTTGGTGGTGACAAGTGGCAGTTGTAGATTGTTCGGCTTATAGAGGTGTTTATAAGTAGTGACCCTCGAGGTGCTGATAAATGGTGGTGGTGGTGTGGATCCGCCGGTGCGCAGCTGTGGTCCGGTTGGTTTCTGGTGGCTTTGGAGAGCATGTGGTGGTGGTTGTGATAGGTTAAAGTATGTGAGATATATTAGATTTTTAGTTTTTGAATCACATTAAGAAAAACAAATAAGTCCTACATAAATTATGTTGTTCAATATGTATATACATGAAATGACAAAGATACCCCCTCATTTAACGGTCAAACTCAGTCAACTTGTCTGTCATTTAAAAAAATAGGACTAACGATGCAAAAAATACTAACGAAGAAACTAAAAGGCAAATAATATTTATACATTTAATGGTCAAACTAACGGCCCATCCAACTTAGGGACCAAAAGTGTGCAACGTTTCACAAAATAAGTATCTCTAGCGTAATTAAAATGAAATAGAGACTAAACATGAAATCCGTGTAAACCACAAGGAACCTTTTATTCAAATCCATTGAAAGATTAGAATACTCATTTGACATAAAGGGATTTTTAGTTGCATTCATGATGAGTTCTTCACTATTATTTGCATATAATTGGGATTTATTGTTGTGATTATGTAATGAGAGGCACATATGAGCTCTAAACTTTTAGGATCATACATCACCGGCTGCTTGTTGATAGAGGGGAAAGGAAAGGGAAATGGTAAGGAAATGCAAAGGAATGGGGTGGTGGTAATCATTACCTTACCCCCAATTTACTCTATAATGGTTGATTACCCAGTACTGGTAATCAATACCATTACCTTATCTTACAAGCATGATTATTGAGTTTATGTGGGCCCTCTTCATTCCTTTACCCTTTACCCACCCCTCCTTACCCCCATAACAAGCACCCCCTTAATATCATACATCACCAACTCCATCCACCTCAAGAAAAGTAAAAAAGAAACACCTATTTGGGCCTTTGGGTACCACTTTTTTCTCTTCGTAATCATTCCAATTTCCGTAGCCAAAAAACAATAAAATGATTCCTATTTTTAGAAGGCCCGCAAGGTTCAAGATTATGCTTTTAGGCAACATTCACCATAGAATTAGGGCCTCAATTACTTTTCACATCAATGATCAATGCATACAAATTTGTACGTATAGTATGTGCAACCTTCTTGTTTATATTCACATATGCATAGTATTTTATCTCGGTTTCACGGAGCAACTGTTTACAATTTGTAGTTCAAACGTTGACGATTAGCACTTCAATTCGGAATAACGTTATTTGATGGTGATTTTATATCGCTAGAAGTAGAAAACATATTTTAGAATTTCTTTAGTTAAATTAAAGCTAGATATACATAACCATTGCTCAAATGAAAAAGCTAATAAGATCCAGTCTAACTTAGGTTTTTTGATCGCTCTCCCACCACACACAAAACTGCCTCGCTTCTTCCTGTTTCGTTGGCATCTGATCAAGGGTTGTCAAACAGCCATGGTGATATTGTTAATTGTTTCAGGCGTTAGGACTTAGGCATGTCTCAACCAATGATCGGCCTATTGACCCACCTGGGCTTAGGTTTAGATGGGCCTGGACAAGACAATTGCGGTCCACGGCAGATTTTAGTGAGCTCATTGAGCTCCAAAGCCTCATTTCAAATCTCCATATTATAGTTATACCGAACAAGATAAGTGGAGACTATACGTCATTAGAGTGTTTATTACTCTTCTACGTGGAATGAGGTCCTTAAGTAGTGGGGTTTACGCAACATTCATGTGGACAACCTCAATGACGTCTTCTCCTTACCAAGCCATTCAAACTTACCTCCCAAAGCTTCCAAATTGTTTGAAGTCGTGGGCACGGATCTTATGAGGCTTTCGTAACGAGTACACTTTTCCTACAAAAAGACCATAAAAAAGACCTCATTCTAATCGAAATCAAGCACTACTCTTTTTTTTGTTTTGGATTTCAAATAGACTTCGGAAAGTCTCTTTTAATTACTTCGAGTGGCTTTCCAACCCATGTAACGCTTTGTATTTCCCATTAACTTTTGCCTAGCTCCTTGCTAACCTTTTTATTTTAATATATTCTTATCTTGCAGTTAAAAAAAAAACAAAGGTAATAAGGTTAGGAAGAAAAATGACAGATTGACAGGTTTGGTGTTAAAGTATTTTTGAATAAACAATAAATGAAATGCTACCGTATTATGCACAAAGTTTCCTAATAAGTAATAAGCTTTGTTTTTCTTTTCTTCCAGCCCATTCATACAACAGTACTTAGCAAACCAAACTGACGAATACTAAGGTATTAAATAATTAACAGGAAGAAACTAACATCAAGCACCAGTGGTCTAGTGGTAGAATAGTACCCTGCCACGGTACAGACCCGGGTTCGATTCCCGGCTGGTGCATCTGTTTTTGTATGAATAGTTTTGGCTATCGTTATATTCTATTCCTTATGTTAGAAACTTAAATAAGTAACTAACCGACATAGTGACATCAACGGTTCTATGGTGTAGTGGTTAGCACTCTGGACTTTGAATCCAGCGACCTGGGTTCGACTCCCGGTAGGACCTCTTTTTTTTAATATTTTGATGCTTATTTAGTTATTGACTTGTTGGGTTCCCACACCTATCTTTCTAGTAACCACACACCATGCACACTTTTTCTACATTGGTCAATGTGACTTTTTGTTTTTTATATTTACTTGGTATCTTCATCATTTTATCATTTTTCACCATTTTCATTTCGTCATTTTCTTTCACCACTGAACATCTACATATCTTCGATCATTTCATCAACAGCGTAAGTAGTTGTTCATGTTAAATCTATTAGAAGGTCAAAAGAACAGAAAATGATGTATTGTTGACACAACGAAACCCACCACCATTAACAAAGACAATTGACATCATCTAGTATCCAGCATACATTTCACAATTTAGCATTTAATCCTAGTATTGATTGAAAACCCAAAATGTAAAAATAAACTCATGTGAACACACTCTGTTTCAACCTTATCTACTCAATCTTGGTCATCATTACACATTTACACCTCTTTAGATCCGAGTTTGACCAAAGGTTTTGCTTTGACTGGAGTGGCGGCTGTGGTGGTTTGTCCTGAGGTGGTGGCGACGTTGGTTTGTCTGGAGCTGACGGCGGATGTGGTGGTATGACCACCACAGGTGGCGACGGTTTGACAGGAGGTGAGGGTGGTGGTGTTGAACTGTTGATAATGGTGGCTTACACTTTGTGTTGTGGGACCACTGTAAGAAGTAAGAACTACTCTGTAAATTTTTGGAAGTTTGTGTATTTAAAAAAAAAATATTATTGTGTCAAATGGTGTGTATATCCTATTATTTTCTTTTGTATTAGAGCAGATGTGTTATAACCCGGAATTAAACTTTCATCCAGTGTTACGTTAGCGCTACATCAATTTTAACTTTTTCATCTTTAACTTAAAAAAAACACCCCTTATTATAACTCAACTTTAACTCAACAACGATTTACAAAAACACCCCTTCATTTAGGGGCAGAAGTGATTTTTTTTAATTAAATATCGTCTTAACGCAACGTTAAAACTTTAACATAGCCTTAACGTGGGATGTCGATGTGGTTAACGCACTTTTAACGCGAAAATGTGAAATCTTAACACACCTCTCACGTTAACATACCCTTTCTAGGGCTGGCAATTTTGACACGAAACCTGTTAACACGACACGACACGACCTGTTCTTAACAGGTTTCGTGTTTGACCTTAACAGGTTTCGTGTCTTAACAGGTAAGACCTGTTAAGACCTGTTAAGACCTGTTAATATTCGTGTCTTAACAGGTCAGACCTGTTAGTGACCTGTTAATATTATACTATATATACAAAGTATTTTTAGGTCAAACATTCACAAACCCTAATCACACACACATAAACTCTCCGCCCCCATCCTCCTTTTATCTCTTCAAACAGATCTAAAAGCAACGCATCAGAAAGAAAAAAAATCTCATCTCAATATCATCATCAACATCTATTCGATCCATCATCAGTCCATCTAATCAAAACCCATAAACGCAAACACAACCATACGCATCTTTAACTTGTTTCGATGCTCAAACAGGACCAAGAAATCCTTTTAGAAGGCTTCTAAAAGGATATAGTGGATGAGGGTGTTGATTGTTGTATCTAGAATAAGATTTGGTTTAGTTGTGGATTAGGACTTGATTGGCTGTGCTCAGTTGATCTTCCTTCTTCCTTTTTTTTTATTTTTTTTGTTTGTTATCTTAATCGATGAAGAAACAAACGAGGTCAACATTAAGTTTGGTATATGGTTTGGATCATTGTTATTGTAATGGGTTTAGATTATTACTTTTTTTTCGAACCTGTGATGGGTTTAGATGTTACTGGGTTTAGATGTTACTTTTTTTTTTCTTTCGAGGTGTTTGTAAATTGTAATAAACTGTTATGTAGTACAAAAATTCAAAAACGGAGTCAGCTAAGGCGCTAAGCTAGTAATAAACTGTTACAAGATTACATAGATAAAGTCAAGATTACTGGAATAGTGATGGTGTTTGGATGTTGGTGATGTGTATGTCAAGATTACTGGATTTTGTTGTCGTTGTTCTTGATGTTTTTGATGTTTTTGTTGTCGTTGTTTGTTGTTGGCTTGGAATAGTGATGGTGTTTGGATGTTGGATTGTTGGTGATGTACTGATGTGTATGTCAAGATTTCTTGATGTTTTTGTTGTTCTTGATGGTGATTGGTGGATTTGTTGTTGTTCTTGATGTTCAGATCCATATCAAATTAACAATATCAATTTATTTTGTTTTTAGCCAAAAAAAAAAAAAAAAAAAAAAACACCATAAAATCCTAATATGCATGTTAACAGGTTTGTTAACAGGTCTTAACAGGTGCACCTGTTAATTTTCGTGTCGTGTTCGTGTTTGAGAAAAAATGACACGATTAGTTAACAGGTCGTGTTCGTGTTTGACCTTAACAGGTTCGTGTCTTAACAGGTTCATGTGACCTGTTATGCCAGCCCTTAACACACCTCTCACGTTAACATACCCTTTCTAGCCGGTAATTATTTAGTCAGTCTACATGCAAATACGAAAAATGAATTTTATATAGATTCTCGTCCCCTTTTTCTAGCAAGTATGTTAAATAGCCAAGTTAAGAAAACGATGATAAGACTTCTTATAAATGGAAAAGTATTATGGACACAAAACTATCAACGTCACATTATCATTTAGCACACTATCAAACTCGCTATCAAACAGGTGTAATGATTATCACCAAATGAATATATAAAAATATTTCACTTTATACAAACATACCCTCAAATCTCGATATACCTTACCAAAAAATAAATTTAAAAAAAAAAAAAAAAAAAAGACGCGCAGTTGATGGGGTCTGTGTAGTGGTGATGGCGCATGATGGCTGGCACCAACATGTGGTCAACCACCATCATAAAAAAAACCAGGTCTAACGATACTTGATACCTCTTAGTTCACATTAGTAGTTTATAGTTGAAGACTTTCTATCGTGTGGATGTCAAATATGTTCAATGAGTGAAATTTCTCAAACACTTTCTAGTTCACCGAACTTGGGTAGGCGTCCAAATGTGAATTACTTCTAATTTAATCCGTGTGGAATATTGGTAATTCATGAGCATCTCCAATCACTTAAACATGTCTATGTATGTGTGAATGCACTTGTAATTAAACGAGTATATTTGGCTTCGCACGTTGTCGCGGGTTTGATTATTAATCACTAGCTTAAAGACCCGTTGAATCACGTGTTTTTTTTAAAGAAATATGAAAATGAGATGATAAGAAAACTGATAACGTAAACATGTTCGAATAATATATGAAAGAAAGAATGAGATAATCCGTCAATTATTCAATAAGCAATTGAGTTTGTTACAATTAAACTAATAAACGTCCAAGCGTTGGGGTCTCTAAAACTGATTGTCTTGAATAGCAAATAATGTGCGTGAGTGCTGATCGATTTAATACCCAATGTCCATGCCTTGCACACCTAATAGTCTATAGATGATGTAAGTAAAAGCATGTTTTGACTGATAATATATTATAATTGAGAATATGAGAAAGAAAAGGGACGTGCTTGAAGTTTGATCATAGACCTTGAAGTACTTCTTTGTATACGACATTTGTTGTAGTTTTAGAGACATTACCTATTAACAGGTATTGAGACTTTTGAATTGTGTGTCATATCATTCCCAGAAACTACAAATATATACACAATACATACTAGGGATTCCTGTAATGGGCCGAGCCCTACAAAAGATATAAACTGGGCTTGGGCTAATACATAATATACTATACAGAACTACACTAATACGCCCCCGCAGTTGGAGCGAGAGGAGATCGGACGCTCAAACTGGAGCGAAACTCGGCAAATAAAGGAGACGGAAGTCCTTTTGTAAAGATGTCGGCATACTGGTATTTGGAAGGCACATGGAGAACACGAACATGTCCGGTAGCAACAAAGTCACGAACAAAGTGAATGTCAATCTCGATGTGTTTCGTGCGTTGATGTTGAACCGGGTTAGTAGACAAGTACACAGCACTGACGTTATCACAATAAACAAGTGTAGCGGTGCGTAAAGGTATAAGAAGCTCTCGAAGAAGGTTCCGGACCCATGCAGTCTCAGCGACAGCATTTGCAACACCACGGTATTCTGCTTCAGCACTTGATCGCGAAATAACATGTTGCCGCTTAGATGACCAAGAAATAAGATTGTCACCGAGAAAAACACAATAACCCGAGGTGGAACGCCGGGTGGTGGGGCAACCAGCCCAATCCGCGTCAGAGTAGGCTGTGAGCTGAGAGGTTGGAGATGTATAAAGCTGGAGGCCATGATCAAGAGTACCACAAACATAGCGCAGAATGCGCTTAAGGGCCGCAAAGTGAGGTTCCCGAGGGTCGTGCATAAATAGACATATCTGTTGCATAGCATATGAGAGATCCGGTCGTGTAAATGTAAGATACTGAAGACCCCCAGCAAAACTGCGATATAAGGTCGGATCATCTACTGGGTCACCATCTGGTCCAAGTTTAGATTCGGTGGCAACAGGAGTCTTGCATGGGTTGCAGTTGAGCATGTGGGCCCGCTCAAGTAGTTCAGTGGCATACTTGGTCTGATTAAGAAACAAACCTGAAGGCGTACGCTGAGCAGAGATGCCAAGAAAATAGTTGAGCGGGCCAAGGTCAGTCATGGCGAACTCACTGTGAAGGGATGAAATAATATGTTGTAGGAGAGACGAGGATGATGCTGTCAAGATGATGTCATCAACATACAGAAGTAGATATGCTATCTCGGTACCCTGCTGAAAGACAAAAAGGGAAGCATCACTCTTGCTGTGGTGGAATCCAACACGGGTGGCGTAACTAGAAAATCGCTGAAACCATGCCCGAGGTGCCTGTTTAAGACCGTATAGAGATTTCTGTAGAAGAAAAACATAGTCAGGGTGAGCAGGATCAACAAAACCAGGGGGTTGATGCATGTAGACCGTCTCTGATACCATATTAACAGGTATTGAGACTTTTGAATTGTGTGTCATATCATTCCCACAAACTACAAATATATACACAATACATACTAGGGATTCCTGTGATGGGCCGAGCCCTACAAAAGATATAAACTGGGCTTGGGCTAATACATAATATACTATACAGAACTACACTAATATTACCATCCTGATCACAAATGAAAACCTTCAAACCTTTCTTGCTTTTTACTCTTGAAACAACAACGTATAGTTGTCCATGTGTGAAAAAAGGACGCGACAAGTACAAACCAATTTTAGAAAGCGATTGACCTTGGATTTTGTTGATTGTCATGGCAAATGAAACTCAGATAGGATATTGTCTCCTAACAATCTTAAGAGGCAAATGCTTATCTGACGGAGTAATTCGCAACCTTGGTATGATCACCTTTTTTCCAAAGTTGTTTCCGTTAATGATTTGCGCATGAATAGAAGTTCTTGTTAATTTAAGAACTTGCAGTCTTATCCCATTACATAAACCATTTGCTTGGTCTATATTTCACAACAACATAATCAGTACTCCCACTTTTAAAGCAAGCATGTGGTTTGGAACATCGTAGAACTTTAATCCATTGATAAATAGCTTATAGACCCGTGGAATCACGGGAATTTTTAAAGAAAATATTCATCAAGGAGATACGTGTGTGAATAAATCAACAAAAAACAAAACCTAAATAAGTTCCATTATCTTTTTAAGGGAATAATAAGTAATGTGTCAATGATACGATAAACAATTTGGTTTGTAAGTATTAAGAAAATAAACGTACATGTATCATCTTCTCTAATCAGTAGATAGTCTTGGAGAGCAAAGCTATGCAATCAACGTTAAATATTTGAGTAGTCTATGTTCATTCTGTGAGCATAAAAAGTTACCTTTGAATCATCATTCCTTTTTTTAACAGGGTACCAAACTTATATAGCGAAAACTATGACTATGTCATGCATAAAAGAGTTGATGAAGACGCCCCACCGATAAAGATAAATGACTTGATGAACCCCATATATTTCAAGCCACAAACAAAGTAAATATTGTGTTTATACATACCTTATATTATAAATGACACTCGTCAACTCGAAAAGCATTAATGTTGTTGAGAAAATTTGTGTCCATCAACCTAATTTCCATAATGTCATTATGGATGTTTATTCTTAAGCTAAACAATAATAAGTATTAGGTCAAAGCACATGCCAAAAGCAAACTAATGGAAATCGTAAGAAGTGACAGTAAGACAACAAAGTTAAAACGACCTGCGTTATCTGAGAATTTAAAAACTCTATGCAATGAAGGGATCAAAAACTCAAATCAAACACCCTCATCATTTTGAAAAAAGCCACACAGGCAAATATCTTAAGACACTATCAAGTTAATCAAATTTTGAGTTCCCATCTTTTGAGTAGAAGAGCGCGAGCAAATGAGAACAATATGAAAGTTTCAGAAAGCAAAGTACAAAGAACCAAGTACCATATGTTGAATCATTTAGCCAGACAACATTAAACCTAATTAGTGATTGCGCTCAATTTTACTCGTTGAAAATGATGTTAAAGACTCAATACTATAATAATAATGCTCAATATGTTCACAAACAAAAGCATCTATTATCTAACTAAAAACTGTAAGAAATGCATCAGCGCGAAATCGATATTAGCAAAAGCACTAAATGTAAGAAAAATATCAGCATCAAATGAATATAAGCAAAATCACTTTTGGAAGGAAAGAGTACTCAGTAGGAAGTTCAATAAAATACCATGATGAACCTCTCACAGTATATCTAACATTCACAAATGAGTTGAGAAATCATGAGTCCTAAGAAATTGTTGGAATTATTTACTCGTTCGAGAAAACCGCCAAAAGTATATTAAGAGTAACAACCTTTCAACTTGGAAGTCGGTCAAAACCAAACATCTCAAGGATTAAGAGCCAAGCAAATACTAAGGTTGGAAATCTTGTAGATGGCATTGGTGTCAACTTCTCCTGAAATGGTAAAGAGGGACATGGGGCGCCAATCGTGTTGGATAAGAGAATTTGCCTTGCCAAGGTTGTTGTATGCCTTCACTATGGTCAATGGATCCAAAGCATGCTGGGTCCCAACTGTGATTGTGTTCTAATTGGTTGCGAATTTGTGGTTCAAGGGCTTCACAATCTGGTAGTACCAACTGTTCAAAGACTCTCCCTTATCATTCTTGTATAATATGATATTATGCGTTTGAGCTCTTTAGGACAATCTCTTTAGCTGCTCTTCAAACCACGAACCACGGGTTTAATGATTGCTTCATCGTCTCATGATTTTGCAATCCCCTACTTATGACAACAACAAAAGTATCACCAAACAATAAGCAATATAAAAACAAATATACATAAGAAACCTGCAATACTGATGTTGATTATGTAGGCTAAAGGCTAATAAATCAGACCATGAATATATTAATTCAAATGTATATCATGTGAGTAGTTCAAGATCAAACCAGGTATCTATTTCAACCCGTTCCAATGATTACACACTGTGACCCAAACCTCCTTTGAGCCATTTACTTTTTCGGCACCAACTACTAATTTAAATGTATATCATGTGAGCCGTTCAAGATCAACCCAGGTATCTATTTCAACCCGTTCTAATGATTACCCACTGTGACCCAAACCTCCTTTGAGCCATTTACTTTTTCGGCACCAACTATTAATTCAAATGTATATCATGTGAGCCGTTCAAGATCAACCCAGGTATCTATTTCAACCCGTTCCAATGATTACCCAAAGTTGCACCATATTCAGCTACACCTGGATATATCCCTCTTTCGGCACCAACTATGGAGGTCATAAACGCCGTATTCGTCACCCTTTCAACAAAAACAGAAGAACCAAAATTGAGCTAAAAATTTTATGTACTTCACATATGCGACATTGTAATCTCAACTTAATACCTCACAAATCACAATTTTTTTATACTTTCTTGGATTAGGAGAAGTTTGTTTAGGAAGTAACCTGATAGCTATGTTGAATCCAATTGTTACCATAACTACCCAACCAACAATATTTCCACATCAATGATTATATGAAGAAAATATTTTAATGATTCATATGTGGTCTCATTTAAAAGAAATAAAAGTGGTAATTAACACAAAATGTAATTACGACAATAGTGGAACATAAAGCTAGATTATTCCGTGGTTTCTTAGATGGTGGAACATGTACTATTTTGATGTTCTATTTTCTCAGAGGCAAATCTTACAGCATATACATCGATTTCACTCATAATATTTCATATATGTCATTAGTGAAACTTGAACTCACACGTTTTTTTATTGATAAGACACTCACATAAAACACCTCTTGGTTAACCATGAGAGCTTTTCCCACGTGTTTCATCTTCATAGGTACCGTTGCAGAGCTTCAAGAATTCCACTCTTTCTGTGTTCTGCAACACCAAATATTTTTTAAAATTGTTGTTTCTTCAATACAAAAAAGAGCAACACGTAAAGATTACCAAAATATTTGACCAATAACTATTGGGAGAAACACATATATATTGTTGCTTACTTTTCCATGATCGAATTGACCCATAATGGTGAGAACATGGGGTCTATCTTGTAAATGGTCCAGGTCTTCTTCATAAAAAGTTTCTTTCTTTTTCGCCAATTATGATATTTTAATTAGACACCCATTCATAACTTCCACATCATACTCCCTACAAACCACTTTTCAACATCATCTGCTGATTCATGCTACCTAATCATAAAGAAAAGCTAATCAAAAGGCTAAAAATCTTGTTGAACAAATACATCCTAGCAACGTCATTCAAATCATAAAATACAAAACTATAATTAATTATTACCCTGAAAACTCTTCGTTCACAAATTGCTGCAAACTCTTTTTGCTAATAAAAAAAACACATAATTAAATTACTATATCAATTAGAATCCCTAAAATAAATTAAAATGTAAACAAACATGAACCATATCTTGTGGTTTAACATCAATCTCAAAGTGAGTTCCCTTAACAAAACCTTCATCTTTCAACTTATTTACCTGCAATCAATGGAATCAAACAAAATTAAATTGATTATTAAAAAACATCAAAATAGATGTATTATGTGATTTAAAGCGAAACCAAAAAATAAAAATAAAAATTGAATATGTATGATAATTACCTATTTTACGGTATGGTAATAATAGAGTCACTGGCATGTTCATAGAAATAGAGTGGAGATCCGTCGTGTTTTTTGAATCGGTTGAGTTGGTGATATTATTGCAATGATTTGTATAAGTGTATCATATATGTTTAGGAGAAACATTAAATGATTTAATTCAAATGAAAAATAGTATCAAAGAAGCGTCTGCAAGAAGCTGTAGTTGAAACCGATTTGTTTAAATTGATAGTGGAGCGTGCATATGTTGGAGTATTAAAGAAGCTTTTATAGAGAATATGAAGTGTTTATTGCTTAACAAAAATAGATGGTTGACATAGTTGAAAATTGAATAAAACGAGAACGGCGGCTAATGTGCGTGTGTATTGCTCTAATTCTTTTATATCCACGGCAGCGGCTCCAAAGACTTGGTGCGCGCGTGATGTGTCGTTGTGGTTTTAGCAGTATTAATGCCTACTCAAGTTTTAAATTTATATTTAGCCGACTTATCAATAAAACACACACTTTAACGAGCAGTGTACCCGGTCAGTATGAATATAATGGTAAGTAGAGTGTCGATCACTAAGAGTGGAACGTATTATCTAGTTATTCTAATCAGTATTTTAATATCTTAAGTTAGCTATACAACCTAATCTAACGCAAGGGGGTTCAGCCTGAGAGACTGGCACGGTTTGGTTATAATTAAATAGAAAACTAAACTAATGAGCACGAATCAGCGATTAGCACACACGTACACAGATAGATACTTGAGACAATAAGAAGACCTGTCCTGATAATTAAGTAGCTTGTCACTTGTTTTATTGCTAGTTTTATATGGAGTGTATATAATTAACCCTTTCTCGTTGGCTCTAATCTTATCGGCGAGTAAACCCTTAATGATTACTTATGTCTATCCTATTTATTTAGCGTCTCTTAAATAGGCGAGGAAGGGGCATGGCGACCCAAACAATGCTCAGCTAGACACAGAGGTTATCAATGCACTAATAAAAGTCACCAAAGACATCAACATATAAACTTTAATTAATGGGAAAGCAATTTTAAGGGGTGCCCATGATATTCCGTAGTCACATGGAATCGGCCCATCAATCCTGATGAATTAAAGTGTACTAATACAATAAAACAAAACTACTCAATGAATTGAATACATGCAGGACCTTCTTACAGCTCTTGTATCTTCGTTCAGGGTGTGTCTTGTGCTGCTAATACGTCTGAATTCGGCTTCTAGGGTTCTTCTGTCTTCGAAAGCTTAGTCTGTAGGATCCCGAAATTCGTCTGGCCTTGGGGTATTTATAGTTTCTGTCTGAGGGTTAGATGCGGCGCATAGGATAAGCAGATGCGGCGCATTGACTTAACTTCGCGTGGGGTCCAAGATTAATATATTCAGGAATATTCGTACACCGCCTTAAGATGCGGCGTAACTCCATTTCTCTATGCGGCACATGTCCTTTGCTGTCTTGGATCGTAACTTGTGAAATCTTGATAGTGATACGCCGTATGTAAGAAGTGTGTTGCGGCGTATCTGGAGCAGAATGATCTTGATCTTGTACATTTCAGTAGACTCTTAATATCTTGCTTGTTTTGCTCCATAATTAGTCCAAAATTGCCAAGTTTCACATAATACTTGTTTTTACCTGAGAATTACAAAAGTAAACATTAACGTATCAATTCTCATATATAATATAATAAAACAAGTCAAATAAATAGGATAAATGATAATGATAAAATGTACTTATTTGAGTTCATCAGCGGCGATCGCCGCGTTGGGGGCGTGCCTGTTTTTTTTTGCCGAGATGATTTTCTATAGATATATGGAGGGAAAAAAAACTCCCATCGAACTAAAAAACCATATGTGTAAGCTGTTTGCATATATATTGTTAAGATTTGATATATGTAAAAGTTTTTATATTACATCAAAATCAGTCTACACATCTGGGTCACCTTAAAAAACAATTGCAAATCTAGTGAAGACTTGATATGTAGAGCTTCTTTTCCTCACGTTGGACAAATGAAGCTAGGGGCAGGTGATTTTGCAGTGAGTAGACCGCTTCCCATTACTGAAATGTCACACTTCAATAGAATGGATTTGGTAAAAAAACACAGTACATAAATTGTGGTTGTGCATGTGGGTGCGGGCACATGTTCTTTAGTTGGTGATAAATTTGGCGATAAATCTTGAATGCATTAGGACTACTCTGTATCCAATGATGTGATTGCAAACATCTGATTGTATGGCGTTTATATAATTGTATGACTGGAAACAACTCTTTCATCATATGTATGTATGTATTCGAAGAACCTGTGTTAGGAAGAAAAAGAATAAAATTGCGTGAAAAAATTCTGGCCAAAACAAAGATGGCTAATTTATTTTACATTTGAAGCAGTACAACCCAAGATAGCAGCATACCTTGTTACGCAAGTTATGTGGATGTCGCCTTTTGGTTGTTGAAGAATGCATTGTAACTGTAACAAATAAAAGGAAAGATAGTAAGTAAGCAAATGCTGTTTTAAAATTATATATTTAAAAAAAAGTGAATAAGTAATAAAACGTAGATGTTGTACCTGTGTTACGTCACTTATGTGAATCGAATCACTTGTGATGCTATTCTATTTCGTTTCGCACCGATGATATTATTCGTTGGGAATATATTAATCATAAATCATGAAAAATAGGTTAGATATTTTTTTTATACATAAATGGAACATACTAAAAACTGCAAGCTTAATTTTACAAAGCAAAAGTTAGGTATGACAGACACATGATACATACTGTTAGTATCAGCAAATATAAGAAGCCTTGATATATGTCGTAGGTTTGTTGTCAATCTGGTTTGTCGAAACCAATCTCCCAGAGTTGTATCCTATTGTTGATTAAGGCTTATTATGGAATTCGTAGAAAGTAATTAGATAAATAATTGTATTATATACTAACCATGAACTGAAGCAAGACGTTCACAACTCATCAAATGTATCAGTGCATCAGTATTTGATATCATGAAACACAAACATAAAAGAGAACAGTTAGTTTTAAATATAGGAAGTGAAAAAGAAACATAAGTGGTCCTTCTAAGTCGGAGAAGAAATTATAGGAGCTTAGAATCAGTAACTATGTTCAAGTTCTAGACTGATTTGTTAAGCAAAACCATTCATCTAAATGTGAATTCATACCTTATTAAAAAACACTTCCACAAAAATTGCTAATCAACAGTATGATTGGATTTTCAAAGATCAGTGGCAAATGAAATAGGATAGTGCGAAAAAAGTTATTTGCACCAGATAATTTGTCACACCATCCTCTTTCATTTGGCACCGATCTTAAAAAATTTCATCCTGTTGTTGATCAGTGCATGTTGTGAATGCAACTGGTCTTATGAATAAGTAGGTATGTTGAAGTTCCATACTTATTTATTAAATAAAAACATTTATCGACAAAATAATGTAGTCATGTGAGACGTGTGTGTGATGCGACCTCCAATGGTGGAGCAAAGGCGTGTGATAAATTTTTTGCATTCAAAGATGGTAGAGGAGATAACAAAAACGCTAATGCGTGTGATAAAAAAGAAAATTTTGATGTCAAGAGTGGCCAAAGATTAGCTGTTTTGTTTTTTGTTTGGCAATATTAAAACTTTATGTTCTGTAGTTGTAAGAGTTGCTTTATTTTTGCATATTACGAAGTATAGTTATATAAAAGGTACAAATCAACAATATAGTTCAATTATGAACAAAAGATACGAAACGGGAAAGGACACTGCGAGGAAGTGATTTGGCTCAAATCATTCGTGACAGTGTTCTCTTCGGTTTCGCATCTTTCTTCAGTAATTGTGTGATGTTGCTGATAAGGATCTTTTATGGAAGTGCAATAATCAATATGCGAAAAAAAGTTAATTATAACAGTAGCAGAACATTAACTATTAGTATCGGTAAATAAAAAAATATCAGCTACTCTTTGTTGCTCTTATAGTAACAAATTGTTTTTTTAACAAACGCTTTAGTTTTTTTATCATCTCTTATACCATCTTTGAATGCGAAAATTTTATTACACGGGTTTAATGAATAACAGGAGACAAAAGAATTAAAGTTTAACTATACTAAGTTTTGGATTACCTTTCAGTTGTCAACTGTATCAATGAAGTCTGAAATCCGGATACGATCCCAGCTCCCTAGCATCAGAAATGGGGAACAGCAGATGTTAAACATGGTAGATTTTAAATTAACACTTTGTATTTGAAAAAAAAATAATAAAATAAAATAAAAAATGGGATACTTACTTTAAGGGATATAGATGGTACCAAGGAATTGATGAACAATATATAGGATGAGGCACAGATGATTTGGATCACTTTCTAATATTAGCAAATAAAGATTATTACTATCTATATTAATTCAGATGAAAAACGACGACGTTTTGGACGTTGTTTTAATGCCAATAATCATAGGTGGAAACGCTTATCTCCCTCTGAAATTCCTTTTGTTATTTGTATGGTCTTTAACCAATTGTCTGCACCAAACATATTGGTAGCCCGTTCAAATAGCAAAAGGAATTCAAGGGGAAGATAAAAGCAACCATCTAAGATGGATGTGCGTGGCACGACACACTTTGGTGCTTTGAGCCTCCATTCTAGATTCCATTGTCCTATCAAACGATATATATGAGTTCTATTGCTATGACTATGTTATTTATGGTGCATACACAAAGGCAGTTATTAGGCTCAGATTTTATGATGAAAAGGGGTGGCAAAGATGTATGATCAGTATTGGCTGCATACAAAAAACGGTTGCATAACGATGCCATCCAGTTGTTGCCACGCCAAGTAACTGTTACAATCTTTGACTACCCAATTTAATAGTGTAAGAAAACATGTATGAATCATCATAGCCCTGCTTTGTGAAACATGACTGGGTTCTATGTATTTTACCAGCCTCAGTGGTACAAAAGGTCTTCCTAATCTGCCGTGCACATTCAACCATAACAACAGCTACAAATGATGTACGTCGCCTGTCAATATTAGCAAATGAAGAATATCTGATCTTTTTTACTTGTGAATACTAACATTTGATGCTTTGTGTCTGTAATGGTAAGTTTGTTTTCGCATGTTTGTACCTGTAATTCCACAAAAAGTCCTGGTCAACAATACAATTCGATTCCAAAAAGTAGATGGGAAACAGAAGAGGATGGTGCGAAGAAGTAATCTGCACCAAATCACTTGTCACATCATTCTCTTATGTTTCTCATCTACCTTTTAGAATTGCATCATATTGGTAATCAGTACCTTTTGACGAATTGCAGGTACAAACATGCGAAAAAAAATTATCATGACAAACACAGAGCATCAAATGTTAGTATTGACAAATTAAAAAAATACCAGATAGTCTTCAATTCCTAATATTGACAGGCGATGTACAACATTTGTCGTTGCTTCCATGGTTGAGGTGCACACTTTATGCTGCCTTTATTAGCTTATACCTACATATAATCGATTAAAATTAGATTACTACAATATGAAGACTAAAAAAAAGGCCGTACGTAGGATTGCCTCTGTTGTTTCTTTAGAATCTCCAGATATTTGTTCTTTAGATCAGGAGGGAGAATCTTATAGTTTAGATGTACAACAAAAGAGGCTGCTAAGTGATATATATACGGATGTCTCATCTTTAAATCCGATTAGTAAGAAACCGTGTAATTCTTCTACTGTTACCAGTCATGTTTGCACTGGTAGTAGTTGATTTTTTTTAACGAACGGCTGAACGCAATTAAAGTGCATTCTGTAGTAATAAGGTGTTTTCGTATGACGTTATCAGGATGCAAAATTCAACGGAATAAGTCTATGGCTAGTGAAAACTCTGACTTCTTTTTCAAATTGCTTTTGTTATTTGAACTGTCTTTAAAAAATGGTTTGTATTGTTTTCGCATATTCGCAACTGTGGTGACACAAATGGTTCTGGTCAACAGTATGGTCCAATTACGAAGGAAAGATGGGAAACGGAAGAGGACGCTGCGAAGAAGTAATTTGTTCCAAATCACTTGTCACAGTATTCTCTTCGGTTTCTCATCTCTCTTTACGAATTAAACCCTATTGTTGATCAGAGCCTTTTGTGCCACCGCAGTTATGAATATGCGGAAAAAAAAATGAAGTATGACAGTCACATGGTACTAACTGTTAGTATAAGGAAATAGAAAATCTGTTAGGAGGTATTCTAATGCAGGTATGCAAATTCTAGTAGCACTTATCTCTTGTTGATTCTGCAAACGATATTCAACGGTCGCTGAACAGCTAAAGAACAGTTAGACAGTGTCATTTCGTTTGTGGACCGGCATAGGTATGCTAGTGTAAACGGTCTGCCAAAATACGGCCGTTGACAGGCCTCAAACAATTCCAGTAACATAGCCTACAATCAAACACAACCCATTGAGTGAATATACCTTTTATCCCATCAACTTAACTTTGAATCATTTTGACATATTAGGCTAGCAGGGTAGTTTTCTAATATTACTGTAATAAAATAAAATGGAGTCAATATACCTTTTATCGCATCAACTTAACTTTCGATCATTTTGACATATAAGGTTAGCAGCCTAATTTTTATTCTTTGACAACAGCGAAAGTAGGAACAAACTGTAATAAAATAAAATGGAGTCAATATACCTTTTATCTCATCAACTTAACTTTCGATCATTTTGACATATAAGGTTAGCAGCCTAATTTTTATTCTTTGACAACAGCGAAAGTAGGAACAAATGTTTTATGCAAAATCGCTGACAAAATAAAATTCACAATCTAAGACTTCTTAAAAGAATGGAAGATGAACTATAGTGTACCTGATCCTAAGCAGGAAAAAAGTTATACCCAGAAATCTTTCCGCACCAACAAAACACTAAAATCAAAACCCATGTCACCAGCTGTTAGCGAATCTGGAAGCGCAAAAGCAACCCACAAAAAATCGTGAAGTAAGAATCGTTGATTATTATCAATAATGATTAGTGTATATGTCTGAAAAGAATAGTCTGGAAGATTGTAGCCATTTGTGTGGTCTGCGTAAAAAGTAGTGTGTGTGTGTGTGTGAAAAGAGTAATCCGGAAGATTCTAGCCACCTACGTGGCTTGCGTTAAACCTTTTTTTTTTGGGCCAAAGTAAATGGGCTGGGCCACGGGAAAAAGACTAAAGACATGGGTTGAATTTTTTGGCGGGAAGAGTATAAACAGTGAAATATAAGACGAAAACGCCGTCTTTTGGTCAAAAATGGCACCGTCTCATCGAAAACGGCGTCGTATGGCAAAAACGTCGTCGTTTGTGATCTGAATTAACATAGATAATAATTGGTGCATAAAGAAGGTGTACATTGGTGCTAATTTAGGAAGTCCACATCAGAATATTAATCACGATTTTAATGCAACGTGCTTAGAATACTTGTGCAAAACTATCGTTTATTAGATAGTATAGATATAGATATAGATTTGCTTGAGTTACAAAAAAGAAAACGTCACATATAAATATTTATAGAACAATGCATATTTATTTGTATTTTCGTCTATCATACGGCTACATAGAAAGAAGTAATGTGAGAATTTGTAAACTCGTGTTTGATCTTATAAGTTGCAGAGTATAATTTTGGGCTAACGGCGTCATAATTTATCATAGTTGTCATGATTTTTTTCTATATGTATCGAATATTTTTTTGCGCATGTACTAAACTTGCATTTTTGATATTTTTTGTGTATTTTATTACCATTTTTCCCTTTATTTTATTAACCCGTGAGGGGCAAAATGGTTATAAAATACACAAAAATATCAAAAATGCAATTTTAGTACATAGAATAGTAAAAAAATTTGTTCAATACATTATGGAAGAAAATCATAACAACTATAATACATTTAGAAGTAATTAGCTCTATAATTTTTACAGGATAAATTAGATATGAGAATTATCAAAACCATTAGGATAGCAAACATATCCAAAATAAGGCTTTTAATTGTATGTTTTTCAATACCATTATTTTTAGTTGCATTCACTATTAAATGTTCCAATATAAAAGCGAGTATTAATTTAAAAGGATTTGATATACAACGCATACTAAGCAACGAGGAAAAACGCCCCCGCCGCGTTGCGGCGGGGCTATTTGTTGAGCAATTCCTGCAACGTTTCGAATTGCTTTAACCTTTTCAAAAATGTTTACGCATCTAAACGCCGCAACAGTAACGAAAAGTAAGCCCTCACGCAAAGGTAAACCAATACCATTAGCTGTTGCATTTAGTCTGAACCGTGTTTCGTTTACCGGTACGTCTATTCTGGTGAAGGTATTTGACAGAGGCACAGAATGAGCATCCCCTACAACCAAAATAAGATGGTTAGCAGCAATAAAAACACGTATTTGAAGCTGCTACAGAGACAAAACGACATGTACAGAGGCAAACATCATCACTACTTACCTGTCCGAGATTGTACTCCAGCTGAATGGTGTTCACTCACTCCTGGAAACTGTGTTGCTGGAGAAGGAAAAGAATCTGATTGTTCGTTGCTAAAAGGAAGGGCTACATTAAAAATAAAACGTCAGTGAATAACAATCACTAAATGATAGCGAGACATAACAATAATAGCGAGACATAACAATAATGCGAGACAAAACCCACAGTACCAAAGACACTAAATCTTATTTTTTGGGCTTATGGACTAATTTCAATGTGGAAAAGGTCAGTCTATTGTAGCTTTTGAGCTTACCAAATCACTGTTGTCTCCTTAATATGTTCTTTACATATGCTTAACATATAAAAGATAAACATTAAACCAACATAAAACTTTACATAAATAAATTGTTTAAGCATATCTGCTACCCAAGTTACAGGTCTAACAAAGGCACGATACCTGCGAGAACCCGCGCGACTGCCAGCTCGGCCTAAAACAAAACCCAAAAACAAAACACAACCAAAACATAAAATCCAACAAAAGAAAAAAAATCAAAGAACATCATGTACCTGTTCTTCATGTTTTGTCTAGATAACCCTTTTCGCAAAGTTCAAAACCCTCTAAAATTTGTAGAGAATTTGCTAAAGACGGTTATTGATTATTCATGTTTTGTCTAGATAACCCTTTAACAGCTCAATTTTACTTACCAACATAGTTAAGCAAATTAACTTGGCAATAATAAATTGCAATAGTCTAAGTTACTAAAAACGTGCGACAGAAATTCAAAGCCTCAAGTTCTCACCTTTAGCAGCAAGTTTATCATCCATGTCCATAATGCCCAAACAGACCCTTCCTGCGATATTATCTCGTCAAAACTTCAGCACTCGATTACGCTGAGTCCTAACTATTCAATGTTCAATATGAAAAGGAGAAAATCAATATATAGATTTATCAAGTTGTTGACAAATGACAATTAGTATATAGCGCAAATATATCACTTCGAATAAAACCCATCAAGAAAAGGACAAAGTTTTTTACAAAAAGTAATAATAACGAACTCATAACCAAATTCAAATTCTGGAAGAAGAACTCAACTGTGTGGGTTGCTGAATCTCGAGTGAGATGCTTCTGGAATCGTTGATGGATATCAAAAAAGACGGTGAGTGGTCGGCGCCCTTATCTACCAGAAGATACCCACACCGTCTCAATTGATCGGCGTCCTTATCTAAGCAGGAGAAGGTAATAGAAGTTCGGTGGCGGTGGATATATTATTATCTAAGCAGGAGAAGGCGTTGGGCCTGAGTATGGGCCTCACATGGACTGGCTTACCGGGCCAACTGTTTAATAATTAGAAAATAATAAAAAAGTACCACCGACCCCTGAGATTACTATAGAGTAGTAATGGTTAAGCAATGATTAAAATAAATATAAAAAAAGATTTGGACTTCTTCTTTGCAAACTACAAAGTAAATGAGAAATAGAATATTATGTGATATAAAACATATTAACACATGAAATCTTCTATACAAACTACAAAGTAAATGCATTGCCATCAATTTAGCTTCCTTTTTATGTTAGAATACCAACATTTTTTCTGTTTTTTAAATGATGGTTAGTACTAAAATTTTAATCATTTTCTTATAAAAACTTGTTAGAGTTAGTGGAAAAAATATTAAACGTGTATGTCTAGATTCGAACACGGGACTTTGGGATTGCACACTTTACGAATGAATGGCTAACGGAAATAATTAATATATAACTATGTTATGTATTTAATTATTTAGGACACGAAATGGTACATAACGAACGTTATGTAATTAACGGTGTTAACTAACGACCGTTATGAAATAAAAGAAGGACTATTAGTACAATTGGGAACTCAAGAATGTTCTAGAATCCCATCCATGGGCCAAACCGATCGAATTAGGGGTTGTATAAACCTAATCGATCCTTTTCTTAGAGCAAAAGCCAATTGCACTAATCGATCATTCTAGTATTCAGTCGATTGTTTTCTTTGCAAGTGGGTTGATTGCTTCAATCAATCATTGTCTTTGAAAAATAGGTCGAACGGCTTTTATTATTAAATAAATGTTTTTGGTTTAATAAACGTGTCTTTACATTAACATCTAACATTAGTTGCTTATAGTACGTGTGTACAAGACCATGATAATAACTTACTTTAGTTATTCCATCTTGGATTGTGGATCAAAACGGTAAGGGGTTCCACGTTAATCCTTTTATATATTCAAGAGAAGAAAAAAGAAGACCGATCCTTGTTCTTGCTATGATCACGAGGTAACCCTTATTTATTATTCGGTAATTCATTATATGTGTTAAATTATAGATCCTGCTTCCGCTATGCATACTTGATGTGTTTATTTATTTAGATGTGTTTACATGCTATTTAAATTCCAACAAAACTTACATGTAGTTCATGATTGTATATATAAAGATATAATGGTAATTTTTGGTTTTATAGAAAACATATTATTTTGAGTTCGAAACCTTTTCTTGAAATACTATTGCCCAATTCGAAACAAGACTTAGTAATTAATTCAAATGTGGTAGATTTTATAGGATACGAACACACTATTCAAACGGTAAAAATAGAGAAATAATCACAGCATGATTGTGAACTTTCACAAAGGATTATCTAAACTCGAGCTAAATGAACAAGGCTCGAAAAAGAACAAACTAGCTCGTGCCATATAGAACGTAGGCACGGTTTACACTACTAGTATTTCTATTTCGACACTTTCTTTTTGTATTTGAATAAAAAGAAAATTTTGTTACGTAGCGTACACCGCTTTTGTCATGCGTCGTCACTATCGTTACTCTCGAATTTGATCCACGTGTTACGAAGTAATCTGTAATCACCAAACAAGCCGACCTTTCTTCCTAACTATGGAAAATCAGACCCCTGTACCTTAAGTTCTAAGCGTTTAGCCCTTCTAGGTTCTCTTTTAAAACCATGACCCCTGAAAAAAAAATGCTAGTATACAAATAGTGGTGATGGTAGACCTAATTGAGGAAGAAATTGAATGCCCAATTTTCTCAAGTTAATTGTATTGATGGATATTCCATCATTGACAAAGTAGAATACATTCTTTGAGTACCTTAGTATGTATTACATAAGGGATTACTCAAAGGTGTAGGAAAGTAAGCAGCACACTATTTGCTTTTACTGGTTATGAAATACTCATAATGTTGTCAAATTCAGTGGGAGCATTGTGTTGTAATTACTGAATAATGAGTTCATGTAGTGATCTTTAATTCAGTGGGAGCTACAAGGCTTGATATCTTGGTAGTAACCCGGATTATTTCTAGAATCTCTTGAGATAAATACTTTCCAATTATAGACACTTGTGGTATTAAGGATAGTCGTGTACATTTCCTTACTAGACGAGGTGATTCTATATCTACTAATATCTATGACACAATCATATTAATCACATAAGCAAACAATTGACGTGTTGTTTATCTGATGCATGATGTTGTTCCATGCACAAGTGGGAGAAATCTTGATTGTGTGCAAGCAACAACATAAAGAGATATGATTTAAAGGGTTCTCTTTACTACAAGGTAAGAGATTGATGTTCTAATGTGATTTATTCACATCTAATTAATAGAACACTTGGAGTTAATATCTAATTTCATTACTAGATATTAATGACAAGGTAAATTACATACTTTCATTACTAGCAGCCTCAGCTGATGCAATGAAACTATGTTAATTTGCATGATTCTAAATTAGATAATTATTAGAAAAAGTGTTAATATGATAATTAGACTACTTCAAATATAAATATTTATGTATTGTTAAAATGACATAAATATATGAAGAAATCTAATACTACTTCATAATTTGAATGTTTATGTATTCGTGGAATGACATAAATATATGAAGTATTAAATTAACTTGAAATAACTATTGAAACCAAATTGTGGTATTCATGATTACTTTAGTTATACATGTTTATATTGTAGAGATATAAATATGAAGTCTTTTGATTGATATAAGACTTATAATAAAGTAAGACGTTATCATTTTATGTTTTTTTAATTAAGACATATACAAGAAGTCATTGAATTGATCAATGATCTATAACGTACATTGGGATTATAACAGTTTATGTCTTTTTGGTAAGACATAGAAATGAAGTGGTTTGGGCAAAAAGGCACTTATGTTATAAAGCATGCAATTGGCTTGGAAAATCTATTATATCATTAAATTGATTTAGTTGGTAAATAGGTAAGCCAAAAACGAAATATATTTATCTCATATTGTAAGATTTACTTACAATATTAATCCTAATGAAATACATATGTGTATGGTATATTCAGTTAGGAAAATCAAACTCTTGTTACATTGTTTGATTAAGATAATTATATCTTCTATTCTTCCTAAAGATATCAAGGTTAGAAAATTGAGTAAGGATTGGATATACTCAATTAGACTCCAACCTAGAAGATTAATAAGACACCATTTATTATGGAATGTGATAAATCACATTAAGTCTTAAAATTGAAGTTCAGAATTTGTTAAACTACTTATGAGTAGGTTATTAACAAATTAATGTTAGGAACTGTCAATATGTATTTGTAAAAGTCCCAAAAGAGAACAATTTTGTGTTGCTCTATCTGCTAAGCATTTATAGGTAATCTATAAATTGCAAAAGGCAAGTGGGAGTTTTATCTTGATAAGATTAAATTACAAGATACATAATCTTCTAAAAATACACTAGCAATCATAATGAGAATTAAACATGTTAATGTTAAATCTCAAGATGATGGAATTCTCATTTCATAGATCCGCAAGGATATCTCAAATATTTGTAAAATATGTTGAGGATTATGAGTTACAGGATCATGGTATGCCTGTTAATAAATTGCAAATGTTTAATTTGGCAAATTACTCATACTATGAATAATTAGATACAGTCCAAGAAGATAACTAGTTTGGTAACGTAGTTGATCTTAAACTCTATAGTTATACTATAGAATGAAGATGAATTTCTACAAAGAGAATGAAAATCCTAGAGATTTAAATTCTGGTGTGGAAATCATTATGGACAAATTTGTATACATATTTAATGTGTGAAAAGATTATCAATCACACTCAAGCAATTAAATGAGATTGAAATTCTTCCTAAGCACATTAAATGTATAAAGATTATGATTGTCATTCTTAGTTTCATTTATATGAAATTAATAATGGAATATCAAAACTCTTTCTTGTGTAATTACTTGTGCGAGGATGAAAAGTAATTGAAAGGAGTATTTGAATTCAAATAATCTTTAGTAGTATAGAAAGTGCAAATCATTTGTGAATGGATTAATGCATGCATCTAGGAGATATACTTATATTTAGTTATTAAATCTAAATTTTGATTTATAATTAAAATAAGATATTTCTTGATACTCCTGAAAGCTAGTGGGAGTGCTAAATTTATTTTCTTATTTCATATATGTTGTATAATATATGGGAAGTAACATTCCATTAACATTAAAATGTTAAGTCTTGGTTTGGAATGAAACTTCACATGGAAATTTAGAAAATAAAACCTTGGAAATATATGTTTATTATTATAAACATAAGCGGTAAAATAACTGATTCTAATAAACATGATAATCTATTAGAAAGGCTAGATAGATACATATCTTTGAAAAGATATGACATGAATGAAATCAAAGACACAAGGATTTTTCATGTACATCATGTTGTTTGTTGTATCATGCTTGGATGCAAGATGAGTTGACAACATTAGTATCTAATTGAAAGTTATTAGTTAGCTAAGTGTAATGGATATGGTTGAATTGGAATTAACATCCTCAGCCTGGATTTGCTCCAAAATTCTAAATATGAACCATATGGTATATTGTTGCATAATTGATATAGTTGACAAATCTTGATAGATTTGAAGATATCAAACATTACACGATGAATATTAAAGTTTACGGAATTTTAAAGAGCATATTGTTGTTTGGATACAATGATGCTAGTAAGATTGAGATGACACTCAATGCTAGTCATGGTGGGAGTTTATCCTAGTTAATGGCCATGTGTACTAGTTATACTCAATATGAGCATAGTTGCATTATACATAAAGAATTAGAATACTTTAACTACAAAGGTTTGGTAGTTTAATTGTCATAAATTCGTGGATGAGGATGTCACGCAATTTATGAAGTATGTGGCAATATCTAGATAGATGAATGCACACATACAAGAATTTCAGTAAATGAATTCTAAAAATAAGTATTCTCAAAATTTTCGATAGATCAAAATTAGTTGATTTATGCTTTGTCAACAAGTATGGTGAACATGACTTGGGCATAATTCATTAATGGGAATTATCATGCATTGATCTATTTAGTATTTGGATAAGGGATGTTAAGCAATTATTATTTACAATGAATTAAAGTACGTGGTACATTTGTTTTCATTAATAATAAATTGTATCCTATATTTGCATGTTTAAATCCGTGAATGAATTATGTTATTCTAAATAGTCCGTTGTCGATCAATAATATGGGAGTATTATTGAATTAAGACAAATCTGAATGTTGGTAGAATATACTTAAAGTATATTGATGCGTGGGCATGCCAAATTAAGATGATATTCAATAATGGATAAATTGAATATAGGACTTATCCCGACCACATGATTGTACTTTATGGATCGTTGTCATCAAGTAAATCATGAATATTTATCCTCAGACTTGAGATACCAGATAACCGTTCATGCATGTAGTGTATTTCTGTGATTCAATTTAACGCTATACATAACTGGTAGCTATACGGATTGTTTTCGGAAGTGTTGCATGTTATGCTCGCAGTCAAAATGGGATTTGTTCCTTCAAATTTATTTGAAGTTTAATACTACTGGGCCCCTCGTAGGGTTGATAAGATTTTTGCGTGCGCACGCCCAAGATCTCCCCTGACGATGTTCAGATGATTTGGTAATCTTGTTCAATCAATACAAATGAGAAACAGAATTATTAATAAAGAATGACTAAGATCCATATCTTTATTAATGTAGTATTAGAAACAAAAGGATAAGTATGATGATTAATCATCAAGTGGTTTTTCCAGGAGACCACACACCCGAGTTGTACTAGGGGCATTGGCGTGTTGCTAGACGCTAACCAATGTTGTTAGGAACGCCTTTTATTTCATTTCAAGTCTTGATCATATGCGTATTATTGGTTGCTCAAAATTTAGGTTATTATTTTGCATTAAGCACATGGTCCATTAGTAGCCCATGGACCATGTGGCCTTGTAATTATTTCTAGTAACATCCTAAGAAAATGTTGCCCTATCTTCACGCCTATAAATGGGGTGCTTAGGTGCTCATATTATTGGTTGGTTTTCATTCTCTATGCGTAAGCTCTGTCCAAGTTTGTTGTGAATGTTAATCATCCGACTCTCCTTCATTCTCTATTCATCTCTAATCTCTCGTATTCTCTCGTATTTCATTTACTTATTGTTGTTTACATTTCGTAGCTTAATTAGTATTAGTAGTCGTGGTTTATTAGTGTGATTACGTGTGTGGTTTACGTATTTGAGAGGACCTACAAGTGGTATCATTCGCCTAAGGATAGTTAACGTGTGTGTTTAAGAGTAGATTACATCATTTTTAAGTTTGATTTTGTCATTTACGTTTGGATTTTTTTTGAGTTTTTGTTCGAAGTTGTGTTAAAAACAAGTGTTCTAATCGTTGCTAGTTGTAGATCTTCACAAAAAATCTTAGTTTTTCACCTTAGAAGTTGCAAAAATCTTCGTATTTACGTAACTGTAATCGTTTAAAACCATTGTTATCGACTAATCATCATCGTGGAAAGTTCTAGACGAAATTCGAAAAAAGTCGGTGAAAAGAGGGTTTTTCGGAATTGGTGAAAAGAGGGTTTTTCGGAATTGGCGAAAAGAGGGTTTCTCGCAATTGACAGTGTTTCTCGCAAATCACAAGAATCTTCGGAATTGGTACTCAGTATTTTCTAGCTTGTAGAAGTTAGTGAAAATACTTCGACTTGGCTTTAATTCTCACCTCTTGTATAAGAGATTGAGAAAGTGATCGAAATTGTAATTTTGATAATCTTTCGAAATTGCTTGATATTTCGCAATTCTAATTAATTTATCGAAATTGCCTTTTCATATCGCAATTCAGATAATTTTTTCGCAATTGCTAAGTTCTTTCGCAAATTAGATAGTTTATCGCAATTATCAATTCTCTTTCGCAAATTGTTGAAGTTTCGGAATTCTTTGTTATTTCGCAATTGGAAGCTTCTCTCGCAATTGGACGTTTCTTTCGCAATTCGCAGAATCTTTCGCAATTGGCAGTGTGAACAGTGTTTTTCGCAATTGGTGTGAACAGTAACATTTCTTCGAAATTGGACAAAAATCTCACTTAACCAAAACCAAACCTCATAACTCATAACACACATCTTAATTATCTTAACGATCAACAAAAACACAATAATGTCTCAACCACCACATTTCAATTACTACTACCAGCTACAGCAATATCCATAGCAACAATATCATCAGCAACAACAACAATTTCATCCTCAATATCCACAACAACATGCTTTTGTGCAACAACATCAGTTTTTCCATCAACAATCAGTACCTCAGCAACAAATCCTTCCACAAACTCAAATGCAGATGCAAAATTACCAACCTTCATCAAGAGAACCTCATTGGTTTACAAAAATGTGTGAAGCTATCAGTAGTCAGCAATCCAGGCATGAAGCAGGATCGTTTGAAACTCCACCAATGCTGACTCCTGGAAACTATGTGCAATGGTCTAGCCGGTTTCTTCGATTTGTTGAACTAAGGAAACCTCATGGTTCATATCTCAAAAAGGTCATAATGGAAGGACCTTATCCACTTCCTTCAACATTGGTTCCGGGTGATCCAACTGCTATACCTCCACGGGATGACACTACAACTCCCATTCCAGTATCTCAATATTCCACTAAACAAACTCTTCAGCAAGAAGCCAATGAGATGGACATGGCTTACATACTCCAGGGAATTCCTAACCCAATCTTCAGGAGTATTGATGCTCAGAAAACAGCCAAGGACATTTGGGAGCATGTACATCTTCTTATGGAAGGTACAGAATTGAACCAAGAGGATTTGGAATCCAAACTTTACATGGAATACAATAACTTCATGATGGAACCAGGGGAATCCTTAGAATCATACTATCACCGCTTCACCAATGTTGTCAATGATCTGGAACGTCATAACATACCTCTACCAAAGATTGCTATCAACTCCAAATTTTTAGGATGTCTTGGACCAGACTGGCAGAAGTATGTGACATTCGTGAGGCAAGCCAAAAAGATTAATCAAGTTTCTTATGGGCTTTTGTATGATTATCTCAAGCAACATCAAACTGAGGTAGACAAGGACATTGCAGCAAGAGGAGGTTACTCACCAGCACCAACTCCAAACTCTCTTGCTCTGATAGCTCAGTCACACTTTCCACCCTCAAGTCAAGAATTTGTTCCAAACCACAACCAAACAATCAGATTGTTCCTTATGAAGCACCATCTCAGAATTCTGATAACCAACTGGTTCCATACAACAATACCGACTCCATGTTCTATTCCAATGCTGATTATGATGAAGAAGATGATGTGTTTAACTCTCTCAATGAAGGATTTGCATTAATTGCAAGAGCATTCAACAAGTTCTCTAACAAGTCAAACAACCGTCTTCGTTCTTCATCAAACACCAGGAACCAAGCAGTCATAAATGATGGTCGAGTTGAGATTCAGAATCGGTCTTCTGGTAGATTTGGGTCTGGAAACATGGGAAATTATGGTACAAGGTTTAACTCAGGGGGTCAGAGGTTCAGCACAGCTGGGGGAAGTAAAAACAATATGGGGAATGCACAGAGGGGAATTCAGAATGTTGGTACTGAAAGAAGAGGAATTGCAAATACGTCAATCACTTGTTACAACTTTGGAGGCAGTGGTCATATGGAAAATGCTTGCCCCAAGCCTAGGACTCAGGGTAGTGCATTTCTTAAAGAAGCTCTTCTAATGGATCTCAAAGATGAAAAGGCTGCTGGAATGTTGACTCAGAACGAGCAAAGCTTTATGGCTAACGCTTATTCCGATGATGAGATGGAAGATTTGGAAGCAAATGCTGCAGTGATGCTCATGGCCAACATGCAGGAAATTAATGTCAACGAGACAGGCCCTGTATATGATACCGATGGCTTATCTCAGGTACTTGAATCAGAATGCCTTATACATGAGATTGCTTCACCATTTGCATCTTCATCTTCACAAGAAAATCTTGTTCAAAATGATTCGTCATTCTCGTCTCAAGAAGATGATCAAATAAACACCGTTGTTTCATTCGATGATGATAACACCAATGTCTCATTTGATGATCCTATTGATGATAATAATCATGATCACCTTGAACAAGATGATCTTATGCCTGATCAAGATCCAGAGCTTATGACCTTATTGCTGACCACCCAATCACAATTGAATGCACAAAAGTCACAGATTGACAAATGCAATGAGATTAACCATAACTTAAAAGCTAAAATTGCATTGTTAACAAAGGACAATGAGTGCTATAAAACACAACTTTCAAGTTATGAAAAACAAGCACAACGTGATGATCACCTTGAACAAGATGATCTTATGCCTGATCAAGATCCAAAGCTTATGACCTTATTGCTGACTGCCCAATCACAATTGAATGCTCAAAAGTCACAGATTGACAAATGCAATGAGATTAACCAGAACTTAAAAGCTAAAATTGCATTGTTAACAAAGGACAATGAGTGCTATAAAACACAACTTTCAAGTTATGAAAAACAAGAACAACGTGAGAAAGGCTTTGAGGTTGCATTCCAAAAGACATACGTTCAGGTCAAGGATTTAGAGCATCAAGTTCGTGAGCTAACAGTTTCCAAAGCGGATTTGCTTTCACAAAAAGAAAAGGAGCAATTTGAATTCAAAAAACAAATTGATACTTTAAATTCTGAGTTGTTAAAATCTCAATCTGAGCTTTCAACATCTCAGAAGGATCTTCTTGAAGAAAAGCAAGCTACTAGGAAACGAGTTGACTCATATCTTGAGGAGATTGTGGACTTGGAATCCAAGCTCAAAGAATTTCAGAATGTTGTATATAAAACCGGTAATTCAGTAACACAAATTCAAAGACTAACTGTGAAACCGAGTCCTAAAGGATTTGGATTTGCACTTGGCAGTGACAAACCACGTTTTTTACACAAAGCACTCAAAGATAATCCTAAGTTATACAATGCAGAATTTCTGTTTGATGATACTTTTCAACGTACTGTTGTGTATAGTAATGATGAAGAAACTGAATATCTTGAAAATAAGATTGAGAGTCGATCAAAGTCAGAAAACAAATTTTCAAGAGTCCCATATGATTATTCAGCAAGACCTCACATCAGTAAATCTTTTGTTCCTCCAAAGGACAAACCAGAACAAATACTGTCTTTAACTGAAAAACATCCCTCTTCTGAAGTTGCTACTGTGACCACTCCTGTTACACAAATCAATGGTCCAAAAGATACTGTAGATCCACAAATGCCTCAACAATGTCGGATTCTTCGATATTTTAAGACATTTATGGATGACATTAAACTTTTGGAACAAGTGATAGAATTTAATTCTGAAATCAAAATCTCTTCTTTATTTTCTCCTGCTGAGAAAGAAAAGAGAGAAATTTTTCAGAAACAATTTTTACCACATGTTAAACACCTGAGACTTTGTGCAACAATGTGGGAACAGGAACTACAGACTGAAGTTGGATCAATGATGAGTATTTTTAAAGCTAAAGATGACAAAATTGTAAAACAAAAGTGTCAAAAGAAAGCTTTAGAAAATGAGGTTGATCGACTCTTGGAACGTGTTTTGTGTGATGATGTGATTTCAGTGATTATGAATTCTATCTTTGAATCTTGTCATGCCTTGCTTGTGGATGATCATGCTGTGAATGTTGAAATGTTGCAAATTGAGATTGATAATTTGGTAAAAGAGAATGAGAGTCTTAGACAGCTCAACTTTGATGTGGAAGATAAGTGTGAAAAAGAAATTTTCAAACTTAACAAACGACTGGAATGGTGTCAAACTCAAAGCGTTGAATTTGAGTTAAAAATATAAAAATCTTAAAGAGTCTTTGTCTTTCCAAAAAAGTCATGCTTTAGAAAGTCAAAATAAAAATGAAATTGATGTTTTGCGAAATAAACTGTGTGAATATGAGAAAGACATAGATGAAGTTTCTCAAAACAGAAATGACACTGTCCGGTTAAACAGACTTTTGGATTCAAAAAATCAAGAACTCCAACACATCATTTTTGATTTGAAAAAGAAACTCAGAGTTTTAGAAAATGGAAAAGCTGTGATTGCCCTAGGAATGTATTCAGTAGACAAGCCAACTAAGCAAGCATCAGATCAAACCACTAATGTGAATACTTCCACTTCCACAGGACTAGGAAACACCTCTAAGGCTAGCAGATCAAGAAACACCAAGAGACCAAGGAAGTTTAGTATCTGGCGCCCTAAGAGTGGACTATCTAAGACTGAAGAAGTAGTAGTTAATGTTAGCAGTTTGAATAAAAAGCATGATATGTCAGAAGTAGAATCAAACTTGTCTAAGTCTAGTTCTATAGATGATGTAATGAATGCTAAATCGTTGAATGTTATGAATGATATTATGGTTGATGCTAGTTGTGTATTTTGTCATGCTAGTATATTGTCTGGAAATCATGAGAAATGTGTTGCTAAAACTCTGTTGAATCGCAAAAAGAAACGATCTAGTGGCATTTCCTCTAGGCCCACTACTGCTGCCAAGTCCATATTAGGAAAACCACCACTAGTAGTTTCTGAAGAATCAGTTGACAAACCCATATCTGCATCTAGGATAAACAAATCACCAAGTGCATTTATTAGGAGAATGGCTGAGACTAGTTGGACGTGGCAGCGTTGGTTACATAAAACACATAGCTTTAAATGGGTACCAAAAATGATTAACTCATGTGTGACTAACCAAACGGATTCCACCGTTACCAAACTTGCCTCTGTGTCAACTTCTGGTGATGCAGGTGATCCAAATTGTTCTCTGGATTGTTGATAGCGGCTGTTCCCGACATATGACCGGCAATCTCAAGCTTCTTGTAAACTTTGTCGCAAAGTTCATTGGAACGGTCAGATTCGGGAATGATCACTTCGCTGCTATTATGGGTTATGGAGACTATGTAAATGGGAACATCGAAATTAGCAGTGTTCATTACGTTGAAGGCCTAGGTCACAATCTCTTCTCAGTAGGACAATTTTGTGATGGTGATTTGGAGGTAGCATTTAAAGAGAAAACTTGTTTTATTCGGGATCTTCAAGGAAATGATCTGATGAAAGGAAAACGTGGCACCAGTCTATATACCATTTCTTTTGAAGGCATGACAGCTCCTTCTCCCATATGCTTACTTTCAAAGGCACATCCCACAAAGGCCTGGCTTTGGCACAAATGATTGTCTCATTTGAACTTCAAAACGATGACTGATCTTGCTAGGAAAAAGCTGGTCGACGGTCTTCCCAAATTCAGATATGCCAAAGATCACTTGTGTCCTGCTTGCGAACAAGGAAAGAGTCATCGTGCCCACTTTCCTCCAAAAGCAGATCACAGCACAGATCATGTCCTACAACTGCTTCATATGGATTTGTGTGGTCCTATGCGTGTTCAAACCATCAACGGGAAACGGTACATCTTGGTAATAGTGGATGATTACTCGAGGTGGACTTGGGTCTACTTTCTTCGCACCAAAGACCAAGCACCTTCGATGATCATTACTTTTCTCACGAAGATTCAAGTTCAAGTTCGTAACACCGTCAGAATTATCAGAACAGACAATGGTACTGAATTCAAGAATCAAACTCTTCAGGAGTTCACTGAGAAAAATGGGATTGTTCATCAAACGTCAATTGCTCGCACCCCTGAACAAAATGGAGTAGTCGAAAGACGCAACCCTACGTTAGTGGAGGCAGCAAGAACTATGTTGATTAATGCCCAATTACCAGACTACCTATGGGCTGAAGCTGTCTCAACTGCTTGTTATACCCAGAACCGATGCATGATCACCAAACGCCATGACAAAACACCATATGAGCTTATTCATGGTCGCAAACCAAATATCAATTACTTTCATGTCTTTGGAGCTCTCTGTTATCCAAAGAATGATCGTGATGATTTGGGGAAACTGAAAGCCAAAGCAGACATAGGAGTATTTGTTGGCTATCGTGAGAATTCGAAAGGATTCAGAATTTGAAACCGCCGTACTCGGGAAATTCAAGAGACGATCCATGCTAATTTTGATGAGCTCACAGAGATGGCTTCTGAGCAAAACAGCTTAGAACCCGCTCACAACCGTCTAAATTTTCCTGAATCTTCAGCTGAACCATTACCGTTCAACAGAAAGGATATAGAAGACTTGTTTGCTCCTCTGTTCGATGACTCTCTAGTTAATCGTGCCTCTGCTGTATCCACCAATTCCGCCGCTCAAACCGTAAACAATCAAGCACCTGATACACCTGCAACCACTTCCACAGTAGTTGCTGACGACGCACCTCAACCAGAACCATCATCGTCAGTTGATCAAACACCTTCAACTTCTACACCTTCAGCTGAAGATTCCCCCCACCACAATTCTGTTGAAGTACCCACACCATCAGGTTTTGACGGAGATGCATTCTTTAATCCATTTGCACCTGCACCAACCATTCCTGATATTGCAGAATCTTCTTCACGCAATTTGGAACCGTCAAACCTGCACCACAGTTATCAACACTATCCATCCACTCATAAATGGACAAAGGATCATCCCTTAGTAAACATCATTGGTAATCCAGAAAAACCAGTCATGACAAGACAAAGACTCCATACAGACGGTGAAACCTGCATTTATGCACTCACCGTTTGTCAAGCCGAACCCAAAAACATTAAGGAAGCCCTCACTTATGACAACTGGATTGAATCCATGCAAGAGGAGTTGGAACAATTCAAGCGGTTAGAAGTTTGGGAACTGGTAGAGAGACCAGATGGGGTTTATGTCGTTGGATTGAAGTGGATCTGGAAAAACAAGTTAGATGCAGATGGTACTGTGATTCGTAACAAGTCCCGCCTGGTCGCCAAAGGATTCAGTCAACAAGAGGGAATCGACTTCGAAGAATCGTTTGCTCCAGTCACAAGGCTTGAGGCTGTTCGCATGTTCCTGGCTTACGCGGCTCACAAGAACATTACTGTCTACCAAATGGATGTGAAGACTGCATTTCTCAACGGCCAACTCCGGGAAGAGGTGGACGTTTCTCAACCAGAAGGCTTCGTGGACCAAGAACATCCGAATCACGTATATCGGCTAAAGAAAGCCCTTCACGGCCTTAAACAAGCCCCAAGGGCATGGTACGACAAGTTATCTGCTTTCCTACTTGCCAACCATTTTACTAAAGGAACTGTGGACCCGAATTTGTTTATACAAAAACACGGGGAGGACATTCTCATCGTACAAATTTATGTCGATGATATAATTTTTGGATCAACACATAAAAAATATTCAAATGCTTTTGCAAAACTGATGAAAAATAACTTTGAGATGTCCATGATGGGTGAATTGAAGTTCTTCTTAGGACTGCAAGTTCATCAATCACCCCGTGGTATATTCCTTAGTCAGTCCAAGTATGCTCAGGAAATCCTGAAAAAGCATGGTATGACCAGCTGTGACACCTATAATACACCTATGTCCTCCTCATCCCCGAAGCTAGATGCTGACATAAATGGGACACCTATTGATCCTACAAAATATCGTAGCATCATTGGGTCAATCATGTATCTCACAGCTAGCAGACCGGATGTTGTATTTTCCACGTATCTATGCTCCCGATATCAGTCAAGACCAACTGAGCGGCATTTTTCAGCCGTTAAAAGAATCCTTAGATACATAAAGGGAACCATTAATTTGGGGATCTGGTATCCAAAGGATTCTGGCTTTGAACTTGTATCTTTTTCAGACGCTGACCATGCAGGGTGTTTAGACACGCGAAAAAGTACATCTGGAGGAGTACAGTTTTTGGGTGACAAGCTCGTCTCTTGGCAGTCAAAGAAACAAGATTGCACATCACTGTCGTCAACAGAATCTGAATATGTAGCCATGTCTGCCTACTGTGCTCAAGTCATTTGGATGCGATCACAACTGATGGACTACGGATACGTACTCAACAAGATTCCTATGTATTGCGACTCCAAGAGTGCCATTGCCATTTCATGCAACTCCGTGCAGCATTCCAAGTCCAAGCATATTGATCTCCGGTACCATTTCATCAAGGAGCACGTGGAGAAGGGTACTGTTGAACTGTATTTTGTGGGTACTGAACACCAATTGGCGGATCTGTTCACAAAAGCCTTGCCTCATGCAAGATTTGTGGATTTGGTTCACCGGATTGGTATGAGATGTTTGACTCCGAGTGATTTGGAAAATTTTCTCAAAAACAATTAAATGAGTCAAACATCTAAACTATCCATGTAAATATCTATTCAAAAAAAAAAAAAAAAAAAAAAATGCAAGTACAATCCTTATCAACACTTTGTTCATTTTTCTTAACCATCATGAATTATTTTCAAACAAGTGTTGAGGGAGAGACATAAAATTTTTCATAATTTTTCAAATCTGTACTTGCATGGTTTCTGAAAATTGTTGCTTCTAAAATAATATGATGGTGATAATCTAGGATTTTGTGTTATGTGCCAAATGTATTAAGTGAAAATACTTAAGTGGTTAGGATCTTAATTGCAAAAACATAAGGTTTAGGGACTATTGGTGTTAAAGTGACAAAGGTTAAATTCAAATAAAAGAAGAATATGTCACAGCAGTTAATTCACTCAACCACTTCTCTGACATAATCACATACGCAGTAAATACTATCACCAAACCAATCAACGGCCCACATTCAATCTGCAAATCGATTAAAGATTCATCAAAAGTGTGAGTGTTTTAACGATTATAACATGATCTTAAGCAATGGTTTTAAAGGATTTTACAATCCAACGGTTGAATCTGTCAAAAATAATTATTTTAAATTCTAGGGTTTGCGTAAAATTGGGGAAACTCAATTTTAAGTGTTTGTGATGTGTTTATTGGTACGATTATGCTTAGAATATGATTGTAATCCATATATTCATGCTTAATTGAACCCAGAAACTTGTAATTTGAATGTTCTTGATTTAGGGTTTTAGCGTACTAATTGGGAAAAATCATGTGCAAGTGTTGTAGTGTAATTAATGTGTTCTAGTGTTGTTGTTATGCCTTGAATTGAGTAAATGTTGCCTTGGATTGAACCCAGATACATCAGATCTGCTTAATTGATTTTAAGGGTTTATGAAGAACACGAGTGCACGTTCAGGTTGATTTTTAGGATTGTGTGGTTAGAAGTTGTTATAACTTGGTCAAAATGCTTAGAAACTTCATAGGATTCCACTGGAACATGCAGATAACATAATCTCAAGTGAATATGAAATGCGAAAAATCTGCTGAGTCATACGTCTTCAAAGGGTATCGAAATTTCTTGTATAAGAAGTTTTCGAAATTGAAAAGTTTTTCGCAATTGAAAATTTGTTCGCAATTGGAAAAGTTTTTCGCAATTGGAAAAGTTTTTTCGCAATTGGAAAAGTTTTTCGCAATTGTAAAGGTTTTTCGCAATTGTAGAACTTTTTCGCAATTGTCAAAAGTTTTTTTCGCAATTGTAAATTTTTTCCGAAATTATGTTTCAACTTGTGTCATAAATTTGAAATATCATGCTAAGTTAAGGATCTCATGTGAATCATTAAGTTTTAACTAATGCTAACCCACATGTATCTTGCAAATTGGTGTTAAATGATGTTTTAGATTTTTCACAATGTCTGCACCAGTACAACAACCACTACCCATGATCTCTAAGGAAGAACTGTTTCCTCAAGGTTACAAGGCTAAGTATGGAAACAACAATGCAAGAGTGGTGTTTGACAACATCAAATGTGCTGAGACAAGCTGCCAAATAGCCATTGAAATTCTCAGAAGACATGAATGCAACAGCATCTTGGAAAATTCAGATAATGTCCCAGAACTGTACATTCATCAAATGTGGAGTACCATTGATCTCGATGACTACAACAGATATTTCACATGCACTCTGGACAGAAAACAAGTCAAAGTCACACCAATACTCCTACGCAAAGCCTTATCCCTACCAGATCCACCTGAAACATCAAACAAATTTTGGCCTGTACCATCTGAACAAGATATCCTCAAGTTTCTTCTCGACATTGGTTATGATGAGAATCCCGATCTTCCACTCACAACAATTTCAAGCATCAATGCTAAATCAATTCCACAACCGTGGAGAGCCATTTACTACATTTTGGTTCGCTCGGTTTCAGGAAGAGATAGCGGGCATGAGCACCCAAGACTTTCACATGTTCAACTCTTCTGGGGAATAGTTAACAAGAAAAATCTGGACTATGCTGCACTCATATGGGAAGATCTTGTGTTTCAGATAAGAGGCTGTAAGAAACCAGTTACAAGAATTCCATTCGTTCGTTACACAAAGATGCTGATCAGCTATCTCATTGACAAGAACTCCGACATCTCTCCTCGACCTGAAGACAGGGAACTTCATGTGATAAGGATGGATAAGCCTATCAAGTCAGTCTATTTTTCGAAAGATAGTACTCACAAGCAAGGGTCAAGACTACCGGAAGAATTGTTGACCGAGGAAATCAAGGAGACTCAAGCCTACAGAGACTATGACTATGCATACAGCAAAGGCCAGGTCGGGTTCTCTAAGCATCGTGAAGGAACGGGTTCTACAAAAACTCGTTCTAAAAGCAGTAGGACTGGGAGTGCCTCTAGTGCTTCAAAACAACCATAGAAACATCCAAGAACATTCAAAAGAAGAGTGCCAACTCAACCAAAACCCAGAGTAGAAGTTGGGATACATGAGGAAAAGGAAACTGACTCAGATGAAATAGAATCAGAGGAAGAAGTTACAGTTAAAATGACAGATGCTGAAATTGAACTTCAAAATAAGCTCGATATTCTTAATGCAAAGAAGGCGAGCATGAAGTCAACAAAGGAAGATGATGCCAGAAGGGCAAAATTGACAATTGAGAAAATGAGGGAGTATGAAGAAAAGAAAGGAGCTGGAGCATCAGGAACTGTTCAAGAAGCCGCCTCGATCCACTCTGATCCGGTTAATCAACCCGGAGGGTCAGGAGCAGCTACATCCACAGTTCAGCATGATACGGTTATTCAACCCGAGATGGCTGAATCTGTTATTCCTCAACCACCAAGCTCGGTTAATCAACCCAACTTGGAAGCTCAAACGTCAGAAAAGGAGAAAGATCAAGAGAGTAACATAGTTTTAACCGATAAAGAAATTTCAGATTCCATGTTTAACAATGACCAGGAGGAGGAACAACACTATAATGATGATATGGACTGGAATATAGAAGAAGAACCGGAAATATTTGGAGAGAAAACTAATGATGATGCAAAGAAACTTGAGGCTGAGCATGCAGCAGCATTAAAGCAAAAGGAAGAAGACGAAAAAGCAACTAAAGAAGCCGATAGCTACATTCGCTCACCATCAGTCCCTCCATCTGACCTTGCTATGGTAGTTCATGTACCTCAACAAGAGCAGAAATCTAACCCTGTTCAATCTTCTCCCATATCATCACCAAAACCTACAACACCTCCTGAGTCACCTCCTTCGAATCCAAAACCTCCATCTTCATCTCCTAAGGACTCTACTCATACCAACTCACAATCATCAATCCCTTCACTCACTCCATCCCCCTCAAGATCACCATCACCAAAAGCCAAAGCAACAGTTTCTGAACAAATCAAATCAGCCATAAAAGGTAAGAATGTGAGAAGAATAGCTCGAGTGACTAGAGTGGAGGTTGTCTCACCTGCTGCAAAGAAACTCAAGAAAGCAGTTAAACTCGCACAAGCCAAGAAAGTTAACCAAACGAGTGCACAATTGGCTGAGATGCAAACCTTAGTCAAGAATTTGTCTCAACAAATGGGAGAGCTGCAGCAGAAAAATATGAAAATGGATGAGTTTCTAGCATATGATGTTGGCGATAAAGTCAAAGCCAACACGAGACATTACGTCAAGAAGTTTCTGCCAGATCTTCAGGAAAATATTGAAGCTCACATCACCGCAAAAGTCGAAGAGAAGGTTAAAGATCTAGCACTCCAACAGAAACATCTTCTTGAATACTCAGTTGAAGAACTTCAAGACGCCCTCCTCACCAAATTGCTTGCACAATCAACCCTCAGCTACACTGAAATTCCCATCCTGGATGATATACGAGCCAACATGGAATCATGTAAGACTGCAGCTGATAAAGGCAAGCGTCAACGTGATAATGATGACCAAGATCCAGACACCTCTACAAAGAAACACAAGACTGGTAGCGGATCTGGGATTCACATTACAGAGCCCACCGGAACAACTACAACATCCTCTCAACCTCCAAAGAATCCAGAATCTGGTCCGACAGCAACAGAGCATCATTATGAGCACTTCTCCACAGAAAACACAGATTTTCAACCACAAGAGGATCAACCACAATCACTACCACCATCACCACCAAAATCAAAACCTTCAAGCAGCAAGAAAACCTCCAAAGAACCAGCTGTTGTCACATGGCTTGATGATGATAAAGATGTAAACGGCAATGAATGGTTTGATCAACTTGCCAGTGCTCAGATCCAAGACGACGAAGCTTCTAAAGTTGAAGACAGTACATTTGAATTTACACACAAAATCTAACATACTCTAAATGTGAAGAAAATGACAAAGAGAGAACTTTGTAGGATCAAAAATGATGCCTTCATTCTTCTTAAAGACAAATCTGCAAATGCGGCTGAGCTGGAGTATCATCTTGAAAACATTGCTCGCGCAATGTCAAGTGAGTTTGACTGGACGAATCCAGACATACTCAGGGTGGGTGGCCGTGACAACAAAAACCGTCCGTACATCAAAGACTGGACTAAGCCACTACCCGTGATTCGAAAACCTCATGGAACTTCAGAAATCCCCTTCCAGTTTTTTTTCAACAACGATCTTGAACTTCTCATGCATGGAGCATCGAGCAAAATGAAGTATGCAACTTCAATTACCTTCACTCCTGCAGCAAGTTACCAAAATCCTGTCATTGAGGAAGCTGCAATTCACCAGAAGATCTTCATCAAACAACAAGTGATCTATGATCGTGATGCTGAATTAGGAATCCATCACTGGTATGATAAAAGGAAGAACTGGTACAAGTATAAACTTAGCCAGAAGTCTCGTGAACAAGTCTACAGTGACCTCAGGATCATGGCAGTGATTAGTGTTTCAGGATCGAAGAAGTATGATTACACATTCTTATCTAAGATCACCGTTAGACGACATGACAACCAGCTCTACTCGTTCTCAGAAGCAGATTTTCCTGACTTGAGTCTCAATGACATTGAAGACTTGTACCTCACCAAAATACAAGGAAAACTGCAACATCTCTCTACCGATCTTCAGTATGCTTTTAGTGCAGCTATCTGCCACTTCATCCGAAGAACAATAATCAAAGAACGAGTAGAAGATCTTCAGTTAGGAGTGGAAAGTTATCAGCAGAAGTTGAATCTCGTTGAGCCCATAATGTTCTTGGAAAACAACCGCGATGCTCAATATACCATGAAGAAACACCCAGTCTTTGGGTTCGTCTACAGAAGTGCAACACATACAAACCATTTCATGTCATTTCACGATATTCATAAATTCTGTGACGATACGCTGAAAAAAGTTAGAGATGGGTTAGTTCTTAGAGTTTAGGATCATGAGTTGAAAAAGTCAACAAGGTGGACACATAATGAGCTCAAAAAAGTGATGCAGTTCATCTTGAAGATTGAAAGAAGGTTGTACCGTAGGGATCAGATTAGGAGACTAGAAAGTTATGTTGGCGGTCGTCCACCATTTCCTATCAGACTATATCAAAGGACGGACCCAGAATTCACAAAGTTTAGCAAAGGAGGTTGATGTAAGCACTTGAGTTCATAATTCATCAATTCTTATTTCACTATTCTTACCATATGCCAGTGACATTACGGCTTGTGTACACATAACAGTGCACAACCCGGACCCTAAAGAAAGGACCCTGAGGTACGCTTCAGTGCCTCAATCCTGATCAAAAGAGCGAAAGCTTCTTTCTTATGAGTAGAATTAAATCGGAATGTTTTCTAAGTTTTTTCAAACATTCTGCTCATAAGAACAAGTATTCCCTCGTCAAGGGGGAGTATTTGCAAATATAATCTTTGTTCTGAAAAACAAAAGTTCTTGAAATTCTTCCCTAAAACTCAAAAATAGCATATTTTAATCATAAAAGTTTTTCAAAAACATTATGAGTATGCTATTTTTGAGGGGGAGAAGTAAAATATGATCAAAATATGGTGTCTCAAGGCTGGAATCTCATAAGTGCTGATGCGTGGTTTTGCGACCTTACAACAGGTTTTACCTCTCGAGGGATCTCAAGAGGCTTGCAATCCCCACCAGGCAGTGTACCTGACCGATGTAGTATAGTGAAGTGGCAAGTACCGGGGGATTGATCGTTCTCTAGGGGAATAGTGTCGTTAGGATTGAAAAACTACTCTAATAGGTCTAAGGGTGAGGGAGGATTCTTTTTGTATTTTTATATTTTTATGAAAGGATGTAAAATCTCGGGTTTGAAGGAGTGGGCGGAATTAGTTGCTAGTCAACTAACCCAAATAACTACAAATGCAAATAAAATAAATAACTGAAAATGAAAAGGTTGTGAAACTTATATGGAGAGAAATGTGTTTACTTAGATTTCCTTACTCCCTAACTATCTTTTACCGGTTGATTAGTGTGTATTAATTGCGTGGATGACGGGTGTATTCCTTAATACCAATCGTGGGGTGGCGTACGTACTTCCCCAACTCTACAAGCTCCTACTTCACTCCTATGTCGAGCCGGCTAAGAAGCCCCTAACATGGGATCACTAGAATTCGCTCATGCATTAAATACAACCATAAAAACCTTAGTACGCATTGGTTCATGTTTCTTAAGACGTTCAAGTAAATTACCGTATAGGAGGTTAGCCAGTTTTCTTAAGCCTAACATCGATAAACAATCATCCAATACAATTAATAACACACTAACAACTAATAATCAATAGTTAGGTTTCATTAGATCTAAGCAAACACAAGATAAATCTAGCCTAGCATGTTAATCAAAAGACAAGAACAAGATATAATCAAACAACACATAGACATATTGATTGATTAAGTGATTACTTATCTTCAATTAAACATGGGAGATCCAAGGGTATGAAAACCCTTAAAAATGGCAGAAATTCGTCTTAGGGTTTCTCCCCACAAAGTTGCACTCTAATGACAAAAAAATTGCAAAACTATATATAGAACTTAGTAGCTGACGGCGTCACGTTATAGATCTTGACGCCGTCACCTCGCCGTGGCTAGGGTTCCCGGATGGTCTTCCTGACGCCGTCCCTCTTTAATCCTCCAAAATCATCCCTGGCTTATCAAGGCTTGACGACCTTCTTGACGCCGTCCCCCTTTAATCTTCCAAAATTTCTCTAGCTTATCAAGGGCTGGCGGCGTCACAATAGAGCTTGACGCCGTCACATGTACTTTCCAGCATATTTTTGAGACTTTGTCGTTTTCTTCACTTTTATGCTCCAAAAACGTCCAAAATGCTTCCTTTTTCAGATTTCATCTCCAAAGTACCTAAAATGACAAAAGGAACGATTTAGGGCAATATTTGATCAAATAAATACGATTTAGGGCTTAAATGACCCCCTAAAAGCGGTACACTTTTCGCTTCATCAAATACCCTTACACTTGAGATTTGCTTGTCCTCAAGCAAATGCGCTTTTATTCTAATCAAAATACAAGTTAGGGGTCATTTAATGCTAATATAAAAGTAATTACAACAAATAGTCGTTCCACTTTAATCATAATAAGCACGGAGATTACAAACTAGCACCTCACAAGTAGTGTTTAGATACTCACATCTCTCAGGTGTCATAAAAGTATATCTCATAAATGAAAACGGATAATATCTCTCACTACCTGTCATAGCAAATAGATTACCATAGGCTTGGGAAAGGATCAAAAACCTCCTCCACTAGGCGTAAGCACCTAAGATAAACTATCAAAGAGGGCTTTTACATGGGTTATAACGTTAGGTGTAGGGATATGATAAACACGGATTTGTTGGATAAGGGATATTTTACTGGTGGCGAGTTAAAGATCTTGATTAATTACATGTACAATATGGCGTTGCTAAGCCAAGACTAGACTCGAATTAAGCTAGAAACAAAAATAACAAAAACATAAAATAAACATAAAATGAAACGGGATGGTAGTCCGTATGTTTTTTCTACTTTTCTTTTTCTCATTTTTTTGTATTTTTCTTGATATTTTTTTTTCCATACACTCTTGCCCTACCATCCAAAATAATACATCATAGGGGCGTTGCATTCCCCTTACACTTGAACTTTTACATAACTTTACAAATAACTATTCTAATGACTCGAATTAAGATAATCGAAACACTTGGAGTACTTTTAAAATATTTAGCACATATGGGGGTAATAATGTTCTTCTTCCCCATTACTCCATTACACAGTACTTTACCCATGAGTCCCAATCGTCCCAAAACAATATGTACAAGGATATGACTCGACTTAGCAACCATGTAATCAATTAGATAATTAACTTGGGGTTTAAACAAATGTTGTAACAATAATGCACTAAAAATGAGTGCATACAAGGTAGGCTAAGGCGATTTGGGTGTACATTTAAGTGGGGTGTAAACAAATTCTTACATTTAAGTAAAATGCTTAAAGTTAGAAATGAAAAGATAGGCTCTGAGGGGTGTACTAGGGGTATCGTGTACTAAAAATGAGTACAACGCAAAGGGTGTGGGAGAATTACTTGACCAATGTAGCCAAAGTAATTATAACAAAAACACAGGTGTAAAACAATGGGTTAATCCTAATGCCTTTTATCATGTAGTAAATCTAACTACACGAATGTAGTCTCACTTGTGGCCTCGGAATGGTCCTAACGCAAGTTCTAGAATCTAAGTGCTACCGGTACACACATCATAGCATAAATGCTTTTCCTACCAATTCTAGGGGCGAACCTCACATATTTGGGGTGGAAAATTTTTTAGTGGTACGTTTTGTGCTAGTCATATAACTCCTATCCATGAGACGCTCATTAAGATCAAAGTTTCACTCCTATATGTTGTAAAAAATTTTAAATTTGGCACTAAAATTGCCCTAACAGGTATTTATCTCAGTTTTATTACACATCTACCATTAAACAAACAAAAATCAAGCGTAATAGCATTCTCTAAAGTATCGTACTTTACCCCCCCCCCCCTTACACTTAAGATGAACATTGTCCCCAATGTTCAAATAACAAGATGTAAAAGTAAATAAGGTAAAAGAATGAAATCAAATACTCCCCTGATTCGCTCGGTGGATAAAGAGGTAACATGGTTAGATCTTCTTCCAAGGTAATGTTGAAGCTTCAAGATTAAAGCATCGCCAAAAGCTAGATTCCACATACATCTCCTTGTCCAAAATAACCTGTTAAACCTGAGAAAACAAACACGAAAACCTGCATAACATCGGCGGGATAAATTCTATATAAGGATATAATGCTTGTGGAATGATTATTTTGCAGATTCCTGGAGTTTATAAGTTAGAGATTTAGTAAAAACTTTTTATGAAAACAAAACTTTCAAAAATTTCAGAAAATTAAAACCTGACGCCGTCAGAAATGATCTGACAGAATTCTCATGTTAAGTTTCCGGAAAATTTCTGGAAAAACCTATACCTTACTTCCTGGAATTCCTGCAAAATATCATTATGACTCGATACAAGCATTTGACTCAAACAATTACTAATATGTATGTTAATTTAATATTGTTATGATTCATGTTCATTTGTTCTAATAAACCGATTTGGATTTCCCTTACACTTAACTTTTGCAAAATACCTTTATATGTAGTTAAGACGAAGTTAAAAACAAGATAAAGCATTTTCACAATTTAGTTTTGAACATGAATCAATAATAATAAAAATTAAACATACATACGGAAGCAAATAAAATCAAACAAACAAATAAATAAACACACAAAGCAAATAAAGCTTGGGTTGCCTCCCAAGAAGTGCTTGTTTTTGTTCGAGTCACGAGCCTGACTCTACCCTTATTTAACGGAAATAGGGGAGGTTTTCCCAACACTTAGGATTAAGTGCGGGTGATAGTAGCGATACACACCGACTCGGTATGAGTATGCCACGTGAGGAAAGAGTGGTGGATGAATTATATGCTCAAAGATGTGGGATCCAATCATCATAACCTTACTTAGTTCAATTGGGTCAATGGGTGAATTGAAGTTTTCTCCTAGAAAGGGATCATCTTCTATCAACTTCGAGAGACTCCTAGTTGGGAATCCATCTTGACCTAATAAACCCGGTTTAAACCCATAATGTTTCTTGTGATCAATCATGAATGGGTGATGTAAGTATGTAAGGTCATGGTTCACTCCTATAGTAGCTTCCACTCCACATGGCCTAGAGTCTACTACCTTAATCTTAACATTACCCGGACTACATGGTTTGATGGGTGGATCAGGACCTTTTTTAATTCCTAAATTCACATCTAAAGATGGAAGATTAGGTAACGGTTTTGGTTGAGGCTCTGGTTCATCAAAACTAGGAACTTCCATAGGACTAAAAGAAAGGTTATAACTACAAGTATTCAAACCTATTTCTTCTAGTTGTGTTTGGTCCAAGGGCTCTACCTCTATTGGGGTTCCTATAGTCTCCTCAACTTCTTCCGGGTAAGTCACGGGCGGTGTGTGTGCCTCAAATGATGGTAGGACTTGTGGGGGTACTCGGTGGGCTTGCATTTCTAACCTCATTCTCCATAGTATCTAAATCACATATATGTTCATCATGTGTTTTGGTAGGATCTAACCCAAACACATTCCTAAGTATCTCAAATCCTTCTCTAGCCATTTGAAATTCTAAGTCCGATTCATAGTAATATTCAACTTGATTACTATGTTCCAATTGCCTAAAGGATTCCTCATGCGTGTCATATGTTTTGGTGAAATCTATCCCACTCATGCAACTAGGTAGTTCAACACTAACCATCTCACAATCTTGGTCCAATTCAAGGTCCATGTTCTTAAAAACTAGGTCTTCTTGCTCATGGTACCTATAGTCGGATAAATCCTCCTCATTTGTTTCCTCAAGTTGTGATGTATATAAACCCATCAATTCATTCAACTTATGGTTCACGGTTAGGAAGCTTTCCTCAAATTTTTTCCAAAGGGTTTCACTAAAAGGAGTTGATCCTAACAATGATTGTTTAATAGAAGCCGCACATGCACATAATTCATCAAACCTATCAAACTTTACACCCATCTCCTCTTGTATATATCTAAGATCACTTAAAAATTCATTGGAACAACAGGAAGCAAATCTATCCGTGTAAAGTAATTGTTCCTCTATTGTTAATGATCTAAATGGAATTTCATCCGCCATGGTGACAAATGAAAATGGTTTTACAAACAAAGGGCACAAAGAAAAAGATAGACTAAAGAAATCTAGAAAAATAAAATAAAAATCTCACTAGAAAGGAATCTAGTGAGTAGACCTAATAAAATCAAAATTCAACCTAAACAATAACTATTCCCCGGCAGCGGCGCCAAAAACTTGATGCGTGGTTTTGCGACCTTACAACAGGTTTTACCTCTCGAGGGATCTCAAGAGGCTTGCAATCCCCACCAGGCAGTGTACCTGACCGATGTAGTATAGTGAAGTGGCAAGTACTGGGGGATTGATCGTTCTCTAGGGGAATAGTGTCGTTAGGATTGAAAAACTACTCTAATAGGTCTAAGGGTGAGGGAGGATTCTTTTTGTATTTTTATATTTTTATGAAAGCAAGTAAAATCTCGGGTTTGAAGGAGTGGGCGGAATTAGTTGCTAGTCAACTAACCCAAATAACTACAAATGCAAATAAAATAAATAACTGAAAATGAAAAGGTTGTGAAACTTATATGGAGAGAAATGTGTTTACTTAGATTTCCTTACTCCCTAACTATCTTTTACCGGTTGATTAGTGTGTATTAATTGCGTGGATGACGGGTGTATTCCTTAATACCAATCGTGGGGTGGCGTACGTACTTCCTCAACTCTACAAGCTCCTACTTCACTCCTATGTCGAGCCGGCTAAGAAGCTCCTAACATGGGATCACTAGAATTCGCTCATGCATTAAATACAACCATAAAAACCTTAGTACGCATTGGTTCATGTTTCTTAAGATGTTCAAGCAAATTACCGTATAGGAGGTTAGCCAGTTTTCTTAAGCCTAACATCGATAAACAATCATCCAATACAATTAATAACACACTAACAACTAATAATCAATAGTTAGGTTTCATTAGATCTAAGCAAACACAAGATAAATCTAGCCTAGCATGTTAATCAAAAGACAAGAACAAGATATAATCAAACAACACATAGACATATTGATTGATTAAGTGATTACTTATCTTCAATTAAACATGGGAGATCCAAGGGTATGAAAACCCTTAAAAATGGCAGAAATTCGTCTTAGGGTTTCTCCTCACAAAGTTGCACTCTAATGACAACAAAATTGCAAAACTATATATAGAACTTAGTAGCTGACGGCGTCACGTTATAGATCTTGACGCCGTCACCTCGCCGTGGCTAGGGTTCCCGGATGGTCTTCCTGACGCCGTCCCTCTTTAATCCTCCAAAATCATCCCTGGCTTATCAAGGCTTGACGACCTTCTTGACGCCGTCCCCCTTTAATCTTCCAAAATTTCTCTGGCTTATCAAGGGCTGACGGCGTCACAATAGAGCTTGACGCCGTCACATGTACTTTCTAGCATATTTTTGAGACTTTGTCATTTTCTTCACTTTTATGCTCCAAAAACGTCCAAAATGCTTCCTTTTTCAGATTTCATCTCCAAAGTACCTAAAATGACAAAAGGAACGATTTAGGGCAATATTTGATCAAATAAATACGATTTAGGGCTTAAATGACCCCCTAAAAGCGGTACACTTTTCGCTTCATCAAGTGCTCGACTCAGAATTGACCCTCGAATTGATGGTAGGAAAGTCAGTAGTCGAAAGGACATGTCCCGGACGGGTAATAATTTCAAGCCAGTTCATCTAGTGATGTAAGCGTGTCTCGCAAAGGACATGTCTGAGTAGAATGTACCGATTTCGAGCGATTTTCCTTGAATGTGATCTGGACGGGTAATAATTTCAAGCTAGTTCTACTAGTGATGTAAGCGTGTCTCGCGATGATCATGTTCATTGAAAATCTATCAATTCAAAAGTGCCTACTCTTCCCGGCATGTGCAAATTTCAAATTAATTACCTTTGAGCACATGTTAAGGGGGAGTCTTTCTGAAAAACACAAAACTCTCAAGGTGTCAATAAAATGTTTTTTACTATCATCGACACTTTGAGAGATTTTTCAAAGGTTTTGGTAAATGGCATCAACATAGGATAGTCATGGAGTAATAAGGTGACTAAGGTTTAGGAAAACCGTCCTATGATCCGCCAGAGCCGGAGGGATCTACCCAAGGACAATTCCCATAGTTTAGAACTAGAAAGTCCTAGGTATGATACAAAAAAGGAGAAAATGAATGAAAGGAGAAAGAAGGGGTTGAAGAATTAAAAAGAAAAGCAAAGAAAAGGGTGAAAAGAAATAGCCCTCCATTTGTTCAACCTTAGGGCAGACACCGGGTTCAATTCATAATCTACTGGTTGACTAAGCATCACCGGTATTGAAGACAAAAGACGTCATGGACCCAGTGACGCACTGCACTAAACCTTCTAAGCCACTCAAGTGTCTCTCAAAAGACATTTGTTTCATTCACACGGAGAACCCTTCATAACCTATCGACCTCTCATTACGAGAGTGTTGATATTGAAAAGGAGGCAATCTGCTTCACGCCTTCGACGACCAAACAAATGTGCACTAATTGAGTCTAGAGCCATGAGATTCATCAAAGATCTCTTAGGTACACTTAGAATTACACTGGTGTTCTACATCATGGGCATCAGTTGTAAATTAGGAAAGTGTCCTTCGCAGATCCTAGCAATCTGCCAAGAACATTCTTGAGAGAATTCACAATTGTGATTCTCAGTGATAGAATGGAAATCCTGCCAGGGTAACATCAAACAACCCTGACAGCAGGTCACTTCGGTAACTCCTTGTGGGTTACGCTTAGTGTATGTTCCAAAACGGTCTACAGTCGTGGGGTGATCTTCAGCGACTCACTGAATCGTGGGTGCACTTTGGTGTGTCCGTGTTAGCCCTTTCGGGGGTATCCGGTTCAGAACGGCCTGGGTTTGGATTAGAGAAAGTCTTCACACTATGCTGTTGATGATCTCAAAGTCCAAATCTGTAAGTGCCGGTTGGTTCGTGTTGTGCTGCTGCAGAGGATCATGAAGACCTGGAGTTCTACCACCATCAAGACTCCATCATGCTCATATCCTGAAGATTAGTTCTCACAAAGACTCAAGACAGCAAAAGTTCAAAGTTATTAAAGAAAAGTCAAAGATCAAGTATGTTAATCTTTCACAAGTCTAAGATCAAGCTTATGAAGAGAGAACTACGTGATGTATAAAGAACAAAAGTCAAAGATCATATGAGCATGATGGAAACGACGTGAAGACACCAGTACTAAAGACCATTGGAGGACGGCAGATCATTACCATACCACATCATATCAGATCAAGAACAAAGAACAAAGTTTATCAAGACGACTGAAGCCCAAGAAGCAAAGATGACGTCGAGCAACAATGATGACCAAGACTTAGGGGGAGATTGTTGGGAACACCTTTTATTTCATTTCAAGTCTTGATCATATGCGTAATATTGGTTGCTCAAAATATGGGTTATTAGTTTGCATTAAGCACATGGTCCATTAGTAGCCCATGGACCATGTGGCCTTGTAATTATTTCTAGAAGCAACCTAAGAAAATGTTGCCCTATCTTCACGCCTATAAATAGGGTGCTTAGGTGCTCATATTATTGGTTGGTTTTCATTCTCTATGCGTAAGCTCTGTCCAAGTTTATTGTGAATGTTAATCATCCGACTCTCCTTCATTCTCTATTCATCTCGTATTCTCTCGTATTCTCTCGTATTTCATTTACTTATTGTTGTTTACATTTCGTAGCTTAATTAGTAGTAGTAGTCGTGGTTTATTAGTGTGATTACGTGTGTGGTTTACGTATTAGAGAGGACCTACAAATGTCATTACACTTTTAATAGATTTTCAAGTGGGAGCTGTTAGAGTTAGTGGAAAAAATATTAAACGTGTATGTCTAGATTCGAACACGGGACCTTGGGATTGCACACTTTACGTATGAATGACTAACAGAGATAATTAATATATAACTATGTTATGTATTTAATTATTTAGGACACGAAATGGTACATAACGAATGTTATGTAATTAACGGTGTTGACTAACGACCGTTAGGGAATAAAGGAAGGACTATTAGTAAAATTGGGAGCTCAAGAATGTTCTAGAAACCCATCCATGGGCCAAACCGATCGGATTAGGGGTTGTATAAACCTAATCGATCCTTTTCTTGGAGCAAAAGCCAATTGCACTATATATATATAAACAAACGTACGGTGTCTTTGGTTAATTGGACTTTTGTGCCATGTACCATGACAAATAGTGTTTGCTGTCTCTCTTTTCCTTCTAATATTCAGTCGATTGTTTTCTTTGCAAGTGGGTTGATTGCTTCAATCAATCATTGTCTTTGAAAAATAGATCGAATGGCTTTTATTATTAAACAAATGTTTTTGGTTTAATAAACGTGTCTTTACACTAGCATCTAACGTTAGTTGCTTATAGTACGTGTGTACAAGACCATGGTAATAACTTACTTTAGTTATTCCATCTTGGATTGTGGAACAAAACGGTAAGGGGTTCCACGTTAATCCTTTTATATATTCAAGAGAAGAAAAGAGAAGACCGATCCTTGTTCTTGCTATGATCTCGAGGTAACCCTTATTTATTATTCGGTAATTCATTATATGTGTTAAATTATAGATCCTGCTTCCGCTATGCGTACTTGATGTGTTTATTTATTTAGATGTGTTTACATGCTATTTAAATTCCAACAGTGGCATCAAGAGCCTGTTTAACATGTTAATGTAATTACCTAAACGCATAATAAAAATCAATTCTTGATTTATACACACATGTTATGTCGATTTTAATTTTTTAGGGTTTGTTTTTGTAGAAAACATTCTAATTAAAATCGAATAGAATTTAGGGTTAGGGTTTCGACCCTATTTTTAACTAATTAATTATTAGTTTGTAACCCTAAATTAAGAACACGATGTGCTACATGTTTATTTTAGATAAATCTAAAATTAGGGAAGACCTAATATATATTAATAAATCGGTTATGTGCAATGTGGTATGTAATTAATTAAAACTTACGCGGTCAATTTATTGGCGTCTGTGGTCCATTGGGTACAATGAGCTCGAAAACCAATGGGAGTTTTATTAATTATATACATTAAAAATTCACATAGATTATTAATAGGATTTATCAAAAGGGTTTGCATGTGGCCATATGATTTATATCATATATGTGTTATTGTGTGTTTATTTATTTTTGAATTACTTGATCTTTGTGTTTTAATTATGATGGATTGTAAACATCAAAGTGGGTAATTTTTGAATAAAAAATAAATGAACCTAATAACTATGAAACCCTTGTGGTAAATTATTTATTGTCAAGTCTTATGTGCCGATAGTGGTTCGCTTCGCACGGTAATTTGCTCCCAGGCGAGACTAGCAATTTAATAATTTACTACATAATGTTTTAAGCTTGAAAATCTTAAAGTTTTTAATTGATTGATGCGACTGTACATAAATGGTCGAAGCGGCGGACCTAATGTTGGCAAACTATAAAGTGGGTATAAGGTTGGTACACATTAAATTGTGACCTTAAAGAGACTTCATTATGTCTCTCCGCTCGCCTGTGCGTCACATTAGACTTACCAAGTACACCATTATACATGTACGAAGCATCTTAAGGCAATGTTGTAAGTTTCTCAACGCCATCAATTAAAATTTTGTTGATTTTAAGCTGCTAATGAGTAAATAGTTTTTGTAGAAAACATATGTTACAAGATGAATGCATGACATCTTGTACATATTTTTTGATTCACATCAAAAATAAATACCCTTAAAAATTTAAGTTATATGCCACCCAACGAAACGGAAACACCTAAGATTAGATGCCCTTCATTACTAGCAGCCAAAGCTGATGTAATGATCAAAGGGATGGTAATCGAAAGGGGAAATTACATGCTTTCATTACTAGCAGCCAAAGCTGATGTGATGAAACTATGGTAATTTCAGTTTCTTAAGTTGGTTAACTTAATTGAGCACTTTCATTACTAGCAGCCAAAGCTGATGTAATGAAACGGCGTCAAGGCATAAAGATTTGGGGATGAAACATGCTTACATTTGCAACTGATGTTGGCAAAATATGTAAGTCCCATGATTCTAGGAATTTCAATTGGATATTGGCAATTAGGTTCGACCCGTACCTTATTGAGTACTTTCATTGCTAGCAGCCAAAGCTGATGTGATGAAACGACGTCAATTTGGATCCTAGTTTTCAATGAAAATTAAATGGTTAAATTTTATTTACCATTGGTGTTTAATTTTCTTGAAAATATATATTATCGAAAATACTAAAATTGAATTTTGTATATTCTTTAATGTATTAAATGCAACATTAAAACCGTAAACGTGGGGCATTCTTTAGTGGAAAGTTGATCTGCGCCCGTAGGGGTCTTTGGATAGAGTCAACTTAACTAAAAGAATAAACCTAGTCTACTTTTCGTGTGAAGAGTGAGACTTAATCCTATTCCTTTTCATGAATGAGAAATGTATAATAGGAAAATTAGAATTGTCTAAATTCTAATAAATAACTCATGGCAGTATCAAATTGCACGTTTTAGGAGTTATTAAAATTAGAAGCTAGACCAATTACCGCAAAATTTGTAAAAGGCAAACTAGAATGATTTTGTCTAGTTGTTGTGCTTTAACCATTTAAAGGTGCTACATACAATAGTGGTGACGGTAGACCAAATTGAGGAAGAAATTGCATGCCCAATTTTCTCAAGTTAATTGTATTGATGGATATTCCATCATTTACAAAGTAGAATACATTCTTTGAGTACCTTAGTATGTATTACATAAGGGATTACTCAAAGGTGTAGGAAAGTAAGCAGCACACTATTTGCTTTTACTGGTTATGAAACACTCATAATGTTGTCAAATCCAGTGGGAGCATTGTGTTATAATTACTGAATAATGAGTTCATGTAGTGATCTTTAATTCATTGGGAGCTACAAGGCTTGATATCTTGGTAGTAACCCGGATTATCTCTTGAGATAAATACTTTCCAATTATAGACACTTGTGGTATTAAGGATAGTCGTGTACATTTCCTTACTAGACGAGGTGATTCTATATCTACTAATATCTATGACACAATCATATTAATCACATAAGCAAACTATTGACGTGTTGTTTATCTGATGCATGATGTTGTTCCATGCACAAGTGGGAGAAATCTTGATTGTGTGCATGCAACAACATAAAGAGATATGATTTAAAGGGTTCTCTTTACTACAAGGTAAGAGATTGATGTTCTAATGTAATTTATTCACATCTAATTAATAGAACAATTGGAGTTAATATCTAATTTCATTACTAGATATTAATGACAAGGTAAATTACATACTTTCATTACTAGCAGCCTCAGCTGATGCAATGAAACTATGTTAATTTGCATGATTCTAAATTAGATAATTATTAGAAAAAGTGTCAATATGATAATTAGACTACTTCAAATATAAATATTTATGTATTGTTGAAATGACATAAATATATGAAGAAATCTAATACTACTTCATAATTTGAATGCTTATGTATTCGTGGAATGACATAAATATATGAAGTATTAAAATAACTTGAAATAACTATTGAAACCAAATTGTGGTGTTCATGATTACTTTAGTTATACATGTTTATATTGTAGAGATATAAATATGAAGTCTTTTGATTGATATGAGACTTATAATAAAGTAAGACGTTATCTTGTTATGTTTTTTTAATTAAGACATATACAAGAAGTCATTGAATTGATCAATGATCTATAACGTACATTGGGATTATAACAGTTTATGTCTTTTTGGTAAGACATAGAAATGAAGTGGCTTGGGCAAAAAGGCACTTATGTTATAAAGCATGCAATTGGCTTGGAAAATCTATTATACCATTAAATTGATTTAGTTGGTAAATAGGTAAGCCAAAAACGAAATATATTTATCTCACATATTGTAAGATTGACTTACAATATTAATCCTAATGAAATACATATGTGTATGGTATGTTCAGTTAGGAAAATCAAACTCTTGTTACATTGTTTGATTAAGATAATTATATCTTCTATTCTTCCTAAAGATATCAAGGTTAGAAAATTGAGTAAGGATTGGATATACTCAATTAGACTCCAACCTAGAAGATTAATAAGACACCATTTATTATGGAATGTGATAAATCACATTAAGTATTAAAATTGAAGTTCAGAATTTGTTAAACTACTTATAAGTAGGTTATTAACAAATTAATGTTAGGAATTGTCAATATGTATTTGTAAAAGTCCCAAAAGAGAAAATTTTGTGTTGCTCTATCTGCTAAGCATTTATAGGTAATCTATAAATTGCAAAAGGCAAGTGGGAGTTTTATCTTGATAAGATTAAATTACAAGATACATAATCTTCTAAAAATACACTAGCAATCATAATGAGAATTAAACATGTTAATGTTAAATCTCAAGATGATGGAATTCTCATTTCATAGATCCGCAAGGATATCTCAAATATTTTTAGAATATGTTGAGGATTATGAGTTACAGGATCATGGTATGCTTGTTAATAAATTGCAAATGTTTAATTTGGCAAATTACTCATACTATGAATAATTAGATACAGTCCAAGAAGATAACTAGTTTGGTAACGTAGTTGATCTTAAACTCTATAGTTATACTATAGAATGAAGATGAATTTCTACAAAGAGAATGAAAATCCTAGAGATTTAAATTCTGGTGTGGAAATCATTATGGACAAATTTGTATACATATTTAATGTGTGAAAAGATTATCAATCACACTTAAGCAATTAAATGAGATTGAAATTCTTCCTAAGCACATTAAATGTATAAAGATTATGATTGTCATTCTTAGTTTCATTTATATGAAATTAATAATGGAATATCAAAACTCTTTCTTGTGTAATTACTTGTGCGAGGACGAAAAGTAATTGAAATGAGTATTTGAATTCAAATAATCTTTAGTAGTATACAAAGTGCAAATCATTTGTGAATGGATTAATGCAAACATCTAGGAGATATACTTATATTTAGTTATTAAATCTAAATTTTGATTTATAATTAAAATAAGATATTTCTTGATATTCCTGAAAGCTAGTGGGAGTGCTAAATTTATTTTCTTATTTCATATATGTTGTATAACATATGGGAAGTAACATTCCATTAACATTAAAATGTTAAGTCTTGGTTTGGAATGAAACTTCACATGGAAATTTAGAAAATAAAACCTTGGTATATATGTTTATTATTATAAACATAAGCGGTAAAATAACTGATTCTAATAAACATGATAATCTATTAGAAAGGCTAGATAGATACATATCTTTGAAAAGATATGACATGAATGAAATCAAAGACACAAGGATTTTTCATGTACATCATGTTGTTTGTTGTATCATTCTTGGATGCAAGATGAGTTGACAACATTAGTATCTAATTGAAAGTTATTAGATAGCTAAATGTAATGGATATGGTTGAATTGGAATTAACATCCTCAGCCTGGATTTGCTCCAAAATTCTAAATATGAACCATATGGTATATTGTTGCATAATTGATATAGTTGACAAATCTTGATAGATTTGAAGATATCAAACATTACACGATGAATATTAAAGTTTACGGAATTTTAAAGAGCATATTGTTGTTTGGATACAATGATGCTAGTAAGATTGAGATGACACTCAATGCTAGTCATGGTGGGAGTTTATCCTAGTTAATGGTCATGTGTACTAGTTATGCTCAATATAAGCATAGTTGCATTATACATAAAGAATTAGAATACTTTAACCACAAATGTTTGGTAGTTTAATTGTCATAAATTCGTGGATGAGGATGTCACGCAATTTATGAAGTATGTGGCAATATCTATATAGATGAATGCACACATACAAGAATTTCAGTAAATGAATTCTAAAAATAAGTATTCTCAAAATTTCCGATAGATCAAAATTAGCTGATTTATGCTTTGTCAACAAGTATGGTGAACATGACTTGGGCATAATTCATTAATGGGAATTATCATGCATTGATCTATTTAGTATTTGGATAAGGGATGTTAAGCAATTATTATTTACAATGAATTAAAGTACGTGGTACGTTTGTTTTCATTAATAATAAATTGTATCCTATATTTGCATGTTTAAATCCGTGAATGACTTATGTTATTCTAAATAGTCCGTTGTCGATCAATAATATGGGAGTATTGTTGAATTAAGACAAATCTGAATGTTGGTAGAATATACTTAAAGTATATTGATGCGTGGGCATGCCAAATTCAGATGATATTCAATAATGGATAAATTGAATATAGGACTTATCCCGACCACATGATTGTACTTTATGGATCGTTGTCATCAAGTAAATCATGAATATTTATCCTCAGACTTGAGATACCAGATAACCGTTCATGCATGTAGTGCATTTCTGTGATTCAATTTAACGCTATACGTAACTGGTAGCTATACGGATTATTTTCGGAAGTGTTACAAAGTGTATGAGTTATGCTCGCAGTCAAAATGGGATTTGTTCCTTCAAATTTATTTGAAGTTTAATACTACTGGGTCCCTCGTAGGGTTGACAAGATGTTTGCGTGCGCACGCCCAAGATCTCCCCTGACGATATTCAGATGATTTGGTAATCTTGTTCAATCAATACAAACGAGAAACAAAATTATTAATAAAGAATTACTAAGATCCATATCTTTATTAATGTAGTATTAGAAACAAAAGGATAAGTATGATGCTTAATCATCAAGTGGTTTTTCCAGGAGACCACACACCCGAGTTGTATTAGGGGCATTGGCATGTTGCTAGACGCTAACCAATGTCATTACACTTTTAATAGATTTTCAAGTGGGAGCTGTTAGAGTTAGTGGAAAAAATATTAAACATGTATGTCTAGATTCGAACACGGGACCTTGGGATTGCACACTTTACGTATGAATGACTAACGGAAATAATTAATATATAACTATGTTATGTATTTAATTATTTAAGACATGAAATGGTACATAACGAAAGTTATGTAATTAACGGTGTTGACTAACGACCGTTATAGAATAAAGAAAGGACTATTAGTAAAATTGGGAGCTCAAGAATGTTCTAGAAACCCATCCATGGACCAAACCGATCGGATTATGGGTTGTATAAACCTAATCGATCCTTTTCTTGGAGCAAAAGCCAATTGCACTATATATATATAAACAAACGTATGGTGTCTTTGGTTAATTGGACTTTTGTGCCATGTACTATGATAAATAGTGTTTGTTGTCTCTCTTTTCCTTCTAGTATTCAGTCGATTGTTTTCTTTGCAAGTGGGTTGATTGCTTCAATCAATCATTGTCTTTGAAAAATAGATCGAATGGCTTTTATTATTAAACAAATGTTTTTTGTTTAATAAACGTGTCTTTACATTAGCATCTAACGTTAGTTGCTTATAGTACGTGTATACAAGACCATGATAATAACTTACTTTAGTTATTCTATCTTGGATTGTGGAACAAAACGGTAAGGGGTTCCACGTTAATCCTTTTATATATTCAAGAGAAGAAAAGAGAAGACCGATCCTTGTTCTTGCTATGATGTCGAGGTAATCCTTATTTATTATTCGGTAATTCATTATATGTGTTAAATTATAGATCCTGCTTCCGCTATGCGTACTTGATGTGTTTATTTATTTAGATGTGTTTACATGCTATTTAAATTCCAACAAAACTTACATGTAGTTCATGATTGTATATATAAAGATATAATGGTAATTTTTGGTTTTATAGAAAACATATTATTTTGAGTTCGAAACCTCTGGAAAGACACTACTTTCTTGAAATACTATTGCCCAATTCGAAACAAGACTTAGTAATTAATTCAAATGTGGTAGATTTTATAGGATACGAACACACTATTCAAACGGTAAAAATAGAGAAATAATTACAGCATGATTGTGAACTTTCACAAAGGATTATCTAAACTCGAGCTATATGAACAAGGCTCGAAAAAGAACAAACTAGCTCGTGCCATATAGAACGTAGGCACGGTTTACACGACTAGTATTTCTATTTCGACACTTTCTTTTTGTATTTGAATAAAAAGAAAATTTTGTTACGTAGCGTACACCGCTTTTGTCATGCGTCGTCACTATCGTTACTCTCGAATTTGATCCACGTGTTACGAAGTAATCTGTAATCACCAAACAAGCCGACCTTTCTTCCTAACTATGGCAAATCAGACCCCTGTACCTTAAGTTCTAAGCGTTTAGCCCTTCTAGGTTCTCTTTTAAAACCATGACCCCTGAAAAAAAATGCTAGTATACAAATGATAGAAGCATTAAAAATACGAAAATATTTGTTTTCACCAATGGTTTTGAAATTGGGTCTCTAATCGATCCGGTTAAGTCACCGGGTCACCGAGTTAACCGTTCAACCGGTTCGATCATCAGGTCAATTTGATCTTCCAAAAAAATTATATATTTCCAATTTAAAAAGTATATATATATATAAATCATGACTATTCCATATATTGAGGCTTAAAAACAATTTACTAACAAATATAAAATGTAAAATTAAAATTAAGTCATAAATATATATAATTAACTTGCTTTATTTGTAAAAAAACATGAAAAAAAATAAAACCCGGCCGGGTCTAACTGGGTTTTAAAATAAAAAACCTGGTTTAGTTTGAACATTTTTTTCGATCGGATTTCAAAACATTGGTTTTCACATCTTATATAATAGGCCAAAATGGCTTTCAATCTGTCTTTACGTGTGCTTATGTTTTGATATTTCAATATTGACTTTTATATTTCGAAGGAGATATAGAAATCATGTTCTATCAACGAATTCTACGAATTTTAGGCGAGGATTATTATGGAGTAATTATTTAGACTTTTCTAGGTCAGGCCTAGATTCGAAGGAATTAGCGGATCCAGAGTTAATATACTCGCACACAAAAATCACAACTACGAGAGTACAAGTGAAGCTAAAGATTTAATCAATCAAACTAGCTGAAAATATAAGGGTTAATGACATGTAATAGCAACGTACTTTTTCATTTGTTACATTATCAGATACGAACTCTAAAAAAATACCACAATACCCATCCAACTTTCAATTTTTATTTCATTATCATACGTTTTGTTTGCACCGTTAGTCCTTTTTACTAACGATTATTTGTAATTAACTAAAAAATATGTTTTTCTTACGTTTTCATACGTTTCTATCCGTTTTTATACGTTTTCTTTACGTTTTTGTTTGCACCGTTAGTTTCTTTTACTAACGACCATTTGTAATTAACTCAAAAATATGTTTAAAAATGAACAAAAACGCTTGAAAACATATAACAACGTATGAAAATGTAAGAAAAATATATTTTCGAGTTAATTACAAACGGTCGTTAGTCAAAAGGACTAATGGTGCAAACGAACAAAAACGTATGAAAACATAAGAAAACGGCCGAAAACAGATAAAAACGTATGAAAATGCTTGAAAACATATAAAAACGTTTGAAAACATGTTTTTTTTAGTTAATTACAAACGGTCGTTAGTCAAAACGTATGATAATGAAACAAATGGGAAAGAAAGTTGCTATTACATGCCAAAAGGACTAACGGAGCAAAGAGTTGGATGGTGATTATGTTAATTTTTTGAGTTCGTATATGATAATTGAACAAATGAGAAAGTATGTTGGCTATTACACGCCATTAACCCAAAATATAAAGATATGTCTAAAGTAAAAAACTAAACTTTGTAAAAAAATTCATCTAAAGTAATGAACTTTCATTTATTTTATTTGGATTACTGAACTTATAACAATTGACATTTAGATTACTATTATGTAACTCATGTGTCATTATTAGTGACATAAATGCATATTTTTTGGTAAGTTAAGTAAACATAAATGTTGTGTTTTACAAGTTTAGTGACGTTTATAGTTTTACAAGTTTAGTGACGTTTATAGTTTTACAAGTTTAGTGACCAAAATGTCATATTTCATAATTTAGTAACTCAAATGAACAAAATAAATAGTGTCGTATTTTTATATTAACCCATCAAACTAAAAAATTGACAATCATTATAAATACAAATCTCTACTACTTATAAAGGAGAAATGGTCAATTTTTCAATTGTTTAGTTTTCAAATGGTCAATGTTAATTATTGAGTTTTCAAGTTTCTATTGATGGAATTGTTGAGTTTTCAAGTTTCTATTGATGGAAACGATACAAATCAAATGAGTTTTCAACCTTTTCAACCTGCTATTATAGAAACGATTATACACCTACAAATGAATATGGAAACTACAAATGAATGTCCATAAGGTTTGAATATAGAAACGAGTTATACAGCTATCATAAGGTTTTATTATATTGGCGGGAAAATTCAAAACTTAAACCCTACAATATCAATATTGCCTATATAAACAATAAACAATCCCCAACATGTTCATTAGCATATCAAAGATCAAAGATATATCTTGAAACGTATTTCACTACAGCAAAGGCAAATAATGTTGGCGTATTTGATCATTAGCGTTTTTTACATGTTCATTAGCGTATTTCAAAGGAACGTAGATGATGATGTTGAGGTTAGAATCGTTTTTTTTTCTTTTTTTTTCATGTTCATTATCTTATTTGCTATTTGTAATCTGATGAAGTCACACAACTTTTTTGGTTGTTTTTATAGCAGATTCATCCTCCTCCTACACTTGCTCCACACCCGAATCCATTTTTCAATCCTAATTTGATCAATTGGAATTGGGATGATGTGATAGTCATATCAAGCGACGATGAAGATGATGAAGAACCAATATCATCATCAACCGTTGCGACTCAAGTATTCGTGCCCGGTCGGAGAAGAGTTTATTGCTTGGTTGATGAAAGTGAGACCGATGAAGACTAGAATTGTGATTTATGCCTTTTGTTAAAACTACTTGTTTTACACCGTTTACAAACTATGTTACTTATTAATGAGACATTCTTATTGGAAACAGTTGCTAAGTTTCTTTCAATCTTTTAGTTTCTTTTATATTCCTAAGTTTCTTTCGACAACATGTGACTGCTTTTATGGCAATGAGTTGATGTAATTTTTCTTTTTTCGACAACATGTTCTTTTAAGCACATGACTCACATTTTTTTGTTAACCTCTTTTAAATCGATGTTAACATATCTGAGCTTATAGCTAAATAGTTTCTGAATGATCACAAAACTTAAATTTATATGTCTTGGAGTTTTTTTTTTCTTTTTTCTTCTTTCACAGTGGCTTAATGGGTCGAATATTTTGCTGTCACAGTGGGTTAATGGGTCGAATATTTTGCTGTCACAGTGGCTTAATGAGTCAAAGTTGTTGTTGTTAAACTTTGCCAAACAGCCCTTTAAACGTTTGAAGATAATCCTTTACATTATTTACCAAGTTTTCAAAAGAAATATATAAACATCATGGCTGTTAACAACTATTCAAATACTTTCCTAATCAATTTTGCAATCCTGTATATTAAAATCAAATCGGTTATTTGTGGAACATATATTTTGCTTGTAATAAAAGCCACAAGGAAGGTTGATGAATAATGTTCTCATTATAAATAGTAAACAATGTTTCTGAATAATTCATTAGAAAAGCTCACAATCTAATACGGGTTGATAATTCGTCATTAGGATTTTCATTATGAGTTCACATGAAGAAACTGTTCCACACAATCAAGATGTCAACATGCTTTGTGATGAATTTGCAACACATTTAATGGTATATCAACTTTGTCAACATGTTTAGTTTCATGTTTGCTTTTCTATTTTTTTTTTCAATTCGACATGTTTAGTTTCATGTTTGCTTTTCTGTTTTTTATACTATCTGTTGTTTAATCATGGTATTGTTTTATAGACAAATTCGGAAACAAACTTAGACTCTCATAATATTGATGTTCATGTTGATGTCGAACAACGTCCCAGAGCTACAACGGCTCAAATGGATCGAATATGGGTGGACTTGGTTCGTAAAGAGATCAAGTCAATGTTGGACATAATAGATGCCGCGGAATATAGAATTGTGAATGACAGCACTACTGTTGAAGGTTTGATGAAGCTTGTTCTTGAAGAGATGAAGGCTACTGCGAAATGGATGGAAGACCTTGAACCATATTTTACCAAATAATGGAAGCATTATGTTTACGTTATAAATAAAGTTATGTTATTTTTAAGTCAATTTTATTTGTCGTTTTTCGACCATTGTTTGAACTTTCATGCAAGTTTGGGAAAGGCTATGTTTACGTTATCAGTAAAACTTTGTTATTCTTAAGTCAATTTTAGTTGTTTGCTTTTCAACATGTTTGCTCATTAGGAATTCTCTTTACTATCGTAATCATGTAGATAACAAATAGCTATGTTTAATGTTATACCATCACGTAACAAACCTATTAACCAATTTTGTTCCACACTTCTATTCTCCATTATTGAATTGGTAATGTTGGTAATGGAAAAGTCAATGTTGAAAATGTAATTTTGCTTACACAAGGAAAGGATTTCTTCTTACAATGTGACGAGTTGGTAATGGCTGTCAAGTTAAACAAGGCAACTATGTTTTTCAATGTGACGTGTTGAGTACAAGGAAAGGATTTCTTCTTACACGATGGCCTGTAAGGAAAGCATGTTTTTCAATGTTGAAACCTCTATTCATGAAACTATTGCCTACTCATTCAACCCTCTATTCATGGAAACTATTGCCAATATGTTGTACACCACGATACAGCTACATATGTGAAACTGAATGAAAAAAAAACGCAAATCACTTTTTTATAGGGATTGTTACACATGCCTTGTCAAACTTTATAATATCCGGTTGTCAAACTTTACAAATTTTGAAGGTTAAATATGTTCAGATATATATATTGAACCTAACATCATTTAAGCTAATAACTTTTTTATTATCATCAAATTCATAATTTTCGACCATTATAATATGGTGGACATCAAATCACCCAATTCTAAGGATATACGTGCTACTGACATAGCAAAAAATGAAGTGGTGAGAATTATAAAATATATCTTATATATAATATAACATGCATAAATTATCTGATGTATGTTTTAACTATACCGTGGGAAAAAATATTGTCAATTTAACTTATTGTTACATTGTGCAGCCTGTCCCCGTACCCCGAAAACGTGGAAGACTCGTGAAAAATGGTGCTTTTGAAAATGTAATTTTGCTTACACAAGGAAAGGATTTCTTCTTACAATGTGACGAGTTGGTAATGGCTGTCAAGTTAAACAAGGCAACTATGTTTTTCAATGTGACGTGTTGAGTACAAGGAAAGGATTTCTTCTTACACGATGGCCTGTAAGGAAAGTATGTTTTTCAATGTTGAAACCTCTATTCATGAAACTATTGCCTACTCATTCAACCCTCTATTCATGGAAACTATTGCCAATATGTTGTACACCACGATACAGCTACATATGTGAAACTGAATGAAAAAAAAACGCAAATCACTTTTTTATAGGGATTGTTACACATGCCTTGTCAAACTTTATAATATCCGGTTGTCAAACTTTACAAATTTTGAAGGTTAAATATGTTCGGCTATATATATTGAACCTAACATCATTTAAGCTAATAACTTTTTTATTATCATTAAATTCATAATTTTCGACCATTACAATATGGTGGACATCAAATCACCCAATTCTAAGGATATACGTGCTACTGACATAGCAAAAAATGAAGTGGTGAGAATTATAAAATATATCTTATATATAATATAACATGCATAAATTATCTGATGTATGTTTTAACTATACCGTGGGAAAAAATATTGTCAATTTAACTTATTGTTACATTGTGCAGCCTGTCCCCGTACCCCGAAAACGTGGAAGACTCGTGAAAAATGGTGCTTTTGAAAATGTAATTTTGCTTACACAAGGAAAGGATTTCTTCTTACAATGTGACGAGTTGGTAATGGCTGTCAAGTTAAACAAGGCAACTATGTTTTTCAATGTGACGTGTTGAGTACAACGAAAGGATTTCTTCTTACACGATGGCCTGTAAGGAAAGTATGTTTTTCAATGTTGAAACCTCTATTCATGAAAACTATTGCCTACTCATTCAACCCTCTATTCATGGAAACTATTGCCAATATGTTGTACACCACGATACAGCTACATATGTGAAACTGAATGAAAAAAAAACGCAAATCACTTTTTTATAGGGATTGTTACACATGCCTTGTCAAACTTTATAATATCCGGTTGTCAAACTTTACAAATTTTGAAGGTTAAATATGTTCGGCTATATATATTGAACCTAACATCATTTAAGCTAATAACTTTTTTATTATCATCAAATTCATAATTTTCGACCATTACAATATGGTGGACATCAAATCACCCAATTCTAAGGATATACGTGCTACTGACATAGCAAAAAATGAAGTGGTGAGAATTATAAAATATATCTTATATATAATATAACATGCATAAATTATCTGATGTATGTTTTAACTATACCGTGGGAAAAAATATTGTCAATTTAACTTATTGTTACATTGTGCAGCCTGTCCCCGTACCCCGAAAACGTGGAAGACTCGTGAAAAATGGTGCTTTTGCAAACAACAATGTAGACGAAGAAAATGTAGAAGCAATGCCACTAAAGCAAATGGGTGATGATGACATTCAAACAAATGATAAACTGGTATGAATTTATCATGATATTAGTTTCGTTTATGTATTAGAGTTACAATCTTTATATATACAACATCTTACTAATGTCATGTTGCCATACTCTTTTACATAGGAACTTGATGATGAAGCACCCTTCATTTTTACTCGTTCCAAAAAGAAACAGATGACAAAGTTATCCAATGCACACCCGTTTACAGTTATTGATGAAGAAACAGATGATGAAGATGCAATTGATGATGAATTTGGAATTGATTTAGAAGATTCTGAAAATTGCAGTCAAGAATCCACGTATGAGGAAGATGAGGAAGATGATTTGGCCGATTTCATTGACGATTATGGAATGTGATAAATCACATTAAGTATTAAAATTGAAGTTCATAATTTGTTAAACTACTTATAAGTAGGTTATTAACAAATTAATGTTAGGAATTGTCAATATGTATTTGTAAAAGTCCCAAAAGAGAACAATTTTGTGTTGCTCTATCTGCTAAGCATTTATAGGTAATCTATAAATTGCAAAAGGCAAGTGGGAGTTTTATCTTGATAAGATTAAATTACAAGATACATAATCTTCTAAAAATACACTAGCAATCATAATGAGAATTAAACATGTTAATGTTAAATCTCAAGATGATGGAATTCTCATTTCATAGATCCGCAAGGATATCTCAAATATTTGTAGAATATGTTGAGGATTATGAGTTACAGGATCATGGTATGCTTGTTAATAAATTGCAAATGTTTAATTTGGCAAATTACTCATACTATGAATAATTAGATACAGTCCAAGAAGATAACTAGTTTGGTAACGTAGTTGATCTTAAACTCTATAGTTATACTATAGAATGAAGATGAATTTCTACAAAGAGAATGAAAATCCTAGAGATTTAAATTCTGGTGTGGAAATCATTATGGACAAATTTGTATACATATTTAATGTGTGAAAAGATTATCAATCACACTTAAGCAATTAAATGAGATTGAAATTCTTCCTAAGCACATTAAATGTATAAAGATTATGATTGTCATTCTTAGTTTCATTTATATGAAATTAATAATGGAATATCAAAACTCTTTCTTGTGTAATTACTTGTGCGAGGACGAAAAGTAATTGAAATGAGTATTTGAATTCAAATAATCTTTAGTAGTATACAAAGTGCAAATCATTTGTGAATGGATTAATGCATGCATCTAGGAGATATACTTATATTTAGTTATTAAATCTAAATTTTGATTTATAATTAAAATAAGATATTTCTTGATATTCCTGAAAGCTAGTGGGAGTGCTAAATTTATTTTCTTATTTCATATATGTTGTATAACATATGGGAAGTAACATTCCATTAACATTAAAATGTTAAGTCTTGGTTTGGAATGAAACTTCACATGGAAATTTAGAAAATAAAACCTTGGTATATATGTTTATTATTATAAACATAAGCGGTAAAATAACTGATTCTAATAAACATGATAATCTATTAGAAAGGCTAGATAGATACATATCTTTGAAAAGATATGACATGAATGAAATCAAAGACACAAGGATTTTTCATGTATATCATGTTGTTTGTTGTATCATTCTTGGATGCAAGATGAGTTGACAACATTAGTATCTAATTGAAAGTTATTAGATAGCTAAATGTAATGGATATGGTTGAATTGGAATTAACATCCTCAGCCTGGATTTGCTCCAAAATTCTAAATATGAACCATATGGTATATTGTTGCATAAGTGATGACGGAGATGACGAAAAATAGAATTATGTTTTATGTCATTTGTTAAAACAACTTGTTTTTTGGATGATTTTGTTTAGCAAAGACTTGTTTGGCAAGGCTGTTGGAGTTAGGTTCCTTTTGTTTTTCTATTGATATGTTCTCAGTAATATTCCTCTTCATTTGCTATTCAATCCATGTAGTGTGTGAGTTTGTAGAACTGAAATGAAATGTTTTCTTAACCTGTTACTTAAAAATTTGTTGCTGTCACATGGGTTAATGGGTCAAAAATGGTTTTTTCCTTTTTTCTTTCGAAGTTGACTTAATATGCAGACATTTGAGGGGGCGTTGGTTAATGCTGCAGCAGGTCTATCCTTGGTGGATTATGCAGCAGGTCTGCCCATTTTCCACTTTCTTTACGAAACATTAGTTTTAATTGAGATCCTAGATTTTGCGTAGTTATATTTAACATGCTAGGCCCTTTTTATACCAGTTAATAACACTTAACTTTTTCCACAAAACTAACCTTTATTCAAAGATACCAGATTACCCAACCCATCTATTCAGACAGTTTGTCACTTTATTACTCAATGTTCTCTATATGCCTGCTGTAACAACTTATTTTTATTTTTTTTATTTTCTTTCCCTAATAAGGAATAGTTATTGTTCTATATCTTTTATTGAAATGAGATTGTATGTGATGTCATCACAAGGAAATAAGAACCCTCCAGTTGGTTTTGCCTTGACACGTCCCGAGGGAAATATGGTTCTTCCGGTGATGGGAATGCCACATTGTATGTTTTGTAATATAGCTATTGCAGCTCGATATGCACAGCGAGTCCATGGACTAAGACGAGTTTTCATTATTTATTTTGATGTCTATCATGGAAGTGGCACTTGTGAGACATTCTATGATGACCCTGATGTGTTTTATCTTTCAACTCACCATGTAAGCAACAAAAGTCCATTTCTTTCTTTCTAAGCTGTAGTTGATACATCGAGTAGAGTTGAAAAAAATAAAACCAAATCGGTTATTTTCAAAAGAGATATACGTCGAAACTAATTTAAGCTAAGATGAGATATTTTCAATTGATAACTATGCAAATACTTTCCAAATCAATTTTGCAATCCTGTATATTAAAACCAAATCGGTTATTTTCAAAAGAGATATACATCAAAACTAATTTAAGCTAATATGAGGTATATACAAAACGCATGGGCTATTAACAACTTTGAAAATACTTTCCAAAATACTTTTGAAAGATACACATAATTCTCCTATTCAAAAACATCTATTCGATATATACACGTATGAAAATCTTATACATGTCATCTTTTGTTTATATCATCTTTACGTAACAACATATAACATACATAAAATACAGGCGACGATTCTCACATGGAAGGCATTGAACCTGTTGTTGAACCGGTTGTCCAGCACGATGCCGCTAAGGTTTATAATTCTTCATTATCTTTATTTTTTACGTATATGTTTGCTACATCATTCTAATATGGTTTGTATTACTTGTTAGATTGAATCTCAAATAATGGCCGCTTTCAGTCCTATGGATGTTGATCCAGTGTTCAACCCTACTGTGCCCGATCTTGAACCTGAGGTAAACACAATATACAATTTACTTACATCAGATACTTGCAAATAGGACTGAATGGTGTTCTGATTATGTTTCCTTTTTGATTTACAAAATATTTTCTAGGCGCATAAGTTATACTTTTATAGGCGCATAAGTTTATGATATCAAGTTGATTTAGAGGTTTATTACGTGTGGACAAATGGCTGGAGGAACGACACAAAAATGGTCACATAACACAACACAAAACAGTCCATATATACCAGTTTTATAAGTCAAAAACATGACAAAGACCTTCACATAAAATCATATAATTTGCATGAATCCAGCTTTTCGAGTGATTTTGTGCCTGTACAAGCTTTTCGATCAATAGTTGTTATGCTTTAGTTTGATGACTTTAATCTTATGGGTTTAAACATTTAGTTATACCTGTCATTTATTTTTTTGTAGCAATGGGATCCTTACTTTACCGTTGACTCTTTCAAATCACTTACAAGCCCACACGCGTGGTACATAATGCCCCAAGTGCACGTCTACTACGTTTGGACGGATAATACATCCAACAAACGCTATTTGATGTTGCACGACAAACATGTAAGGGTTGTAAAATATGTAACACATCTTTTAATTATAACAATTATATCTACTAACCACAATATCACATACGTCTAATACCAGGGAGAAAGGATGGCGGCCGTAGTGCCGCAAGACCTGGTGGAAGAGTATAAAAACAAGAACTTGGATAACACTTTTGTTTCTATCCACCATTTTCAAATTGACTATATTAACCCAACAGAATATCCAAGGCACAACAACTATAGCTTCGTGCGAAATGATGTCTTAATTGTGGTGAATAGTAAGACGGTCGTCTCTCAAATTTTGTATCCTGACATGACCGGGTTTGTGAACCACCCGTGGCTACCTTCAATAAGGGGTCTTCTAGAAGACAAATCAACAAAGAAAATGTTGATCGGTACACATAATTAAATGATGTTCTATTCATCGAACTAGATTACTATTACGTATTCCTAATCATATTTTTTATTCATTTATAGATACTGTTGGAAGAGTGATTAGGGGAGACCTTAAAAAACACGCAGGTTATAACACTTGCGAGTTGTTTCTAAGAGATTTGACGTAAGTGTCCCTAAACAAATGTTTTACAACTACTAATTTTCTGTTGTTTACGAGCTGACGTTTATTAAATTCTGAAGAGGGGCGAGATTAAGTTTATAGCGTTTTATACGTTACGAAAAGAATATGCAATGCTCGCACGGGCCATCAAAAACAATGGAGTCATATACATAACCCGTGTTAAGCTCCTCCATGCTGAACCAAGTACAAGCGCGACTCAAATTTATACTTACCTTTTCAAACGCGGCCTCATTTGTTTATTTTTTTATAATAATGCGTCGTTTCCCTCTATTTACAGTGAACTTGTTGATGGACACGGAGTTATCAGGTATCAACTTTGACCCGGATATGCGGGAAGCGCAAGCCCTGAAGAAAATGAGGATATAACGCATCGGGCCACATTTCAAGTTATTGTTTTTTACGTCATCGGAAGATTTGAACATTTGTTTTTGTTGTTTTTTTTTCATTACTTTGGCGATCTGCTTTTGTAATTGCATACATTTAGATATTTTGAATACTTTCAGACATATGCAATTTAGTTTGGCGATCTACATTTTATATGAATAATAATGGCGCTCTACTATTCTATATATCTCTTTGTTGTCATTAAGCAGTGGTTCATCCTATAAGCACAACAAATGAAATAAGCACACGTCCAAATTTTCAGCCCCAAACAGTTCTATGGTAACAATAAAAAGCTATCTATATGCTGCAATAAAAATCCTAAAAAATGCACAATAACTAGACTACCAACCAAACAATGAGCATACCAATTTTCAGGTTATAAAAGCTTTTAATGAACTGAATAAAAAAAAATAAGAGCTGATTATGACAAATCTAAGATTGTGCAGGTCTGATGTGCTGATTTGCAGCCCATAAATAAACTAGCAAATGACTACTAAATTCAAAAACAAACTCAGAAAACTGATAACGTAACTACTAACTACTAGCAAACTCAGAATAAGCCCTTTAATCTTACTTTATCTCAGCCAAAATCAAAGTTCAAATGGACTGTTTAGGTGTTTTATGTGTTACATTACATTATGATGCTTGGCTTTAGAAACTTATACTATCGTTTAGATTATAAGGTTGGGTGTTAGAGTATTAAAAGTTTTGAGTTTGGTAAAAGACTACTTTGGGATTTGGGGACATTCTCTATTATGCTTTTGCTTAGTAATGACTAATATTGGTATGTTCTTTTTCTGTTAGAGTATTAAAGACACGATGCTTGGCGTTAAACAATCTAGCACCACTGTTTCGAACCCAGTTCATGTTGATTTAAGTAATGGTATGTTATTTTTCTGTTTTTAATCTCGATATATTACTTTTGAAACTTAACTTTTAATACAACTCTACCCTTTCATTGAATTATATGCTAGAAAAACGCAAAGTCTTGTCTAATAAAGATGTTCGCACAAGGCAAACGGGGAAAAAAGGAAAGACCAACTCTGCCTACTTTGAAGAAAGTTCAGCTCACATAAATGTCGCTCATAATAGGGTACCGTTCGGAACATTGAACAATCTCCTAAATACTAATGGTGCTCGAAATAGCCTTCCATTGCAAACAACATCGCCTCAAAACCTATCAGGAAATAAAGAAAATATAACACCATTACAAACTCCACGTTCCAATGGTTCAACCTCCCTATGCACCAATGTAAGTGTAGACCCAGCTACTAAAAAAAAAAGAATACCAAAGGCTATATTACCAACAACGAAAACAAAAGAAACTAGCGGAAGCAAATGCCAACATCGAACCACCGACACCGGTAGGAGCTATTCAATATCTTTCGGGCTTGACAAGAGAAATCAGCAAAGGTAACAAGGTGTACAATTACGTTTTTTTGGGAATTGTCTGTTATATTACTAATACATGTTTTAAATTGGAAAACCAGATGATCGACATGGTAGTAACATACTATCGCCCCTATTTGATCAAGAGTACAATCAAACTGCCGATGGTAAGCTTCATTAAAGAAATTGTTGTTGCTCTTTACTGCATGTATTTACATTATAACTATGTAGGAACAAATGTTGGTGTAGACCAAGCCACTCAAAAAAGAAAAGAATACCAAAGAAATTATTGGAGTCAACGAAAACTAAAGAAAGTAGCAGACGCAGATGCTAACATGGAAGCAAACACAATGGAAGGAATGACACAAAATCTTTCGGACTTAACACGTGAAAACAACATAGATGTGGAAAACTAGAAGGGGGGGTTGAATAGTTTTACGTCTTTTTAATTTTATTATGAAACCTTTGTTTTATACTTTTAAAAACTTTAGATTCTAGTTTGTTATGAAAAATAAAACATAAATCTTATAATTAGTTATATATGTATTCTTTTAAATTGATTGTAAAAGTTTTGGTTTCTTGAATAGATTTTCAATTTGATCTTTATGTGAAGTTGACCTCTAATTAATACTAGCAATTATATAAGCCTATGTGTATGAAAGTAATGACGATGCAAGTAAAGAAATAAATAAGGTATGGAAAGATCTAACCGAGACACGAGAGATTTATAGTGGTTCGGCTACAAGGACACCTTCCTTGCCCTACTCCACTCCCCGAGCACACCTTGCTCGAGAGTTTTCTTCACAACTTCAATAAGCTCCCTTATGGCGGAGAAAACCGTACACAACTTTGGCTTACACAGGTTTAACGACACAAAGCTAAATGTCGAGTTCTAATCGTAGCTAGAACCAATCTCACAACTTCACAACACAACTTCTACACGACTTAATCACGACTTCTTCACGACTTCTTTACAACGGCTTCACGACTTCTTCACAACTTCTTCACGACTTCAACACGACCGCTACACAACCTCTATGATGCGGCTTCACGACTTCAACACTATGTCTTCATGACTTAAGACTTCACGACTTCAACATGACCGCTACACAACCTCTATGCTACGGCTTCACGACTTCAACACTAGGACTTCACCACCAGGACTTTACGGCTTCAACACGACCGCTACACAACTTCTATGCTACGGCTTCACGACTTCAACACTAGGACTTCACGACTAGGACATCACAACTTTAACACGACCGCTTCACAGCTTCTATGCTACGGCTTCATGACTTCAACACAAGGACTTCATGTCTTCTAAGCTACGGCTTCACAACTTCTACACCACGGCTTCACGACTTCTACATTTTGACCTCACAACTTCTATACCACAACTACTTATACAACATCTTCACTACTTACACACAACACTAATCTACAACACACACCTTACATACAAATGAATGAATAATTTACAAACTTTGTTAAACACACAACTTAAGTAACAAAATGATACTAAGTTGTAATACTTCTAATCTTGATTGATAGAAGTATTCTTCTTTTGCACTTGGATGGTGGAAGCTTGGATCACTTGGAAACCAATGCTTAAGATTACATGATCAAAGGTTTTTGTTAGATATGAAATGAGATCTACAACAGAAAGTTTTAGTGCAAAAGGGTGAGTAAAAATCCAGGGGAAGGCTGGTATTTATAGGGAAAAATCTGGACAGCTGGAGCCTACTGGAGCGGGGGCGGTCCCCTTAAATAGGGGGCGGTCCCCTTAATTATTAAGGGGGCCGCCTAGTAAAATTAAGGGGGCCGCCCCTACTGAACGTTGACCAATTTTGTCCTTTTGTGGGGAAGGTTTTTCTGGAACATTTTAACTGATTTTGGTTAAAAATTTGAATTCATATTTTTATAAAAGATTAAACATTTTTATTTAATGCCAAAAATGTTTTTCAAAAATATATAAAATGTTTTTGATGTTTTATAAAAAATCTAGTTTTTAAGAAAATGTTCCTTTGATCATATAATGCATTAAGCATTAGTTCATTCATACCTTAAGTGATTTTAGTTGTAGAAGTGAATATTTACAACTAAGTACTTGTTTAATTTATAAGTTTATGTTTTAATGAGTTTACATTTTGTGATCATCAAAACATAGAGATATGAATAAATATTGATAATGTTTTTAGGCATTTATTTATGTCAACAATCTCCCCCTTTTTGATGATTACAAAACCTAAACTCATTAAACCAAAAAGTTTATTTTTGGACAAGTATTTAGTGAGTTTACATTCACTTCTCCCCCTTTTTGTAAAATCAAAAAGGTTAAGCCGACAAAATTCAAACGTGAAATTTGTCGGGACGAAAACTCCCCCTTAATGTATACTCCCCCTCGTTTGGGGGCACCAAGGAATCGATATATGGAATACTTGCAAGAAAAATATTAGAAGCACAAGCATATATATAGCAAAAATAAGCATGCATATTGAGACATTCATTAAAAATGTTGTGTATCAATACACAATCATCCAAGATTATATTCAATCCTACATTAGCTAGTAAGTAATGCAATCTACATAATCATTCTAGGAGTACATGATCTTTCATGGGGCTTGCACACAAAATGGTTTGAAAAATTATTTTTGATTAAGTATTGCATATGCTTAATTTGGTGAGAATGAAGGTGGTGGTAGTGTAGTGGGTGAAAATGATGGAGGTTGTGGTGGAGGTTGGTTGTTAAGCATGTGTTCAAGGAATGAAAACATGTAGTGTATCTTATCTCTAAGACCAAAGATGATGGTTTGGTTGTGGATGTGGTGGTATTGGTGATGATGAGAAATGAGCATCAAGAGGTGTTATTGGTGATATGGAAATGACAAGTTGGGTGAATGGAGGTTCTTGAGTAGGAGGTGGAGTTGATGCTCTTGATGGTGGTGATGAAAGGTGTGAGTTGATGTGGTTATTGATGGATGAAAGGGTGTTTTTGATGGTGCATTTGGTGCACTTGGGGATTAATATTGAGGTGGTGGTGATAGAGTTTTGGTGTCTTAGAGATGATTTTGGTGATAGCATGGTGAATGAAAATGGGTGTTTGATGGAGGTGATGGTTGATTTAGGTAAGGTTTGGGCTAGATAAAAGGGGTCGCAAGATGCAAAAGAAAACAGTAAATTTTACTGCCCAGATGGCCGGTCCCCTTAATTGTAGGCCGACCCCCTTAAAATTAAGGGGACCGCCTAGGGAATTAAGGGGGCCGCCCATCTGGTGTTTTCCCAGGCGACCAAATTTGAAAAATTTCCAGAAAAGGGTCATTTTTAGGGTGTTTTTGCAGCAAGCTCCATTTGAATCATGTACATCAAGAATGATTAAATAGTGACATAAACATGTTAATTACGCATGCATACATTTAAAACATATTACGGAATAAGCATGTTATTAATCATCAAGCATGTATATATATCATGATATCAGGTATACAAGCAATAAGCATAACAATCATATATTAAAGACAAGAAATAAAGCATTCATTAGTTGAAAATAATTATGTTAAAAGCATAATTATTGATACAACACATATTTTGCTTATAGCATGCAATAAGTAGAAAATTTTAAATTGCCTAAGAGATCCATTGGACTTGCTTGAGACATGAAAACTTGGATTATTTTGGATGGATGATGGTAAAGAGGGGGCAAAAAAAATGTTGGATTAATGGGGTTGTAAGTTTGGGTGTATGGATATTGGAAAGAGTGTTGATAGAGGAATTGGAGGTGGAGAGCTTGGACTTGACCATGTTGAATGAGGGTTTTGATGTTGTTCAAGTGGTGGTGTTGGATTAGATCTAGTGAGAAGATACTCAATCCAAGTGAGACGCTCATTTAAGGTGATGGTTTGGTTTTGGAGAAAGATGCAACAAGGACTATTATTGACATGTTTCTCAATTTGACTCAAGTGATGTGGTGATGATGGTGAGATGGATGGTGATGATGGTAATGATGGTTTGACTTTGGAGAAAGATGCAACAAGGACAATTGTTGACATGTTTCTCAATTTGACTCGAGTGATGTGGTGATGATGATGGTGATATGGTGAGATGGATGGTGATGATGGTAATGATGGTTTGACTTTGGAGAAAGATGCAACAAGGACAATTGTTGACATGTTTCTCAATTTGACTCAAGTGATGTGGTGATGATGGTAATGATGGTGATATGGATGGTAATGGGTTTAAGTTGCTTTGAGTAAGGTGCAAAGCAAGGAGAGCATTAAGCTCATGGGCTTCCTTGAGTTCTTCAATGAACTTCAAGTGTTGAGTGGAAGGTGATGATAATGGAGAGTGGTTGTTATTTGGTGGAAGTGGTGGTGACACTTTTGGTGGTGGAGACATTTGTGGATTTGGGTAATTATGAGTGAATGAAGGTGGACATATGGATGATAGGTTATGTGTGTGAAAGGGTTCATTAGGATGAGGTTTAGGTGTTGGTTGAGTTTGAACAACATCATTTGTTGGGTTATGGTAAATGTCAAGCTTCCTCCTCCAAATGGGTATTTATGGTGTAGTGATGATGTGATTGTGGAAGGTAAATTTTGGAGGGTGGTTTGTGACAAAATGTGTTTGTAAATTTTGGGAGGTATAGGATAAAATGGGTTGAAAATTGAAAAAGAAATCAATAATCCGTCACTCCAGATGGCCGGTCCCCTTAATTTTTAGGGGGCCGCCTGGGTATTTAAGGGGGCCGCCCATCTGCTGACTTCCAGATTACTGGAAACGGGTTTTTGGCATAAATTTGTAGAAAAGGTTGTGTTTTTGGGTTTAGTTTCAAGCAAGTCCAACTTCTTTCAAGGCAATTTAGGATTTAATAACTCATATATGCTAAGCATATTTATTTAAGCAACTTTATCTAACATGCAAACTACTCATTAAGCATATAACATGTATATACATATATTAGACAAGAAGATAATACATAGCACCATGTAATTCATAGTATTATACTTAGGAAGATTAAAAGGCTAGTTAATTAATCCTATTGATTATCTATGTACAAGGGAATGTGGAGTTGTGATAGCATGGACTTTTAGACTTGTACCAAGTGAGATCTTAAATAAGTAAACCATGATTTTTCATTCTTGATTTAGTTCACTTATAAGTGTCATATACACAAGTATATATGACATATATGAGATCACCAAGCATGATTTAAAGAAATATTTTTGGCATTATTCAACAATGCTTGAAAGTAGGTTTTATGTGGATGTGAAAAATATATTAATGAAATAGTTTTGGCTTTGTTTTCAAAATGTTTTTATGAGGAAAGAAAACATATTTTTCCAATCTTTGGTTTTTGATAAACACGTAATTATAGACACAAGTTTGGAAGAAAGGTAGGATGGTGAAACATGTTTAATAGGAATGTGTCATAATCTTTTGAAAAATCATTTTTCCAAAATGTGAAGTTTTTACAAATTTAAAAACAAGTCCCATTAATTATAGGTTTAAAAATAGTGGTTTATAAAAGATCTCATGCTCAAGTCTATTGTCACATGCTACCTCTTTCTACATATCCTATGGCATTTAAGCATGTAGTATGACAAAATACAAAAATACATCATGTCATAGTAGTTAGAGAAAAACAAAAGTTATTATAATGACAATGCATTTAACAACTAAACAAATAATTACGAAGGCATGCAGTCAAATCACATAGGAGCAAGTAAACATCTAGAAATTTTATATACGCAAGATGACATAAATCTAGGAATGAAAAGCTCTAGTGAAAAGCAAAGTTCATAACAGTAAACTATCGTTAGGTATATTTAGGAAGAATAATGTATTCAAGTTGGAGAATGAGTATGAGACTATTACTAGTGGTGCTCAATTCAGGCTAAACACGACCGTTTTTACGGGTTACACACACCCAACTTCTCACATAGAAGCAATTCAACCGTTAGGTCAAATTGAGTTTCTAGTCAATAGATTCTCCAGTAGTCATTCTCTTTTTAGAAGAAATTAGTTCCTAAATTTACTTATCGAAGAGTACCAAATATGAAGATTGCTTGGTTCACTAACACTTAGGGGGGCTAACTAAAGGGTTTCTAGTTTATTAAGCCACAGAACGAATATAACTAAAGTGTAAAGGCAAAGCAACCTATCAGACAAAGCATATCCTAAGGCATTAATAAGATTATATGCATGAAGTAATTACTTATGAAATTTTAAATAGAGAACTTACCTCACGTCCTAGCTTTTCTTCATAATGTCTCAGATGATGATCATATTTAAACCGAAGTGGCTTGACCCGAACATGTCTTGTACGGATCATGATCTTCTCCTTCGTCTGTGTCACTTTATGATTTTGGATTGAGTTCACTTTGGAGTTGATTCATGTAGTCTTCGTCGCTAACACCTACATTAACAACATTTGAACTAGTAGCACATGTATCTATTTTATCTAAAAGTTTATCTATTAAATTTCTAAGATAACTAATTCATGTACAAGATTAAAATCCTCATCTTTGGCTTGACATTTTTCTTGATGAAAGTTTTAGAAAATTTTCCAAATATCATTTGCCGTTTTACAGAAGAATATTCTTTCATATTCAACTTTCGGCAATGTTTTTATAAATAATTATTTTAGCTTTATTATTTATTTCATTCTTTGTTTTCAAATAATCAATTTGACTTTCAAAATCCGTTTTTGTTTGATTTTCAAAATCACCAATCGAAATGACATGCCAAAGATCTAGATCAATTGATTTCATATAAGTTTCAAATTTATTTTTCCATTCAAGAAAAGTATAGTTTTCAAATAGTGGTGGTTTTAGCAAAGATTCCCCTTCTAGATATTTTTCGAATTCCATAGATCGATTCAAGTTTTAAAATACAGTATATTTTAAAGATCTTGATTAACCTGTCTCTGATACCAATTGTGGAAAACTAGAAGGGGGGGGTTGAATAGTTTTACGTCTTTTTAATTTTATTATGAAACCTTTGTTTTATACTTTTAAAAACTTTAGATTCTAGTTTGTTATGAAAAATAAAACATAAATCTTATTATTAGTTATATATGTATTCTTTTAAATTGATTGTAAAAGTTTTGGTTTCTTGAATGGATTTTCAATTTGATCTTTATGTGAAGTTGACCTCTAATTAATACTAGCAATTATATAAGCCTATGTGTATGAAAGTAATGACGATGCAAGTAAAGAAATAAATAAGGTATGGAAAGATCTAACCGAGACACGAGAGATTTTAAGTGGTTCGGCTACAAGGACACCTTCCTTGCCCTACTCCACTCCCCGAGCACACCTTGCTCGAGAGTTTTCTTCACAACTTCAATAAGCTCCCTTATGGCGGAGAAAACCGTACACAACTTTGGCTTACACAGGTTTAACGACACAAAGCTAAATGTCGAGTTCTAATCGTAGCTAGAACCAATCTCACAACTTCACAACACAACTTCTACACGACTTAATCACGACTTCTTCACGACTTCTTCACAACGGCTTCACGACTTCTTCACAACTTCTTCACGACTTCAACACAACCGCTACACAACCTCTATGATGCGGCTTCACGACTTCAACACTATGTCTTCATGACTTAAGACTTCACGACTTCAACATGACCGCTACACAACCTCTATGCTACGGCTTCACGACTTCAACACTAGGACTTCACCACCAGGACTTTACGGCTTCAACACGACCGCTACACAACTTCTATGCTACGGCTTCACGACTTCAACACTAGGACTTCACGACTAGGACATCACAACTTTAACACGACCGCTTCACAGCTTCTATGCTACGGCTTCATGACTTCAACACAAGGACTTCATGTCTTCTAAGCTACGGCTTCACAACTTCTACACCACGGCTTCACGACTTCTATATTTTGACCTCACAACTTCTATACCACAACTACTTATACAACATCTTCACTACTTACACACAACACTAATCTACAACACACACATTACATACAAATGAATGAATAATTTACAAACTTTGTTAAACACACAACTTAAGTAACAAAATGATACTAAGTTGTAATACTTCTAATCTTGATTGATAGAAGTATTCTTCTTTTGCACTTGGATGGTGGAAGCTTGGATCACTTGGAAACCAATGCTTAAGATTACATGATCAAAGGTTTTTGTTAGATATGAAATGAGATCTACAACAGAAAGTTTTAGTGCAAAAGGGTGAGTAAAAATCCAGGGGAAGGCTTGTATTTATAGGGAAAAATCTGGACAGCTGGAGCCTACTGGAGCGGGGGCGGTCCCCTTAAATAGGGGGCGGTCCCCTTAATTATTAAGGGGGCCGCCTAGTAAAATTAAGGGGGCCGCCCCTACTGAACGTTGGCCAATTTTGTCCTTTTGTGGGGAAGGTTTTTCTGGAACATTTTAACTGATTTTGGTTAAAAATTTGAATTCATATTTTTATAAAAGATTAAACATTTTTATTTAATGCCAAAAATGTTTTTCAAAAATATATAAAATGTTTTTGATGTTTTATAAAAAATCTAGTTTTTAAGAAAATGTTCCTTTGATCATATAATGCATTAAGCATTAGTTCATTCATACCTTAAGTGATTTTAGTTGTAGAAGTGAATATTTACAACTAAGTACTTGTTTAATTTATAAGTTTATGTTTTAATGAGTTTACATTTTGTGATCATTAAAACATAGAGATATGAATAAATATTGATAATGTTTTTAGGCATTTATTTATGTCAACAATAGGTAAAATAATTTTCCATATTATGTTCTTCTTTACGAAAATTTGTATCATCTTATTAGTACATTTTTCTAAATTGCAAACCAGATGATCGACATGGTAGTAGCGTACCGGTGCCCCTATTTGATCAAGAGTTCAATCAAAATATGGCTGGTAAGCTTCATTAAAGAAATTGCTTTTGCTCCTTACTACATGTATTTACATTATACCCATATATAGGAACCAATGTTGGTGAAGACCCAACCATTCAAAAAAAGAAACAATACGACAAAGAATACCAAATTTTATATTACCAACAACGAAAACAAAAGAAACTAGCGGAAGCAAATGCCAACATCGAACCACAGACACCGGTAGGAGCTACTCAATATCTTTCGGGCTTGACAAGTGAAATCAACAAAGGTAACAAGGTATACCTTTTACATTCTTTAGGGAATTGTCTGTTATATATACTAATACATGTTTTAAATTGGAAAACCAGATGATCGACATGGTAGTAACATACTATTTCCCCTATTTGATCAAGAGTACAATCAAACTGCCGATGGTAAGCTTCATTAAGAAAATTGTTGTTGCTCTTTACTGCATGTATTTACATTATAACTATGTAGGAACAAATGTTGGTGTAGACCAAGCCACTCAAAAAAGAAAAGAATACCAAAGAAATTATTGGCATCAACGAAAACTAAAGAAAGTAGCAGACGCAGATGCTAACATGGAAGCAGACACAATGGAAGGAATGACACAAAATCTTTCGGACTTAACACGTGAAAACAACATAGGTAAAATAATTTTCCATATTATGTTCTTCTTTACGAAAATTTGTATCATCTTATTAGTACATTTTTCTAAATTGCAAACCAGATGATCGACATGGTAGTAGCGTACCGGTGCCCCTATTTGATCAAGAGTTCAATCAAAATATGGCTGGTAAGCTTCATTAAAGAAATTGCTTTTGCTCCTTACTACATGTATTTACATTATACCCATATATAGGAACCAATGTTGGTGAAGACCCAACCATTCAAAAAAAGAAACAATACGACAAAGAATACCAAAGGTTATATTACCAACAACGAAAACAAAAAAACTAGCAGACGCAAATGCTAACATGGAAGCAGACACAATGGAAGGAATGACACAAAATCTTTCGGACTTAACACGTGAAAACAACATAGGTAAAATAATTTTCCATATTATGTTCTTCTTTACGAAAATTTGTATCATCTTATTAGTACATTTTTCTAAATTGCAAACCAGATGATCGACATGGTAGTAGCGTACCGGTGCCCCTATTTGATCAAGAGTTCAATCAAAATATGGCTGGTAAGCTTCATTAAAGAAATTGCTTTTGCTCCTTACTACATGTATTTACATTATACCCATATATAGGAACCAATGTTGGTGAAGACCCAACCATTCAAAAAAAGAAACAATACGACAAAGAATACCAAAGGCTATATTACCAACAACGAAAACAAAAGAAACTAGCAGACGCAAATGCTAACATGGAAGCAGACACAATGGAAGGAATGACACAAAATCTTTCGGACTTGACACGTGAAACCACCATAGGTAAAATAATTTTCCATATTATGTTCTTTGTTCTTTTTTACGGAATTTTGTATCATCCTATTAATACACGTTTTAAATTGCCAAACCAGATGATCCGTACAATTTCGTGTACGATGGCCTTCCTAAAGAGCATCGTGCATTGAATGAGCAACCACCATGTGTCCATTGTGGAGCAAAGAAAATACAATACAAGTTTCCTACTTTTTGTTGCATGAGCGGGAAAACGACTTTAAAGGCCTTAGAAATTCCTCCAGAACTATACAACCTATTCACGTCGCAATGTGAGTTAGGAAAAATGTTTAGGAAAAACATACGTGCGTACAACACAAACTTTTCCTTCGCATCGATGGGTGTAAAGTTGGAAAAAACATACAATGTTAGGAGCTCTGGAGTATATACTTTTCGTGTGAATGGAGGGATATATCATAGAATGGATCAGTTGGTTCCTAGAGACGGCCAACCAAGGTACTTGCAGTTGTACTTTTATGACGCAGAATCGGAGCTTGAGCACAGGTTACAATGGCCTAATCTTGATAAAGAGATTCTTAAGATAATATCACGTGTTCTTGCACCAAACCCATATGTTCAGACATTTCGAACACTTGGTAACCTTGGTCCGCTTGACAAGTATAGGGTCGAATTAAATGCATCTGTTAAAGTCGATCAAAGACTTTACAATCGTCCTACCACGTCCGAGGTATAAATATGATTTCTAACCATCCTACGTCTTATATAAATTGACCGTTGTATATATAATCTTATACTCTCAACTTAAATATATCATATCACGTAGGTTGCTGGTATTTGGGTAGAAGGTAATAACAACATCACTGCATACAAGAGAAGCATCGTTGTGTATGCAAAGTCTGAACACCCTACGCAAATACAACCTTATTTCGCTTCCTATGATCCTTTGTCTTATCCAATGTTCTTTCCAAACGGTGAGGCTGGATGGCATTCTCGAATACCAAGAGAAGGGGTAGACATCAATGAACTTGTCGATAATGATGATGACGACGATGAAGACGAAGAAGGTACTAAACCAATCATTATACTCACATTACTTTATCTTGTGTAATACCAGGTTACAATAGTAACATATAGTATATGCTTTCCTTACACAACCTTTTTAACATCACCGCACAGGGATTAACACAAGAACTGGTAGAAAAACAGTTACTATGCGAGAATATTATTGTTTCAAATTCCAGATGCGCCCATATCATAACTTGATCCTGTTTGGAGGACGATTGTTTCAGCAATTCGTGGTAGATATATACATAAAGATTGAGACTTTGATGAAGCGAAAAGTGTACCGCTTTTAGGGGGTCATTTAAGCCCTAAATCGTATTTATTTGATCAAATATTGCCCTAAATCGTTCCTTTTGTCATTTTAGGTACTTTGGAGAAGAAATCTAGAAAAGGAAGCTTTTTGGACGTTTTTGGAGCATAAAAGTGAAGAAAACGGCAAAGTCTCAAAATTGGCTGGAAAAGTACCTTTGACGGCGTCAAGGATTGCTCCTGACGGCGTCATGGCTTGGCAAAAGAGGTGGACATGAAAAATACACATGATAAGCCAAAGAATTTTACAATGAATTTCTGACAGCGTCACCCTTTAAAGTGATCAAGGCCATCACGGTTTAACTTAACGAGAGACGGCGTCAAGCCCATTTCTGACGGCGTCAAGCCTTGATAAGCCAGAGCGGATTTTGGAGCACTAAAGAGGGACGGCGTCAAGAAGGCCATCCGGGAACCCTAGACACGGCGAGGAGACGGCGTCAAGATCTACAACGTGACGCCGTCAGATACTAAGTTCTATATATAGTTTTGCAATTTTATGTCATTAGTGTGCAACTTTGTGAGGAGAAACCCTAAGACGAATTTCTGCCATTTTTAAGGGTTTTCATACCCTTGGATCTCCCATGTTTAATTGAAGATAAGCTTTCATTTAATCAATCAATATGTCTATGTGTTGTTTGATTATATCTTGTTCTTGTCTTTTAATTAACATGCTAGGCTAGATTTATCTTGTGTTTGCTTAGATCTAATGAAACCTAACTATTGATTATTAGTTATTAGTGTGTTATTAATTGTATTGGATGATTGTTTATCGATGTTAGGCTTAAGAAAACTGGCTAACTTCCTATTCAGTAACTTGCTTGAACGTCTTAAGAAACATGAACCAATGCGTACTAGGTTTTTATGGTTGTATTTAATGCATGAGCGAATTCTAGTGATCCCATGTTAGGAGCTTCTTAGCCGGCTCGACATAGGAGTGAAGTAGGAGCTTGTAGATTTGGGGAAGTACGTACGCCACCCCACGATTGGTATTAAGGAATACACCCATCATCTACGCAATTAATACACACTAATCAACCGGTAAAAGATAGTTAGGGAGTAAGGAAATCTAAGTAAACACATTTCTCTCCATATAAGTTTCACGACCTTTTCATTTTCAGTTATTTTATTTTATTTGCATTTGTAGTTATTTGGGTTAGTTGACTAGCAACTAATTCCGCCCACTCCTTCAAAACCGAGATTTTACTTGCTTTCATAAAAACATAAAAATACAAAAAGAATCTTCCCTCACCCTTAGACCTATTAGAGTAGTTTTTCAATCCTAACGACACTATTCCCTGTGGAGAACGATCAATCCCCCGTACTTACCACTAAACTATACTACATCGGTCAGGTACACTGCCTGGTGGGGTTGTAAGCCTCTTGAGATCCCTCGAGAGGTAAAACCTGTTGTAAGGTCGCAAAACCACGCATCAAGTTTTTGGCGCCGTTTCCGGGGAATAGTTATTGTTTAGGTTGAATTTTTATTTTATTAGGTCTACTCACTAGATTCCTTTCTAGTGAGATTTTTATTTTATTTTTCTAGGTTTTCTTTAGTCTATCTTTTTTCTTCGTTTCTTTGTTCGTAACCATTACCATCCGACATCATGGAAGGTGGTAATATCCTTGATCCCAACAACCCACCACCACAACAACACCCACCTCCTAGAGCCCGTACCTTAGGAGACTACTCCCGTCCTAGCCACCATGGCTATCGAAACACCATTGAGCTCACTCAAGGAGCCAATGTCACTCCCTTGCGATCCGACACCATCCGGTTGGTGCAAAGCGGATGCGCATTCCATGGACTTCGTTCAGAAGATCCTAATCAACATCTCAAGGACTTTCTCAAAATCGTTGATTCTATAGACCTTGATGTTGCCACTCGTGAGACGACCCGACTGCGTCTCTTTCAATTCTCTCTGCGGGACCAAGCTAGTTAATGGCTAGAGCGTCTACCCGCAGGATCCATCACCTCTTGGGATGATCTCACCACCCGCTTCCTTGCTCAGTTTTTCCCACCAGGAAGAACTACCAAGCTAAGGAATGATATCTTGATGTTCCAACAACGTCAAGGCGAAACCCTCTACGAGGCATGGACTCGATTCAAGGACTTACTACAAAAAGTCCCTCACCATGGCATAGAACTTTGGCTCCAAGTCCAAATCTTTTATGACCATATCAATCTCTCCACGAGGCAAACCATTGATCAATCGGCCGGTGGTAAGCTACGTGATCTAAGTGCGGAACAATCATGGGCTCTCCTAGAAGATCTTGCTCTTTATGACAACGAAAGTTGGAATGATCCCCGTGATTTGAATAAAACGGTCAAGGCAATATCTTTGCCTTCAAACAATTCAAGCACTTCCGACCGTAGGATCATAGAACTTGAAGACCAAGTCAAGTTTCTTATGAAATCCTACGAGGCTCCTAAACCTTTAAGCCAAGTGAACAAAATCACTTCTTTATGTGAATTATGTAGTGGTCCCCACGACACTCGTGATTGCATGGAACTCCCCGAACAAGCTTTTGCGGACTACGCATCCTCGCGTACCGACGGAGCGGGAGACAAGTGGTACACTTTCAAACCCGAGCCAAACCCCTACGATGATTCATACAACCCCTCATGGAAAAATCACCCAAACCTTAGGTGGAAACAAAACCAAAACGCACAACAAACCAATTCTTCCAACCCACCTAATCGTTTCCAATCAAGCGGTTCCAACTCGAACCGTACTTTCAACAACAATCCTTCCAGCAATGGTAGTACCAATAACTTTGAAGGATTGATGTCCCAATTTATGGCATCTCAAGAAGCTCGTTTGGCCAAGTTTGAAGCCGATTTCAAACAAAAACAAAGCGAGATGACCAATAAGATTGACACTTTGTTGAAAGCCCTCAATGACCGAGAAATGGGAGCACTCCCTAGCAACACAGTCAAGAACCCGAAACTAAACGTCAACGCCATCTCGTCAGTTACGTCTCCTAGTTCTTGTCCACAATATTATTCGGTCAATTCCATGAGCACGTGTTTCAAACAAACCCAAGTCGTTCAAAATGACCAAGAAGTTACGATATCCAAATTGGTCAACAACATAGTTGAAACACCTCCCACTCAAAACCTTGACAATGAATTCAAGGAGCTCCACCTTGAAAGTCCGGTTATTGATGTGTTGGATGAGAAGAAGCTCAAGTTAGGCGAAAAAGGGACCGCCTTTGTTCAAAACAAGCTGCCTAAGAAGTTAGATGATCCGGGCTGTGGAAAACTAGAAGGGGGGTTGAATAGTTTTACGTCTTTTTAATTTATTATAAAAACAATTGTTTATTTTGAAAACACTTAGATTCAAGTTTGTATGAAAAATAAAACTTGAACCTTATTATTAGTTATATAAGTATTCTTTTAAATTGATTGTAAAAGTTTTTGTTTCTTGAATGGATTTTCAAATTGATCTTTATGTGAAGTCGACCTCTAATTAATACTAGCAATTATATAAACCTATGTGTATGAAAGTAATGACGATGCAAGTAAAGAAATAAATAAGGTATGGAAAGATCTAACCGAGACACGAGAGATTTATAGTGGTTCGGCTACAAGGACACCTTCCTTGCCCTACTCCACTCCCCGAGCACACCTTGCTCGAGAGTTTTCTTCACAACTTCAATAAGCTCCCTTATGGCGGAGAAAACCGTACACAACTTTGGCTTACACGGGTTTAACGACACAAAGCTAAATGTCGAGTTCTAATAGTAGCTAGAACCAATCTCACAACTTCACAACACAACTTATTCACGACTACTTCACAACGGCTTCACGACTGCTTCACGACTTCTTCACGACTTCTTCACTACTTCAACACGACCGCTACACAACCTCTATGATGCGGCTTCACGACTTCAACACCATGTCTTCATGACTAAGACTTCACGACTTCAACAAGACCGCTACACAACATCTATGCTACGGCTTCACGACTAGGACTTCACGGCTTCAACACGACCGCTACACAACTTCTATGCTACGGCTTCACGACTTCAACACTAGGACTTCACGACTAGGACTTCATTGCTTCAACACGACCGCTACACAGCTTCTATGCTATGGCTTCACGACTTCAACACAAGAACTTCACGACTAGGACTTCACAACTTTAACACGACCGCTTCACAGCTTCTATGCTACGGCTTCACGACTTCTACACAATGGCTTCACGACTTCTACACTTTGACCTCACAACTTCTATACCACAACTACTTATACAACATCTTCACTACTTACACACAACACTAATCTACAACACACACCTTACATACAAATGAATGAATGATTTACAAACTTTGTTAAACACATAACTTAAGTAACAAGATGAAACTAAGTTGTAATACTTCTAATCTTGATTGATAGAAGTATTCTTCTTTTGCACTTGGATGGTGGAAGCTTGGATCACTTGGAAACCAATGCTTAAGATTACATGATCAAAGGTTTTTGTTTAGATATGAAATGAGATCTACAACAGAAAGTTTTAGTGCAAAAGGGTTGAGAAAAAATCCAGGAGAAGGCTTGTATTTATAGGGAAAAATCTGGACAGCTAGAGCCTACTGGAGCGGGGGCGGTCCCCTTAAATAGGGGGCGGTCCCCTTAATTATTAAGGGGGCTGTTGGTCCACGAATTGTATGTGGATCACTAAGTAGTCTTGAATACCTAGTAGATGGTTAGGATAAATCCGAACCAATCTAATTGAGAAACCCTAGGTGATTGTTATTGTTAATGCGGAATCTTAACAAGAACAATGAAGAACAAACACAGATATCACTAACTTCGTATATTGATTATAATCACAATAGTGAACTCGTACAACTCTCACACAAACTAACAATCTTTAGGGATCCTTTTATAACACAAGGAAACCCTAATACTAACCGACTCAGAAGATATTCACAAATCTTCTATAAAGATACATACACGTTTTGTATCTTTTCCTAACATAACTCTAACAGACTTTCCTAACTTCACGACCAGACTTAACTTTATAAGTCAACCAGACTTAAGCATGCTACCAGACTTAACATTACATTACCAGACCTAATAACACAAACAGACCTAACTTAGATAAACTACCAGACTTAAGTTGTCTGCTCTTGATTCGTATCATAATTCCCAACAATCCTCCCCTAACTTGATCTTCATGCTCCATGAACTTCAAGTTCTTCTGATTAAGCCTTCTGAGGATTGAATCTTGAACACTTTGAACTGTATTTAGGTCTTGTTCCTTTCTAGCAGCTTGAATCTTGATAAGCTCTTCTGATATGGTCTTTGCAGCAACATTGACTATATGTACATCAAATTCATTTAAGTTCCAGACTATTCTCATCACTTCCAAATGTGTTACCATCTGTGAGAGGTGAATCATTGAAAATGTAATGGATTTAAAATCTCTTTACCAATAGCCATTACCACTGGAGTAGCCAATGTTTTGGTGTGTAAGACCATGGTACACTGATAACCATATGATTTTTAGCAAATCATCAGCTTATCAACGGATTTGTTAAGTCTTTACCAAAAGCCGTTTGCTTCTGGACTAGTCAATTCTTTGATGGAAAAGCACCTCATCATGGTGAATTGATTACCATTTATGGTTTTCCACAGCCTTTACCACAAGCCATAACCTTGTGGGCTAGCCAACTCTTCACTTATCTTAGATATGGTGAGTTGAATACCATACAATTTTTGGCAAATTGTCAGCCATAAACGGATTTGAGCAATCTTTACCTGTTAGCCGTTTGCTCAGGATTAGCCAGTCCTTATGTTGATGAGACAAGGTGGACTGATAACCTTTTGATGTGTTAGTGCAAAGCACCTCCACCAAGTGAGAAGTTCCAATAATCTCACTTAACAACTTGTGAAAATATACTTAATCCAGCAATACCTATAAAAGAAATAAAAGAAACATAAAAATATATATACAATTTTTTTTTTTTTTTTTTTTTTTTTTTTTTTTTTTTTTATCACTAACTGAGATAGAAACAAAACTACAAGACTTAAAAATAACCTAAATGCTGGAAAGTACTCATACTTAACATACTTTACAGTTTGACCTCCCCTTAGGCCAAACCTCCCCTTAACTCAAACTAGGGGTTCATCATACCAATGTTAACTACCAGATAATTGAATCTAGGACCATCAAATGCCTTAGTTAACAGGTCAGCAACATTAAAATCTGTATGTATTTTCTCCACTCTAATCAACTTCTTTTCAAAGCAATCTCTAATGAAGTGATGCCTGATCTCTATATGTTTAGTTTTAGAGTGATATACTGGGTTCTTAACAATACAGATAGTACTCTTATTATCTATGTGGATAACAGTATTCATAAAATTCAAACCATAGTCCAGCATCTGATTCTGAATCCACAAAACTTGTCCACAGCAATGAGCAGCTGCTACATACTCAGCCTCAGTAGTTGAATTAGCCACAATCGTCTGCTTCTTGCATTGCCAAGATATTAACCTCCTTCCAAGAAACTGACAACCCCCTGTTGTTGATTTCCTATCCAAGCTTGCACCAGCATAGTCACTGTCTGAATAAGCTGTCAGGTCAAAAGATGACTCCTTAGGATACCAAAGGCCCAAATTTGGTTTGCCCTTTAAGTACCTAAAGATTCTCTTCACAGCATGAAGATGTGAAGTCTTTGGTTGAACCTGAAAGCGTGAACAAACACAAACTGCATACATAATATCAGGTCTAGAAGCAGTAAGATACATGAGAGAACCTATCATGGATCTGTAAAGATGCACATTCACATCAGCAGCATCTTCATCCTTTGTTAAAGGCACCTTGTTCTCCATGGGAGTGACTGCTGTCTTCACATTTGGGAACTCAAACTTTCTCAAAATTTCTGCAACATACTTGTCTTGAGAAATAAAAAGTCCATCATCCTTTTGCTTCACTTGCAGTCCCAAGAAAAATGTAAGTTCTCCCATTGAGCTCATTTCAAATCTGCTCTTCATTAAACCTTCAAATTCATCACACCAAGACTTTCTTGTTGATCCAAAAATGATATCATCCACATAAATTTGGACAAGAATGATATCCTTCTGGTCTCTCTTAATGAATAAAGTCTTGTCAATTACACCCCTGATATATCCATGTTCTTCAAGAAACTGTGAAAGAGTTTCATACCAAGCTCTAGGAGCCTGATGAAGACCATATAGAGCTTTAATAACCTTATACACTTGATTGGGGTTAGCAGGATCCTCAAAACCAGGAGGTTGATGTACATACATATCTTCTTCAATAGTGCCATAGAGGAAAGCACTTTTGACATCCATCTGATACACCTTGAATCCCATGTATGATGCATAGGCCAAAAATAACCTGATAGCCTCAATTCTTACCACAGGAGCAAAAACCTCATCATAGTCTATGCCCTCCTCCTGTTTGTATCCTTGTGCTACTAGCCTTGCTTTGTTCCTTACAACTACCCCTCTTTCATCCCTTTTATTCCTGAAGACCCATTTAGTACCAATAACTTTAGCTCCATTAGGTAGGTCTACAAGAACCCATACTTTCTGTAGCTTGAACTGCAACAACTTTTCTTGCATAGCTTCTACCCAACTTTCCTCCCCTAAAGCTTCAGAAACAATAGTGGGTTCACTTTGAGAAAGAAAGCAAGCAAATAAGCAATGTTGCTGGTCCTTATGATTGACCCTTTGTTGTTGCTTAATCAGGCTAATGAGTGCAAGAGAATCAGACTGATGTTGCACTCTACTTCTTGTTTGAACAGCAGACTTGGGGTTACCAATTATTTGGCTCTTGGGATGAATGGTGTGGATCCTGAGAGTGGGGGTTGGACTTACCTCCACTTCAGTGGGTAAGTTGTTGAAATCAGTAATAATGCCTCCTTCATCATAGGAAGCCCCATCAAAGACACCTTCATTAGGATTAGGAAATACTTCAAGTTCTGGCATCTCAGAATCAACATAAGCAGCATTTGAAGAAAGGTCTGGTTGAACACCACTACCAGACTTAAAATGGGAAGTACTGGTAATGTTAGGGGATATGTCTTTGCCAGACTTAACTTCAGAATCTATTTCCTGAGAGGAAGAATTCTTGATTACTGCTTTAGCTGCATCAGACTTGTTCTCTGTAGATGGAATCACAACAAGCTCAGCCACATCATCAATGTTCCCTGAATTTGAAGAATCTTTGGTACCTGCAATGTTAGTAACTTCTTAGGTACCTGCAATAGGGTTAATTTGATTCTCCTTGGAGACAGGAATATAATTCATAGAATCAGTCAAATAATCAATATCAAACATCCATCTATGACCAATTCCCTTGACATTGGGTTTTTCTTCAAGAAAGTTTACATGCAGATTTTCTTCTATTTTCTTGGACACCAGATTGTAAACCCTAAAGGCTTTACTGTTCAATACATACCCAACTAAAAACCCTTCATCAGACTTTCCTTCAAATTTTCCAAGAACACTTAAAGTATCAAGAATGGTAACATGACACCCAAAAGGTCTTATATGGCTAACAACTGGTTTATGGCCAAACATAAGCTCATAAGGAGTTCTATTTTGAGGCTTGGTCACTCTAACCCTATTAAAGATGTAGCAGGCATTGCTGACTGCTTCAGCCCAAAATGTAGTAGGTAAAAGTGAATCTGCTAGCATAGTCCTAGCTGCCTCAATAAGTGTCCTGTTCATTCTCTCTGCAACTCCATTTTGCTGAGGAGTTCTTGCATTACTGAATTGTTGCTTAATTCCTTTATTACCACAAAAATCTAGCATGCTCTTGTTTTTAAACTCAGTGCCATTATCACTCCTAATGATTTTAACTCTTTTATCAATAAGGTTTTCAATTTTTCTAATGAAAGTTTGAATCAAAGGGGTAGCTTCATCCTTCCTAGACATAAAGAACACCCAACAATATCTAGTACAATCATCTGTAATGACAAGGCAATAGCATGCATGATTAATAATATGGACAGATGTAGGGCCAAAAAGATCCATATGTAAGGTATGTAAAGGTTCAGTGATTAATCTTTCTAATTTAACCTTACAGGATGCCCTATGTTGTTTTCCCTTGTTGCAAGCCACACAAGTATGATCATTTTTAAACAATTTTGAAGGCAAACCTCTCACAAGGTTATTCTTCACAAGTTTATTCATGTTTTTGAAATTTACATGGCCTAACCTTCTGTGCCACAACTTAGATTCATCCAATGTAGCTTTTGCAATTAAACAGGTAGCACCTTTTGCAGGATTAGATTCTTTCATATCAAAACTGTACATTTTGTGTTGTCTGGGAACTTTAAGAAGAATCTGATGTTCTTCAGGAATCTTAAAGTCCGGAGTCAACACAAGACAATCAGTTTCAGTAAAAAGCAACTTATGCTGAGTATCACAAATTTGTGATATTGAGAAAAGGTTGAACTGCCCAAGTTCTTTCACAAAAGATACATTGTCAAATTCTATGTTGCCCACAATAATTCTTCCTTTACCAGTTATCTGTCCCTTGCTTCCTCCAAAAGTAACAGAACCTCCTTCGAATTCATGAAAATCATTAAGATAGTTCTTGTTACCAGTCATGTGCCCAGAGCATCCACTGTCAAGAATTCCTCTATCTTCCATATAGCAAAGTGGATGATCCTGCACAAAAAGAAGAGAAAATTAGTTTCTCTTAGGAACCCAGGCCTGAGTAGGCTTGGGTCCGCCTTGTGGATCAATATGCTTAAACTTCTTAATTGAACCTGATCCACTGTTGTTTTGGGATTTATATATGGATTTATTTTTGTTTGAATCCCAAGACATACATGCTGAGGTCTTAACAGCAGAACCCCCATTCCCCTTTAAAGGTTTTGCTGTTTGTTTTGCAACTTGTCTTCTCACAGGTGAATGATTTTTATAAAAATTATTTCTTTGAAAATTTGCATTCACCTGAGGTTTTTGAAAAGGTTGTTTGGGTCTCACAAAACCAGTGTTCACAATAGGTCTCATAGAATTAACATAACCAGTATTCACTTTAAAGTTTCTGTAGCCAGACCTAAAATTTGGTCTACCAGAATTAACATAAGAGTTAGGTCTGGTAGTGTTATTTAGTTGGACAGGTCTGGGAACAAACTGGTTGGCATGATTAATTCTACTAGCATTATTCCAAACTGGTTTATTTGAACCATGACCCTTATTAACATTCATTCTCTTTTGCTCAGCCTCTCTTTTCATTCTCTTTTCATGGAAGTCACAATCTTTTATTAAGTGACTCAAACTTCCACACACAAAGCATCTTTTAGGAGCATAAGTATAACTACTCCTACTTTCTCTGTGAACACTATTGCTTCTAGGTGACTCACTCATTTTAACAGATTCCCTAGGAGATTTTATGTGATTGACACAACTAGGTTTAACTGTCTCAGCCTTTTGTTCAGTCACTACAGGTTTAGTAACAACAGGTTCACACTTCTCAACAACCTTAGGTTCAGGATTCTCTTTTTCCTCATTATTTGACTCAGACTTAGAGTGATCAGAGGAACCATCAATAGATCCTTCAGAGTCATTGGATTGACAAGAAGAATACCTACTGGATTTGTCCTCTGAGGTGGTTGGTTCAGGCACTTGAGGACCTTTCTTACCATACAAAAAGAGTGAATCATCCAACTCTTCTTTTTCAAGAGGAGTATAGTCATCACTCAAAGGTGGTGGTACTCCCTTAAAGTCACCAGTCTTAACAAACCTATTATACAAAGGCTTATCAGCATAGTCCTCTTCTTTATTCTTAAATATAGCCCTATTCTCATTTTCCTCATATCCTAAGCCACATTTTTTATTTGACTTAATTTGAGAATCCCAACACTTAAACAAGTTATTATTTGAACTGTTCCACTGATCTACCCTTTTTCTCAGCTCATCCCTTTCCTTCTGAATTTTAAGCCCTAATTGTCTATACCTTTTAAGCTTTTCATCTTGTTCGTATATTTTATTAGCTTGAAAGTATAGTTTTTCATTTAAAGCAGCATGTTGGTTTTGAAGAGTGACCTTTTGTGCTTCTAAAGTTTTTACAGCATTTTTATGTGCTAATAAATTTACTTCTAGATCACCTATTTGTTCTTGTTGCTCATCACACAAAGCCTTAACATGATTATATGAGTCAGTGCATAATTTAGAGCATAATGATACCTCATTACCAATGGCCATGAGAGCATGATCAGACTCCTCATTCACTCTTGGATGCTCACCCCAGTTGACTCCTCCAGCTTCCATTGTCAGCAGGCTCATCTGATTCTTTTCCATCTTCCCATCATCATCTCTTTTCCCATCAGCAGGCTTCTTCTCTGGACAATCTCTTAAAAAATGTCCATGCTTGTGACAGTTGTAGCATTCAACTGTCCTCTTTGTGTATCCCACTGGTGATTTGTTTTTGAAGTTGATGGTCCTTCCATATTGCTTCTGAAATCTTTTGACCCTTAAAGCAACCATGGCAATATGCCATTTTATGTCCATCTCCTCAACTTCAGCATCATTAATTTGTTCAAGGTCTTCACTAATAAAGCTTTCATCTTCCGTTTGGTTGGCAAAGAAAGAATGTATCACTTCATCAGTAAAACTTGAAGCAGACCTTTCACTTGAAGGAGTTTCATAGATACCAGACCTAACACTACCAGATTTAACCTTGTAAGTACTGCTTTTGTTTTGTGACACAAAAGCAACATTTGATGAACTGGTTGAAGCCTGAGTGGTGTTACTGATGTCCCTTTCAAACATCCTGAGATTATTGTATAGGTCATCAGGTGTCATTGAATCTACTTCCTCCTTAATCCTCATCGCCACAGATACATTGCCCCATTCTGATGGTAAAGACCTAAGGAACTTGTGGTTTGCATCCTCATTTGAAACTGCTGCACCATGAACTTCCAGTTGTGTTAACAGATGTTGAAATCTGTCATATCCCTTCTCCAAACCTTCAGTCTTTGAAACACTGAATGTTTCAAATTGCTGTTTAAGAACAGCCTTTTGCATCTTCTTGGAGTTAGCATTGCCTCCAAATCGTTTCTTGATAGCCTCCCACATCTCCTTAGCATCAAGAATGCCATGAAACCTTTGTAGATGCTCCTTAGGAATAGCCATAAGAAGCAAGGTTCTGGCCTTCTTTTCTTTCTCCACAGCCCTAATCTCCTCAGCAGATACTGGTGGCATTATTCTGATCTGCCCATCATTCCCTTGTGAAATTCTTTTCTTAGAATTTCCCTTCCGAATCACCTTCCAAACATCGCTATCAATGTATTCCAGATAATGTTCCATCTCCATGGCCCATATATCATACTCTTCTCTTTTCAGTAATGGAAGTTTTATGTTTGAGATTGTGGTTGTGGAAGGGATGGGTTGTTGTTGTGTTTGGGAGTTACTGGTTTCGGTTTTTCCTTCATCTTCATGGTTTGATTTCTCATCCTCACTGTTATGGATTGAGAAAGTTTCAGTGTTAACAGGCTTATCGAATTCAGACATTGTGTAGGGTGATTTGAGTGAGAATTAGGTTTTTGAGATTTAGTGTTCTTCGAATTCAGAGTCTCTCTCCTTGCTCTGATACCACTTGTTGGTCCACGAATTGTATGTGGATCACTAAGTAGTCTTGAATACCTAGTAGATGGTTAGGATAAATCCGAACCAATCTAATTGAGAAACCCTAGGTGATTGTTATTGTTAATGCGGAATCTTAACAAGAACAATGAAGAACAAACACAGATATCACTGACTTAGTATATTGATTATAATCACAATAGTGAACTCGTACAACTCTCACAAAAACTAACAATCTTTTGGGATCCTTTTATAACACAAGGAAACCCTAATACTAACCGACTCAGAAGATATTCACAAATCTTCTATAAAGATACATACACGTTTTGTATCTTTTCCTAACATAACTCTAACAGACTTTCCTAACTTCACGACCAGACTTAACTTTGTAAGTCAACCAGACTTAAACATGCTACCAGACTAAACATTACATTACCAGACCTAATAACACAAACAGACCTAACTTAGATAAACTACCAGACTTAAGTTGTCTGCTCTTGATTCGTATCATAATTCCCAACAGGGGCCGCCTAGTAAAATTAAGGGAGCCGCCCCTACTGAACGTTGGCCAATTTTGTCCTTTTGTGGGGAAGGTTTTTCTGGAACATTTTAACTGATTTTGGTTAAAAATTTGAATTCATATTTTTATAAAAGATTAAACATTTTTATTTAATGCCAAAAATGTTTTTCAATAATATATAAAATGTTTTTGATGTTTTATAAAAATTCTAGTTTTAAGAAAATGTTCCTTTGATCATATAATGCATTAAGCATTAGTTCATTCATACCTTAAGTGATTTTAGTTGTAGAAGTGAATATTTACAACTAAGTACTTGTTTAATTTATAAGTTTATGTTTTAATGAGTTTACATTTTGTGATCATCAAAACATAGAGATATGAATAAATATTGATAATGTTTTTAGACATTTATTTATGTCAACACGGGCTTATTTGTTCTACCTTGCAAGATCGGTAATTCGGAGGCTTATGACACATTAACCGATCTTGGATCAAGCCTTAACTTACTTCCGTTACCTCTCTACACCTCTCTAAAACTAGGAAAACTTGAAGAAACCGAGGTGATAATAGGCTTAGCGGATGGAAGTGTTGCTTACCCGGTTGGAGTAGTCAAGGATGTGTTAGTACACATAGGAAAACTAACCATTTTAGCCGATTTCCACGTCCTTGATATGGTTAGCGACCCTACATGCCCCTTGTTGATAGGTAGAGGATTTTTGGCGACCGCTAGAGCTATGATTGATTGTAAGGAATCTAAGATAGCGGTAGGAGAAGGTGATACTTGGTCAGTCTATGATGTGAAGAAACATGCCTATGATACTAGTGAGGAACCAACACCCCATTGGTTAGAGTTAAATAGGAGACCATCTAGATATGGACCTTGGATCGATAGAGACTTCATAGGACCCCAACGCCCATTTTACCTAGAAGAGGACTTTGTGAACCGAACACATGCGGTAGAACAACTCTTGGCTAGGGACACTCAATTGGATCCATTTGAAGACCCTCTAGTTTTTAGGAAGATGATTGATTTCCTAGGAGTTTTGCCAATTAACCTAGGGATGAATAAGTGGACTTGTGAGGAAGATGATCATAAGTGGGATTGGGACAAACCACCCAAAGATGGAGATGGGTTATGGCATATTAAGATGACATTGTATGACCCGGATGGAGAGAAGTTTGAAAAGATATATTGTACTAAGCGGACCAATAGGAAACTTCAATCCAAACTTAACCCTAAAGACGTCCTCGATGACGAGCTCACTTACATAGGGTAGAAGGACTTTGAGTCTAGCTACAAGACTCGTTAATAAAGAAAAGCGCTTCTTGGGAGGCAACCCAAGCTTTATTTGCTTTGTGTGTTTATTTATTTGTTTGTTTGATTTTATTTGTTTCTGTATGTGTGTTTAATTTTTATTATTATTGATTCATGTTCAAAAGTAAATTGTGAAAATGCTTTATCTTGTTTTTAACTTCGTCTTAACTACATATAAAGGTATTTTGCAAAAGTTAAGTGTAAGGGAAATCCAAATTGGTTTATTAGAACACAAATGAACATGAATCGTAATAATATTAAATTAACATACATATTAGTAATTGTTTGAGTCAAATGCTTGTATCGAGTCATAATGATATTTTGCAGGAATTCCAGGAAGTAAGGTATAGGTTTTTCCAAAAATTTTCCGGAAACTTAACATGAGAATTCTGTCAGATCACTTCTGACGGCGTCAGGCTTTACAACCTGACGGCGTCAGGTTTTAATTTTCTGAAAATTTTGAAAGTTTTGTTTTCATAAAAAGTTTTTATTAAATCCAGGAATCTGCAAAATAATCATTCCACAAGCATTATATCCTTATATAGAATTTATCCCGCCGATGTTATGCAGGTTTTCGTGTTTGTTTTCTCACGTTTAACAGGTTATTTTGGACAAGGAGATGTATGAATCAAGCTTTTGGCGATGCATTAGTCTTGGAGCTTCTACATTCCCTTGGAAGAAGATCTAACCATGTTACTTCTTTATCCACCGAACGAATCAGGGGAGTATATGATTTCATTCTTTTACCTTATTACTTTTACATCTTGTTATTTGAACATTGGGGACAATGTTCATCTTAAGTGTAAGGGGGGGGGGGGGTAAAGTACGATACTTTAGAAAATACAATTGCACTTGATTTTTGTTTGTTTAATGGTAGATGTGCAATAAAACTGAGATAAATACCTGTTAGGGCAATTTTAGTGCCAAATTTAAAATTTTTTACAACATATAGGAGTGAAACTTTGATCTTAATGAGCGTCTCATGGATAGGAGTTATATGACTAGCACAAAAACCGTACCACTAAAAAAATTTTCCACCCCCAAATATGTGAGGTTCGCCCCTAGAATTGGTAGGAAAAGCATTTATGCTATGATGTGTGTACCGATAGCACTTAGATTCTAGAACTTGCGTTAGGACCATTCCGAGGCCACAAGTGAGACTACATTCGTGTAGTTAGATTTACTACATGATAAGAGGCATTAGGATTAACCCATTGTTTTACACCTGTGTTTTTGTTATAATTACATTGGCTACATTGGTCAAGTGATTCTCCCACACCCTTTGCGTTGTACTCATTTTTAGTACACGATACCCCTAGTACACCCCTCAGAGCCTATCTTTTCGTTTCGACCTTTAAGCATTTTACTTAAAGGAAGAATTTGTTACACCCCACTTAAATGTACACCCAAATCGCCTTAGCCTACCTTGTATGCACTCATTTTTAGTGCATTATTGTGACAACATTTGTTTAAACCCTTAGTTAATTATCTAATTGATTACATGGTTGCTAAGTCGAGTCATATCCTTGTACATATTGTTTTGGGACGATTGGGACTTATGGGTAAAGTACTAATGTAATGGAGTAATGGGGAAGAACAACATTATTACCCCCATATGTGCTAAATATTTAAAAAAAAGTACTCCAAGTGTTTCGATTATCTTAATTCGAGTCATTAGAATAGTTAATTGTAAAGTTATGTAAAAGTTCAAGTGTAAGGGGAATGCAACGCCCCTATGATGTATTATTTTGGATGGTAGGGCAAGAGTGTATGGAAAAAAAAAAATCAAGAAAAATACAAAAAAATGAGAAAAAGAAAAGTAGAAAAAACATACGGACTACCATCCCGTTTCATTTTATGTTTATTTTATGTTTGTGTTATTTGTTTTTAGCTTAAGTAGAGTCTAGTCTTGGCTTAGCAACGCCATATTGTACATGTAATTAATCAGATCTTTAACTCGCCACCAGTAAAATATCCCTTATCCAACAAATCCGTGTTTATCATATCCCTACACCTCACGTTATAACCCATGTAAAAGCCCTCTTTGATAGTTTATCTTAGTGCTTACGCCTAGTGGAGAAGGTTTTCGATCCTTTCCCAAGCCTATGGTAATCTATTTGCTATGACAGGTAGTGAGAGATATTATCCGTTTTCATTTATGAGATTTATTTTGATGACACCTGAGAGATGTGAGTATCTAAACACTACTTGTGAGGTGCTAGTTTGTAATCTCCGTGCTTATTATGATTAAAGTGGAACGATTATTTATTGTAATTACTTTTATATTAGCATTAAATGACCCCTAACTTGTATTTTGATTAGAATAAAAGCGCATTTGCTTGAGGACAAGCAAATCTCAAGTGTAAGGGTATTTGATGAAGCGAAAAGTGTACCGCTTTTAGGAAAGGTCATTTAAGCCCTAAATCGTATTTATTTGATCGAATATTGCCCTAAATCGTTCCTTTTATCATTTTAGGTACTTTGGAGAAGAAATCTGGAAAAGGAAGCATTTTGGACGTTTTTGGAGCATAAAAGTGAAGAAAACGGCAAAGTCTCAAAATTGGCTGGAAAAGTACCTTTGACGGCGTCAAGGATTGCTCCTGACGGCGTCATGGCTTGGCAAAAGAGGTGGGACATGAAAAATACAATGATAAGCCAGAGAATTTTACAATGAATTTCTGACGGCGTCACCCTTTAAAGTGATCAAGGCCATCACGGTTTAACTTAACGAGAGACGGCGTCAAGCCCATTTCTGACGGCGTCAAGCCTTGATAAGCCAGAGCGGATTTTGGAGCACTAAAGAGGGACGGCGTCAAGAAGGCCATCCGGGAACCCTAGACACGGCGAGGTGACGGCGTCAAGATCTACAACGTGACGCCGTCAGATACTAAGTTCTATATATAGTTTTGCAATTTTATGTCATTAGTGTGCAACTTTGTGAGGAGAAACCCTAAGACGAATTTCTGCCATTTTTAAGGGTTTTCATACCCTTGGATCTCCCATGTTTAATTGAAGATAAGCTTTATTTAATCAATCAATATGTCTATGTGTTGTTTGATTATATCTTGTTCTTGTCTTTTAATTAACATGCTAGGCTATATTTATCTTGTGTTTGCTTAGATCTAATGAAACCTAACTATTGATTATTAGTTATTAGTGTGTTATTAATTGTATTGGATGATTGTTTATCGATGTTAGGCTTAAGAAAACTGGCTAACTTCCTATTCGGTAACTTGCTTGAACGTCTTAAGAAACATGAACCAATGCGTACTAGGTTTTTATGGTTGTATTTAATGCATGAGCGAATTCTAGTGATCCCATGTTAGGAGCTTCTTAGCCGGCTCGACATAGGAGTGAAGTAGGAGCTTGTAGAGTTGGGGAAGTACGTACGCCACCCCACGATTGGTATTAAGGAATACACCCGTCATCCACGCAATTAATACACACTAATCAACCGGTAAAAGATAGTTAGGGAGTAAGGAAATCTAAGTAAACACATTTCTCTCCATATAAGTTTCACGACCTTTTCATTTTCAGTTATTTTATTTTATTTGCATTTGTAGTTATTTGGGTTAGTTGACTAGCAACTAATTCTGCCCACTCCTTCAAAACTGAGATTTTACTTGCTTTCATAAAAACATAAAAATACAAAAAGAATCTTCCCTCACCCTTAGACCTATTAGAGTAGTTTTTCAATCCTAACGACACTATTCGCTGTGGAGAACGATCAATCCCCCGTATTTACCACTACACTATACTACATCGGTTAGGTACACTGCCTGGTGGGGTTGTAAGCCTCTTGAGATCCCTCGAGAGGTAAAACCTGTTGTAAGGTCGCAAAACCACGCATCAGACTTCACGCTTGCATTTTTGTGAAAAAAACCAATCCAAAATAAGAGCAGATTTGTATCAAGGAATCATGGATTGTGTTAATGCCGGAGAGGTTCAATCGAATAGATTTGGCCAACGTATTGTCTTGCCTGCTTCTTTTATCGGAGGTCCACGTGACATGCGAAGACGATTTTTGGATGCAATGACGTTAGTTCAAGATGCTGGGAAACCTAATATCTTTCTTACCATGACTTGCAATCCTAAATGGCCTGAAATTGTTACCGAACTTCATCCTGGACAAACGGCCCAAGATCGACCGGACCTGGTTACAAGAGTTTTTCGTGTAAAACTAGAGGATCTCAAGAACCAACTATTCACCAAGAACATCCTTGGGGTTATTGGGTCGCACATATATGTTATCGAGTTTCAAAAACGGGGTTTGCCACATGCACATTTTCTTCTGATTATGAGTTCAGATTACAAGCTTGCAAATCCCGATCATTACGACAAAGTTGTTTGCGCTGAAATTCCAGACCCGAATAAGCATCCTGAATTGCACCAACTGGTTCTAAAGCACATGATTCATGGTCCTTGTGGTCACTTAAATACTTAGTGTCCTTGTATGGAGGGTGAACCAAAGAAATGTCGTTGGAATTATCCTAGGCAATTCCAAGAAACAACGCAACAAGGAGATGACTCGTACCCATTGTATCGGCGGAGAGACAATGGCATCGAGGTAAACGTACGGAACAGCGTCCTGGACAATAGATGGGTTGTTCCATATAACCCGAAATTGTTGATGATGTTTTGTCACATAATCGTGGGGTTTGCTCTATAAACGTTTAATATCTTCAAGTATGTTCAAGAGGTCTGACAACCACAGGAAGTTGATCAATGGTACGTGTTAGAGATAAGGTTCAGTGGCGTTATGTATACGAGTGGGGAAATTTGGCTTTTTATCTATCCATCGTATTATGTTCGTTGCAAGTTCACTAGAATAACCATTGGTTAGGTTCTCAGGAAGACATTTTGATGTTCTTGAAAGAAAGGAAAGGATCGAGTTGAACGCTCTGTTTTTGAAAGAAGGTAGGCGGAATACTTGTATAAGACATCCCAAACTACGTAATGGAATAAATAAAAATAAACAAAAATGGAAAATGGTGGAAGATTATGTTGTAAGGAATGGTTTATCTATGATTTTCCTTAGGCTCCTTAATATCTTTAACGTTCAATTAGTGTGTAATTGTAAGGCCTTGAAAGGGGTAAAACAGAGTGATTCCTTTAATCTTGTGAGCGGGTGTGCGTATTACCATTACGCACACTTTCAAGCTCTACTTACATTCATAGTGTTGAGCGGCTATGGTGTCCCAACAGGAATCAATCTACAATATGGTAAGGCTTAGTGATTTGAACTTACAACATATACCCGTTAGTTAATCATTTGGTTTGTCGTGAGTTCAAGAAGTTGCCGATAGGGATGTACTTTAAATTAAGTATACTAGATAACATTCTCCAACAACTACAAAAAGTCCATTGATACATCTACATTTAAGATTTTAGCGTGTTTTCATTAGATGCTAAGAAAACTTCTTAGATAAAGCTTCTTGCACGCTTACCCTGGTTTATTCAACTGCACTAGCATTAAGAGATCAGACAAAACATGAAGGGAAGATGCATGATTAATTCCATCAACTTATCCTTTCAAATAACAATGGAAGATTCTCAAGCAAAAATCTGAATAAGTATGCTAAAAGAATGTGCGAGGGTTTCCGAATATGCAAGACATTACCGGCTCAATCTTCATGACGCAAAAATAGGATATTTAGGAGATTTTAGACAGTTTTACGGTCATTAGGGCGTGGACGCGTCACATTGTAGACAGCTCTAGGATGTCCCTGTTGGTCCATATCTGAAAAATGCGTTTACCTAAAATGAGCACCTTCCATATTTTAAATCCTATTCTGGTTTACGAAGGTTGAGAGGTCATCGTGAAGACATGTACGCCCTACCTTAATGATTTACATGACGGACGCCTGCTCAAGGTGCTTAATCGTGAAATGTTTCCTTCAGTTCCCGCTAACGTTCACTGCTCTACATGAGTAAAAGTTTCAACGTCAATTTTACCCAAAATGACGCTGTTCAGATTAATGTACGGAGAAAGATTTCGGCGATTTTGAGAAGGTGTTTACTTACTTTATGAACCAGAAACGACCCCAAAACTTCTTTCCTTTGATTCTTAAATACGCTCAAATGACGGGTCTATTTCTTGGCGATTTTGATAAATAAAGTACGATTATTAATCCTTTAAAGGAATCTCGATCTGCAAATATACTTAACACTAGTGATTTGCTTTCCCTAAGCAATCGCTTTGATTCTAATCAAATCAAGTGGAGTATTTTGCAAAATCATCTTGACATCAAAGAATGTTCCCTTTAATCTAAAGAGAACACGGAATTCCTATTGCACCTACTTGCGATGTTTAATAAAGCCACAAGGCTCAAAATAAATTCCATAATGTGGGTGCTAAAATTCCCGACTTTTTTTCATGCCATTAGCATTTAGAGTATACCATAGACAAAAGGATTGAAAACCTCAACGAGTCGTAAGCAGGAATTACATAACTATCAAGAGGCTTTTAAAGTAAGTGTGTTTATAGTTTAGTGTTGATAAAGGAAAGAATGTTTATCGTTTCGATATGGGTTTTTACTGGTGGTAGGTTAAGAATTTGTTTAACTTGATATGTGTAGTACAACGTTCTAAATACAATGACTGTCACGTTCTTTTGAAACGAACAAAACAACTAACACAAACACAAAACTAATATTGCATAAAATGTAACGGGATGCTGTTAGTTCACTAATGTGTTTTTCTATTTTTGAATTCTTTCTAATTAATTTTTTTTGTTGTATTTTTCCCTTATCGATTTTTTTTTTTTTTTTTTTTCATACACTTTTGCCCTACCATCCAAAATAATACATCATAGGGGCATTGCATTCCCCTTACACTTGAATTTTTACATAACTTTACAAATACTAATCTAATGACTCGAATTAAGATAATTGAAAAACTTGGAGTACTTTTAAAACATTTAGCACATATGGGGGTAATAAATGATGTTCTTCCCCATTACTCCATTACACTAGTACTTTACCCATGAGTCCCAATCGTCCCAAAACAATATGTACAAGGATATGACTCGACTTAGCAACCATGTAATCAACTAGATAATTAACTTGGGTTTAAACAAATGTTGTAACAATAATGCACTAAAGATGAGTGCATACAAGGTAGGCTAAGGCGATTTGGGTGTACATTTAAGTGGGGTGTAACAAATTCTTCCTTTAAGTAAAATGCTTAAAGGTCGAAACGAAAAGATAGGCTCTGAGGGGTGTACTAGGGGTATCGTGTACTAAAAATGAGTACAACGCAAAGGGTGTGGGAGAATTACTTGACCAATGTAGCCAAAGTAATTATAACAAAAACACAGGTGTAAAACAATGGGTTAATCCTAATGCCTCTTATCACGTAGTAAATCTAACTACACGAATGTAGTCTCACTTGTGGCCTTGGAATGGTCCTAACGCAAGTTCTAGAATCTAAGTGCTACCGGTACACACATCATAGCATAAATGCTTTTCCTACCAATTCTAGGGGTGAACCTCACATATTTGGGGTGGAAAATTTTTTTTTTTGTGGTACGGTTTTTGTGCTAGTCATATAACTCCTATCCGTGAGACGCTCATTAAGATCAAAGTTTCACTCCTATATGTTGTAAAAAATTTTAAATTTGGCACTAAAATTACCTTAACAAGTATTTCTCTCAGTTTATTACACATCAACTATTAAACAAACAAAAATCAAGCGCAATGGCATTCTCTAAAATCGTACTTTTACCCCCCCTTACACTTAAGATGAACATTGTCCCCAATGTTCAAATAACAAGATGTAAAAGCAAAAAGTAAAAGAATGAAATCAAATACTCCCCTGATTCGCTCGGTGGATAGTGAAATTACTCGGTTAGATCTTCCTCCAAAGAGAATGTTGAAGCTCCATGACTAATGCATCGCCAAAAGCTTGATTCAAAAACATCTCCTTGTCCAAAATAACCTGTTAAACCTGAGAAAACAAACACAAAAACCTGCATAACATCGGCGGGATAAAATCTATAATATAAGGATATAATGCTTGTGGAATGATAACTTTGCAGATTCCTGGAGATTATAAGTTGGAGATTTTAATAAAACTTTTTAAAAACAAAACTTTCAAAAATTTCTGAAAATTAAATCTGACGCCGTCAGGTTATAAACCTTGACGCCGTCAGAAATGACCTGACAAAAATTTTCATTTTAAGTTTCCGGAAAATTTCTGGAAAAACCTTTACCTTACTTCCTGGAAATCCTGCAAAACATCATTATGACTCGATACAAGCATTTGACTCAAACAAACACTAATATGTATGTTAATTTATTATTATTACGATTCATGTTAATTTGTGTTCTAATAAACCGATTTAGATTTCCCTTACACTTAACTTTTGCAAAATACCTTTATATGTAGTTAAGACGAAGTTAAAAACAAAATAAAGCATTTTCACAAATTAGTTTTGAACATGAATCAATAATGATAAAAATTAAACATACATACGGAAAATAAAATCAAACAAACAAATAAATAAACACACAAAGCAAATAAAACAAATAAAGCAAATAAAGCTTGGGTTGCCTCCCAAGAAGCGCTTTTCTTTATTAACGAGTCTTGTAGCTAGACTCAAAGTCACGTACATTACGTGATTCCATCATCGGTCACGGTTCCTAGGCCATTCTCCTTCCCGGTTTTATATTCCGGTCCTAATTTCAAACAATCCTTGTAGAAACCGAATATCCTTTCCATAACATAGTCTACCCCTTTACTTCTATCCTCATCATTCCTATAGTAGACCGCTTGCTTGAGCTCCTTCTCAACATTTGACAAGTGTTGGAATTGTTCTATCTTATATGGCATTTGGTAGCTTACTTCATCGGTCTCATCCTTAAATCTAACTATCCCTAAGGAAGGTTCATAAGTCATTCTAGAGACCTCAACAAATGGTTTTCCAAAAACCACTTGAGTCAAGGATGCATCGACTATTGGGCGGATATCTTCTACAATTACAAAGTCGGTGACATAGGTGAAGTTTCCTACATAAACCGGTAATCCCTTAACTCTTCCCGTGAAGTTACTCATCCAACCCTTGTCAGGGAACATCCTATACCCAAGTTGATTTTTCATTATCAAGTTGTAGTGGGCTCTAGTCATGATGTTTATGGGTGATCTAAGGTCTATGTAGGCTTTCCACACATGCAAGTGTCCGATGTTGCATGGTATGTTGAGATTAGAAGGGTCGCCTATTTCAATGATTGGTCTACCTAGGAGGTATGGTGTCTCGGGGTCATCGAATAAGTTTGTATGATATGCGCGCTCTTCCTTAGTGGGTAGCCTATTGAAGTAGTCCTCATCATCATCTACTTCTTCAATCACACTTGTCCTAACTTCCTTATCAACCTCGACTTTCCTATCCTCATCCTTAGGTTCACTATTATCCTCATTCCTATCAATTGGTTTAATAGTGACAATGTTGACAAAGTGGACGTGTTTGGATGAAGAGGGGTCTTTTACTTGGGGTTCGCTATTTGTGTTCCTAGCGTCCTTATGTGGAGGTGATAACACTTGGTTATGGAGAGCTTTCAACAAGTTGTCAATTTTAGTGGTCATCTCCGTTTGTTGTTGTTTGAAATCGGCTTCAAACTTGGCTAAACGAGCTTCTTGAGATGCCATAAATTGAGACCATCAATCCTTCAAAGTTATTGGTACTACCATTGCCGGAAGGATTGTTGTTGAAAGTACGGTTCGAGTTGGAACCGCTTGATTGGAAACGATTAGGTGGGTTGGAAGAATTGGGTTGTTGTGCGTTTTGGTTTTGTTTCCACCTAAGGTTCGGGTGATTTTTCCATGAGGGGTTGTATGAATCACCATAAGGGTTTGGCTCGGGTTTGAAAGTGTACCACTTGTCTCCCGCTCCGTCGGTACGCGAGGATGCGTAGTCCACAAAAGCTTGTTCGGGGAGTTCCATGCAATCACGAGTGTCGTGGGGACCACTACATAATTCACATGAAGAAGTGATTTTGTTCACTTGGCTTGAAAGTTTAGGAGCCTCGTAGGATTTCATGAGAAACTTGACTTGGTCTTCAAGTTCTATGATCCTACGGTCGGAAGTGCTTGAATTGTTCGAAGGCAAAGATATTGCCTTGACCGTTTTATTCAAATCACGGGAATCACTCCAACTTTCGTTGTCATAAAGAGCAAGATCCTCTAGGAGAGCCCATGATTGTTCCGCACTTAGATCACGTAGCTTGCCACCGGCCGCTTGGTCAATGGTTTGCCTTGTGTAGAGATTGATATGGTCATAGAAGATTTGGACTTGGAGCCAAAGTTCTATGCCATGGTGAGGGACTTTTTGGAGTAAGTCCTTGAATCGAGTCCATGCCTCGTAGAGAGTTTCGCCTTGACGTTGTTGGAACATCAAGATATCATTCCTTAGCTTGGTAGTTCTTCCCGGTGGGAAAAACTGAGCAAGGAAACGAGTGGTGAGATCATCCCAAGAGGTGATGGATCCTGCGGGTTGACGTTCTAGCCACTGACTAGCTTGATCCCGCAGAGAGAATTGGAAGAGACGCAATCGGGTCGTCTCTCGAGTGGCAACATCAAGGTCTATAGAATCAACGATTTTGAGAAAGTCCTTGAGGTGTTGATTAGGATCTTCAGAACGAAGTCCATGGAATGCGCATCCGCTTTGCACCAACCGGATGGTGTCGGATCGCAAGGGTGTGATATTGGCTCCTTGAGTGAGCTCAATGGTGTTTCGATAGCCATGGTGGCTAGGACGGGAATACTCTCCTAAAGTACGGGCTCTAGGAGGTGGTGGTTGTTGTTGTGCTGGTGGGTTGTGGGGGTTAAGGATATTACCATCTTCCATGATGTCGGATGGTATGGTTACGAACAAAGACACGAAGAAAATAGATAGACTAAAGAAAACCTAGAAAAAATAAAATAAAAATCTCACTAGAAAGGAATCTAGTGAGTAGACCTAATAGAAATAAAAATTCAACCTAAACAATAACTATTCCCAGGCAGCGGCGCCAAAAACTTGATGCGTGGGTTTTGCAACCTTACAACAGGTTTTACATCTCGAGGGATCTCAAGAGGCTTACAACCCCACCAGGCAGTGTACCTGACCGATGTAGTATAGTGTAGTGGTAAGTACGGGGATTGATCGTTCTCCACAGGGAATAGTGTTCGTTAGGTGTGAAAGACTACTCTAATTAGGTCTAAGGGTTGAGGAAGATTCTTTTTATGTTTTTATATTTTTATGAAAGCAAGTAAAATCTCGGTTTTGAAAGAGTGGGCGGAATTAGTTGCTAGACAACTAACCCAAATTACTACGAATGCAAATAAAATAAAATAACAAAAATGAAAATGTGGTGAGAAACTTATGTGTAGAGAAATGTGTTTACTTAGATTTCCTTACTCCCTAACTATCTTTTACCGGTTAATTAGTGTGTATTAGTCGCGTGGATGACGGGTGTATTCCTTAATACCATTCGTGGGGTGGCGTACTTACTTCCCCAACTCTACAAGCTCCTACTTCACTCCTATGTCGAGCCGGCTAGGAAGCTCCTAACATGGGATCACTAGAATTCGCTTGTGCATTAAATACAACCATAAAAACCTTTAGTACGCATTTGGTTCATGTTTCTTAAGACGTTCAAGCAAGTTACCGAATAGGAAGTTAGCCAGTTTTCTTAAGCCTAACATAGATAAACAATCATCCAATACAACTAACAACACACTAATAACCAATAATCAATAGCTAGGTTTCATTAGATCTAAGCAAACATAAGATAAATTTAGCCTAACATGTTAATCAAAAGACAAGAATAAGATAAAATCAAACAACACATAGACATATTGAATGATTAATTGATAACTTATCTTTCAATGTAACATGGAAGATCTCAAGGCAAAAAGCCTTGAAAAAGTAGCTAAATTCGTCCTAGGGTTTTCTCCCAAAATTCCACACACTAAGCTCTATCTCATGACAAAAAATTAGAAAACTATATATAGACTTTTGCATCTGACGGCGTCACCTTATGGAGTGTGACGCCGTCACCTCGCCACTTCTAGGGTTCCCGGGTGACCTTCTTGACGCCGTCCCTCTTTAGCTCTTCAAAAATCCATTCTGGCTTATCAAGGCTTGACGCCGTCAGCTCGTGAACGTGACGCCGTCCCCTTATGATTTAAGCCGTGACGCCCTTGATCAAGTTAAAGCGTGACGCCGTCAGAATTCACATGCTATTTTCACTGGCCTATCATGAGTAAATTTCACGTCCACTTTTTCTTGCCAAAGCATGACGCCGTCCAGAGTTAATTGTGACGCCGTCAAGAGTAACTTTTAGCCGATTTTTGAGACTTTGTCGTTTTCTTCACTTTTATGCTCCAAAAACGTCCAAAATGCCTCCTTTTCCAGATTTCTCCTCAAAAGTACCTAAAATGACAAAAGGAACGATTTAGGGCGATATTTGATCAAATAAATACGATTTAGGGCTTAAATGACCCCTTAAAAGCGGTACACTTTTCGCCTCATCAATTGTTGATGATGTTCAATTGTCACATCAATGTGGAGGTATGCTCAAGTATAAAATCCGTTAAATATGTCTTCAAGTATGTTTACAAGGGTCATGACAAACAAGTTGTAAACGTTGATCAAGATGGAGTACAAGTCGTTAACGAGATAAAGAGATTCCAAGATGCGCGTTATGTATCACCCCCCGAAGCTATGTGGCGAATTTATGGCTTCCCTTTATCTAATATCCATCCGTCAGTTATGTCATTGCAAGTTCATCTACCGAATAACCAGTTGGTTAGGTTCTCAGAAGACGATGTAATGACTGACATTCTTGAGAGAGAAAGGGATAAGAGATCGATGTTGACCGCCTTTTTTGACTTGAACAAGACAGACGTAAGCGCGAGGCAATACTTGTATAAAGACATCCCCAAGCACTACACATGGAATAAGAGTACACGCAAGTGGATCAAACGAAAGAAAGGGAAAATGGTAGGAAGATTGGTTTCCGCTAATCCCGCTGAAGGAGAGCGGTTCTATCTACGTGTACTTTTGCAACATGTTAAAGGCCCTACAGGCTTTGAATATCTTTACACGTTCAACGGCGTAGTGTACAGTACGTTTCGTAGAGCGGCCCTTGAAAGGGGATTAATACAGAGTGATGATCGCGACTCTTCTAATCTTTTGTGAGCCAGGAGATGTTCGCAAGTTATGGAATGACCATTACGACTCACTTTCAGAAGACTACACCTTACATTGTGCAAGTGTTGAGCGGGTTCAAAATATGGTTCTAACGGACATATCATCAATTCTACAATCTATGGGTAAGAGTCTTAGTGATTTTGACCTTCCCAACATTACCGCGAATGTAAGTTTAGAATCATTTGGTTGTCGTGAGTTACAAGAGGAGTGCTCGATAGTTGTACTAAATGAAGATATACTCGCTCGGCATTCTCTCAACACTGATCAAAAAGTCGCATATGATACAATCATGAGACATGTCGATGAAGATTCTCCGGGCGTGTTTTTTATTGATGGCCCTGGAGGAACTGGTAAAACGTTCTTGTATAAAGCTTTGCTTGCCACTGTTCGTTCTCGTGGTCTTATTGCACTTGCCACTGCTTCCTCAGGGGATGCGGCGAATAACATGACAGGGGGAAGAACTGCTCACTCCCGATTTAAGATTCCCATCAATCTTAATACAAACTCAGTATGCAACATCAAAAAACAAAGTGGCCTTGCTAAGCTACTTTCTCAAGCCAAGTTGATAATCTGGGATGAAGCATCAATGGCTAAAAGGCAAGGTGTGGAGGCGGTTGATCGAACTATGCAAGACATTACCGGGGTCAAACTTCCTTTCGGCGGCAAGATAATGGTTTTAGGAGGGGATTTTAGACAGGTTTTACCGGTCATTAGACGTGGAACCCGAGCGCAGATTGTAGATTCGAGTCTACGGATGTCACCTCTTTGGTCCATAATTAAAAAAATGCGTTTAACCATAAACATGAGGGCACGGACAGACCCATAGTTTTCAAACTTCCTATTACGAGTTGGTGACGGGGTTGAAGAGGTCATCGATGAAGACTATGTACGCATACCTGATGACATGACCGTCCCTTACACTGAAGACGCTGCCTCAAAGGATGCATTAATCGATGAAGTGTTTCCTTCCTTCGCCGCCAACGCTCATGCATCTACTGATATAGTTTCAAGAGCAATTTTACCCACTAAAAATGAGCATGTTGACAGCATTAATGATACGTTGATTGAAAGATTTCCGGGCGAAGAGAAGGTTTACTATAGCTTTGATGAAGCAGAAGACGACACCCAAAACTTCTATCCTTTGGAATTCTTAAACTCGCTCAATGTGAGCGGGTTGCCCCCTCATTTCTTGCGTTTGAAAATAGGATGTCCGATTATTCTTTTAAGGAATCTCGATCCGCAAATGGATTATGTAATGGCACGAGGTTGATATGTAAACGTTTTGACCCTAATGTCATCAACGCTGAGATTGCTGTCGGACAGCACGCTGGAGTTAGAGTGCTCTTGCCAAGAATTCCTCTTGCTCCATCTGAAGAAGACATGTTCCCTTTCAAACTAAAGAGAACACAATTCCCTATTCGCCTTAGCTTTGCGATGACTATTAATAAAGCACAAGGCCAAACAATTCCAAATGTGGGTGTCTATTTGCCCGACTCTGTTTTCTCGCATGGCCAGCTTTATGTGGCATTGTCTAGAGGAATATCCCGTAGAACAAAAAAGGTATTGGTTAAACCAGTCAAAGAGTTCCGTCAAGCAGGAATTTACACCTCGAATGTCGTTTATCAAGAAGTTTTACGCGAAGAGTAACGTGTGTTGTTAGTTTTTATTTCATAACAAATGTAATGTTTTACTTTCAGTTTCATTAAATGGTTTTATATGTTGTTTGATAGATGTTAAGAATTTTTTCTAGACTTGAGTTATCGTGTAGTACAACCGTTTGCAATTACATTATGATCTGTTCACGTTCTATTTTGAACGCTACACAAAACACTCACCACAATATCACAAAACGTTAATTATCTGCCGCTAGGAACCGTTGCTATGCACGGGTACTCGCCTAGTTATTTCAAATGCCAAAATGTGGTTTAATACTCTAAACTTGGTTAAATGAAATTCTTAGTACCCTAAACTTTAAAGGTGCATAATGATACCTTAAACTTGATTAAGTGGAATTTTTACAACACTATATCCACTTAACAATTAAGCCCACTACGAATTTAACGGACCTTATCCACAAATTAAAAAATTCTATAGTATAACTACCGTAGCAGGGTAGAAACAAGCCAAGTTATGCCCAAGATTTCTAAAGCTTGAGCTAGACTCGTTGACATTCATAAGTTTTGAGCTCGTCTCGACCCTTATGATTTTAGCTCGAGTTAGGCTCATAACGAACCAAGCTTATAAAAGCTCAAAGCGATCCAAGCTTAAACGAGTTCAAGTCCGAGCTCAATCCTTGTTTGGAGGTCGTTTATAAACAAGTTCAAGCCTTAGCTTTATATATGTGTTTATCACGTGTAATTGCATATTTATAGTTATATATTAATGAGCACAATAAATGAGCTCAATACTAATTTACTCAACAAACTAGCTTGTTAAATATGGCATGAGTTGAACTCGAGCTAAAAGTATAATGCTCGAAACGAGCTCAAGCTCAAGACTTATGATCATATACGAGCCGATCTTGAGCTCAAGCTCAAGCTCGGCCGCAGCTCAGCTTATTTTTACATTTCTCCCCTTATTTGGTAGATATAACATGAGTATTGTAATTCTGAGAATAACATTCGTTAAATTTGTAATGAGTTTAACTGTTAAGCGGGTGTATGGTAGTAAAAGTTCAACTTAGTCAAGTTCAGAGTACTATTCTGCACTTTTACAAGTTTGAGACACTAAAAAATTACTTAACGGCAGAGTTAAAGGTACTAAACTACATTTTAGCCCATTTGTAAAAAATAAAATCCTAATTATTAAAAAGTTTTAGGTCTCGTTTCTTTTTTTCTGTTGGTGGAAGCAAGTGTGAGGTTCATATATTTAATATTATTTGTTTTGTAAGTGGGGTCCATTTGATCTCTTGTTTTATCTGTTGCATAAGAGGAATATAAAGGAGACTCTCCCCTTCTAGACACACTAACAGCATGGGTCCTATGTTCTCAAGTATGATTTTAGAGGGAAATGGAGGTAAATGAAATGGAAGTAAAGAAAATGATGTGAAATGGAAGTAAATGAAATGAAGTAAATGAAATGGAATAAAGAAAATAATGGGACCCACTCACTTTCCTTCACTTTCATCCCATATATGGGATGAAAGTTGTGACACAAAAAAACAAAGGGTGGCCCTCCCTTTTACTTTCATTTACTTCCGACCAAAAACTAGAGAACATGACTTTTTTTTGTTTACTTCCATTTACTTCCATTGAAAAACTGGAGACTCTCCCCTTCTACATAGTGCCCTTCTAGACACACTAACAGCATGGGTCCTACATGGGCCCCCACACATCCCTTAGCTAAAAAAAAAAATAAAAGCCCCCTTAGTAGATGTTCAATAAATTACAATCAATTGTTGTATATAGCTAAAATGTGATGTCAATAAATGTCGTTCAAGATAACTAAACCACATGCAATACTTTATAATCAGTGTCGCCTGAATGAAAACATTAGCTTAATATAAAGTTTTGATGTGCTGAAATGTGAAGTGGCGCTCATACGTATTCGTTTGTGGTTATCGTCGGCTAGTTCTGAAATCGTCTTAACAAGTGTTACCCATTCTGAATATATCCCGTCAATAAGATAATATACCTATGTGTAAGTTACGCTGTAAGTCACAAACGGAACCTCTGGTGCTTTTCCGTCTTTGAGATCGTTGAATAGATGTGACTGATGTATAATGTTGATGTTGTTGTTCGCTCCAGAACCACAAAAGAAAGCATGTCATATCCATAAGTCTTGAATTGCAACCACTTCTAGCAAAATGAATTTGTAACACCCCAACCCGGCAAGGGTTAAGATATCACAATAATGGTTTCATATCAGATCCAACAAAGCATACATCTATAGTAATACAATAAATTTCAAGGGTTACAAATGAAATACTGAAATTACAAGGTTACAAATGAAACTTCCGATAAATACTAATTCTAAAACATAATAACTTCTAATCAAACCCTAATCCAGATGGCTATCAAGGTCTTCTAAGTCCAAGGTACTCTCCACTCATTCCCAGCTTCCTACTAAAACCTGCCGCAGGAAAAGAAATGCGGCTGAGCTTAAAAAGCTCAGTGAACAGATACATAAACAAGGTAATGATAGCGAAACAGAAATAAGATATAGTGCAATGGAGAAATATCATAAGGTATAATTGATGTGAAGGTATAATGAACAGAATAGGATAGTAATCCACCACGAGCCCAGACAAATCAGATATAGTAACCACATCTTCATAATCATAAAGAGGGGAGACCTCTCAGATAATCAGATAATATGAGGGGTGTCCTCATTCTTCAAATGGAGTAGCTAACTCCCAGATATATGTGAAAGGCATGTATTGCACACAGTACCAGTCACCAGACAATAAAAAATCATATAACAGATAATCCACTAAACAGAACAGATCTAGGATGCATCCATACGCCCCTGCAGACAAATAATAATAATGGCCATAGCAGATAACAGATAAGGGACGGTGTGGAACATCACTCAACCACACTAGAGTCATGCCATCGGTGCATCAATGACATGGCCATGTTACCTTCATGGCTAGGGTCACAAATTTTGGCTCGGGTATCAAACTAAGAGTCAGATATCATATCAAATCAGAAGGTCATATCTAAAGGTCCATAACAGATGGTTCGTAACAGATCATTTCAGAAATAGTATCAAAGGTCCAAATCAGAGTTCATCAGATCAAAGGTTTACAAAGTAAAGGGTAATGGCAAAGGTTCACAACAAAAGGGAACATAGCAAAGGCTTTGGGAAACTTAAACGAATCAGAAATCGAAATCATATCAAGGAAATAAGACACCCTTACTGAAAAAGGGCAGAGTATCTGTACCTTATTAGCAGAACACAAGGATAGCAGATGAAAAGGATCAAATTACTCCTCCCTCGAACCTATAGGAGTAGAAGACAGAATGACAAGTGGTTTTTAGTTATCTTTCCATTTTAAGTAAGTTTCCATTTTTTTAACAGATTTCCATAATTAGCAGATTTCCATTATTAGTAAGTTACTAAGTATTTTAACTTAGGTCAAATCATAATTAAACATATTATGGACATAGGGTACTTTTTAACAAGTTATGATAGTTCAGGGTTAGTTATGACAACTTTCCATATTTTAGGGTTTTAAATTGTAAATATTCCAAAATTAAGGGTTTGAAATGAATTATTGCAAATTACTAATTTAAATACATATTTTATTCAGAATCACACTTTAGTCCTTTAAGTTTCATAATTTACACTTTTAGTCCCTCTATTTTAAACAAATACAAATCGTACCCTACAATTACAAATTAATTCTTTTCTTGCAATATTTACACTTAGGACCCTTATGTTATATTTTTCCTACATTCCCACTGACTTAATTAACATTACAAAAATATCCCACAAGTTTAACAAATGACAAAACACACCCTTATAGTTTTTATTTTCAATCGGTAATACATTATTTTTACAAAATCCAAACCCTATTTCATCAAATCATTACACCATCATTATACAATCATTAGTAATCATTTATTACTCAGGTTACCCCCAATAAACCCTAACCCTAATTCGGTTCTAGGGTTTTCATAATTTTTATTTCATGTTTTTCTTATAAATCCGATTGAACAAAATAATTCGAACAAGGTTATATAGGCATCAATAAATCGAAACAACATTTTTATAGACTTATATGATTATTGTAGAACACGTAAAAATTATGAACAAGCCCCAGAAAATTCGTATGAACTATTTTGGAATTTAAGTGTGTTTTAGTCCTCTATAATTCGTTCGATCATTCTATGTTGCATGATTCGTTACAACCAATTTTTATGAGTCATAGGAGGTCCAAAGAACATTAGAAAAATACAAGATCAATATAAGGACATACGGATTGTGTGTAGTAAATATTACCTCTCGGATGAACTAAACCGAACAAAGAAAATGACCTAGGATCGGATTAAGCTTCCCACGACCAAACTCTTATTTTTCCTAGCTAGATTAGACCTTGAAGAACTCCAGAAAATACCAGCACTCATCCAGAAAATCGAATGGAGGGAGGGTCGAATTTTTGTTTGTCGATGTTAGGGTTTTTAAGGTTTTGGTTTAAAAAAAGAAAAGAATTATTAGGCCGAGTATATGAGGGGGAGGGAGCAAGAAATTTGGTCCAAGTAAGGTGTAGATGAGATCAAATAAAATTTTGGAAGATTTCCCCATTTATTTGTACATATCTTGTATTTATTTTGTTTATAAAGTTTAATTATAATTATTATAATACATATTAGATAGAAATCGGCCATACATGTTAATTGTGTAATTATATAATTTTTTTGTACTTTACAACATGTCAAAATGTAGTAACATAAATTATTTGGTTTCATAACTTGTTCATTTCCAAAGGTTCGGGATCAATTTGGTGTTTTATAAACTCATTAATCAAATTTTAAGATTGTAGGGGCATTTTAGTCATTTTGCATTGCTTTTAAATTTTGGGTTTTACAACTTGATTCAGACCATGATCACGTAATATTAACCTTTATATTCATCTGTACAACCAAACCACTCCCAATTTACAAGCCTTCTTAACATTCCCGAAAACATGTGCTTTTCTTCATGGTGGGAAGGTCCCAATATGAATGCATACTCCCATTTTGAAATAAACCACTCCCAATATGAATGCATCCTCCCATTTTGCAACAAACAAATGCTACACCACAACAGTTACATAACAAGAAAAAACCAAGCATCCAATATTTATAGATTTTTTGAAAACCATCATAGTTTATGAATGATGTTCTCTGAACATCAACATAAGATGATGCATGGTGACATGGTTGCTAAATTTGAGAAAGGGAGGCACGCCTCTTGAGGCACGGTGCACGGCACACCCGGCGCAACTATAAGTGTGCATGTGGATACGCTTCAATCAACAAGTGGGCCACTGCCGACCGTGTGTGCAATTGTCCATTTTCGTAAACTATCAATTTCATGTCTTGTTTAGTAAGTTAGAATGGTGAATCGTCCTCTGCCAAAACTTGCTCCTAATAAAATACTCGAATTACGAAAATGGTCCAAAATTTGTTGCTCTACGAAAATGGACTTCCCATCTTTTTTTTAAGAAACATAATAACACCCTACTACACCATATAAAATAATCTCTTTATACATCCTAAGAACCCTCCTGAAACCTCACCTCCATATCACCTTCCCACCTTCCCCACTCTTTATCATGGACAAGAGCAAGTGTTATGGTGATTGTGGTTGCTCGCTGTTGTAATGTGGAGGGGGAAACTACGCTCGACGTTTCTCTTCACCACATCGCCCCCTCGACGTTCTCTCTTTGTTCAGTGAACCAAATACGACAAAAACACTTTTTTTAAACTAACCGTGTGGTTTTAAAATGTATCTGTTGTTTTTATATAAAAAAATAATAATAATAATAAAAAATAGCATCACTATGAATGGCACACCACTTTTACAATAATTTCCACACAAATCTCTACCAACACAACTACTCTTTCAAATAAACATGAGTTCCTCAAGCAATTGCGATAGTCTGTCGGTAGTCTCTCCGATCAAGATGACATAGCTGATCTCGAGATGATTATTCAACAATATCAGTATGAGCAATCGTTGGAACAAAAAGTTCAAAGTTCACACCGCCATAATTACATCGCTCGTGAACGTGATATTGCTGAAGCACGTTTAATGACCGACTATTTTGGTGATAACCCAAAATATCCGAAGAGTTATTTTAGGCGTCGATATCGTATAAGCCGTAAACTATTTTTAAAAATAGTCAAAGGTATCGAAACACATATTCAAAATGTTCATCCTCTTCCCGATCATTTTAAATTCTTTATTGTCTGACCCGATTGTGCGGGTCTAATGAGTTTTAGTGTTATTATAAAGTCCACATCCACCATACGCCAATTGGCATACGGCATAACACCTGATGCATTAGATGAGTATTTACGAATAGAGGAACATTGTGCATGCGATTGTCTAGATAATTTTACTATGTGCGTTATCGAATTGTTTATGCCCGAGTTTTTAAGAAAACCTGACTTGTATGACATACATAATTTATACAACGCACATAACAGAGAATATGGGTTATCGGGAATGCATGGAATCATTGATTGTCTGCACTGGGAATGGGTTAATTGTACGAAAGAATGGCAGGACCAATTTTACAAGGGTGATAAAAAAATACCTGACTATAATGCTTGAAGCAGTTGCGTCACATGATTTGTGGGTTTGACATGCATTTTTTGGGGTAGCGGGTGCGAATAACAATCTAACTGTTTTGAATAATTCTTCGTTATTCGACGACCTTCTTGATGACATCGCCCCCGTATCTCCGTTTGAAGTTAACAAATTTACATTTGAACAAGCGTATTATTTAGCTTATGGGATTTATCCACAATAGTCATCTTTTGTCAAATTATTTACAGTTGCAAATTCCATGAAAAATGCCGTATTTAAACGGCGACAAGAAATTGCTCAAAAAGACATTGAAAGAGCTTTTGGTGTCCTCTAAGGACGTTGGCATGTTATAAGCCAACCGGCATGTGCTTGGACTATCAACAAGTTACGAAAAGTCATGTACACGTGTATCATATTGCATAACATGATTTTGAAAGATCAAAATTTTGCGATATCCGAAATGAGCGAGATTTATATTTGTCCGCGAATAAATTTTCGACAGACATGGTTCAAGCGATGTGTAGTGCATCGGAAGAAAGCCAAAGAACTTCGTGATAAACAAGTACACGCAAGGCATCAACGAAATATTATTGAGCATTGTTGGCAACAACATCTACGATATGTTGAACATTAACAAAATATTTAGTTTCTTTATTGTATTTCGTATCTCATCGTATTGTATTTTAGTTCGTATATATTTTTTCGTATCATATTTTGTGTCATATCGTATTGTATTTTAGTTTGTATTAAATGAAATGAATTTAGTTTATTTGAAAATTGGTAAAGAAAATAAAATTGCGGGTGGTTGGCCCCAAATGAATAGATTTGTTGTGTGTTATGATAGAGGGAGTTGTTTTGTTATGATGGTTTAAGATGATATGACACCGGTGGGGCCTAAATGAAAAGATATGGTTTATTCACCGCACCCTTTGCTCTAACAATCTCCATTAATTCTATTCATCCTCCATAACTTTCATTCTTCACAATAACCCTCAATATTCATCCTTCCATCCTTGATTCCTTGTTATTATAACCTATCAATATTCATCCTCCATAACTTTCATTCTCACAATCATGAAACTCACTGCTACAATCAAGATCGCACAACCAGGTCGCGTACTACCAGGTCGCCTATCTTTCAGTCACCTACTACCACGTCTACCGACCGGTCACATACAAGGTCGCACAGATTAAAAGTTCATTTTGGTAAAAATAAAAATAAAAAATATAACCGCGTTTTTGTAAGATGATAAATACGAGTAGTTCATTTAAAAAAAAATTCTCATTTTCAAAAGTATTTCTAGAACAATGTGATCGCCGTCGGGTTTCCAAACATTAATCACATTTTTTTTTCTAACACTTCACTAGTTTTGATAAAGGGTGTGTTTGGCAAAAAGTGCTGGTGCTGGTGCTGGTGCTGGTGCTGAAAAAGATTAAAAATGTAGCCTTTATTTGTAGTAGTGTTTGGCAAACTAGCTGTAATTGTAGATTAAAATTGTAAAATGACGTAATTGGACATACAAATAATAAACCCAATATGAATAAGAATAGTAAATAAAATTATTGATATAAATCATAAATAGGTAGCATTGCATGAAAATCCATGTAAAAATACAAACAACGTTAAAATGTTGTTAAATTATCATCCACGATGCGCATTCCATATTGAAGTAGCAATATCGTTACGTATCTGCTTCATCTCGTTAGATGCTCCTTTAGAATTGTTTTCATTGTTCGTTTCATGAGTATGAACATCGTGAAGTTCGTCTCGTGGTATATAATCCGGATTGTCGTCCATCACCGTAAACACCCTATACTTATACATTCAGTCTTAAGGATCAACCTAATACATATAAAAACAGAAAAGCAGCTTCACATTCGAAGAAAACTGATGCAAACTGTTGCGATAACATTTCTTACTAATTGAGGACCAAAAATTGTAAGGGAATTTTATCGAGTAGTTGGGTCATCAACATCATAACAACAATACTTATTACTTAATGGGACCAAAAAAAACGTGTTCGACTATTTGGAATTGTGTTTGAAAATTGATTATCTGATTATTACGTTTATAAATCATAAATAAGTGAGTTTCACATGCAAGTTCTAATAAATCATCAGATCCAAACGAACAAATGATCTTAAAGTACCAAAACAAAGAGTTATTAGTAATGATTTCGCTAATGGTTTATGCAAACACCATCACAAAGACCCATTCAAAACGATCAAAAAGTAGCCTCCATTGCATATTATATGAACACATTTGTACATACTCATGCAAACATATTAACAATTGTACGTGGATCATATATATATGACTCTAAATATACAAGAATGAAATAAACACTAAAATGAGAATAGTCATTAAGAAGGATGTGTACGTACCTTCAATTTTGATGACCAAATTGAGTGATTGAGAGCTAGGGTTAATATGGATTTATAATAGAACATGGGTATTAGGAAGGGTATCTTGGTAAATTTGCAAATTATAATCTCCAGGATTTTCTGAAAAGTTCCTGTGAGGAGCTTTTTTTTTTTTGGAGATTATTTTGCTAGAGTTTCAATAATCTTGCGCAGCCAAACGAGGCTACTTTTTAGATGAGAGCTTATTTAAAAAAAAATATATATATATATTTAGCTCCCATAATCTCCCATAATTCTTGCTGCCAAACACACACAAAATGTATTTTCGATAACTAAAGCTAATGCCCTTTTTTTACAATCCACAAGAAATTTTGGAGTTATTCCTTCATAATAAATTGATAAGAGAAGAAATTAGTTGTATGAATCACGATTGTGATTTTATTTACTCCTATAATAAAAGAAAAACAACATACATAAGTTCAAACTCAACGGAGATAATGTTGAAATATGTGAATCATAAATAAACTATAAACACATAATCATCACAAGTATACGCAACGGAAAAATCTACAATAACATGTAAATTAATTAACTAAATAATAAATAGATGCGTACCTTTTGTGCACTATCAAGAACAAGGTATAAACCCTAATTAGGGTTTATGTAGATCGACTACACCTTAGTCGAATAGGGTAAGTAACAACAAGCTAAAGCAAGCTTGTACTCCGTTCTTGTACACACGTATTACTAGCGTCTCAATGTGAAAAGCTAGGTTCATGTATCACAAATAAAACATCACAACACCTAGGGTTTGATGTTCTAAATAATACATGATCAAATCCACTATGTACACATTACTGCTCGAACTAACAGGAATGTAAAAGAATAATACTAATATCATGCGCATGCAATACATACACGTATCATCACATGCACATGTATATTATTCCTTTACTTTTGATTGTTGTCAGTGGATAGTAAAAAGAGAGAACCGATTAATAAGAATCGGTTTTAGGGATATTTTTTTTTTTCTGTCTTCGATCATGCTCAAAACTAAGAGGCAAAGGTTGCTTTTATAGCAATAAAACTTGTCCTCCAAGTTTTATTCTCCACCTCCTCATGTTTCATAAATCGACACTCAACCCCCTCTTTTTATCTTGTTTGACCATATAAATATTTGTGAAATTTAATAATTAAATATAACTTAATATATTAATTATTAAAACATTGAGACTCATACGTAATGTGTGCAATCCCGAAGTCTCGGGTTCGAAACCGGATATACACATATTAATAAATATACATTAACTCTAACAGCTCCCACTTGGATATTCATTAATATCGTAATGACATGGGCTAGTCTAGCTTAACAGATCCCAATGCCCCCAGCTTGATCCGAGTATGGTTTTCCTGGAAAAACCACGTGATGAATTCAATCATCATACTTATCCTTTTGTTACTAATACCGCTTTAATATGGATATGGATCTTGGTCATTCCATAATTAATAATAGTTTCTCGTTTATACATAATTGAACAAGATTACCAAAACATCTGAACGTCTTCCAGATAGACTTTGGGCGTGGCCACGCAAACATCTTGTCAATCCTACGAGTGGCCGAGCAGTATTAAACTTCAACACAAAGTTGAAGGAACAAATCCTTTATTGGCTACGAGCGTGACCCTCGAACTTTGCATCACCTCCGAAAATAACCCTTATAACTACCTGTTACGGATAGCGTTAGACTACCTAACAGAAAATGAGCTACATCCTCGCTAGTCACCTGATATCTCAAGTCTGAGGATAAATATTCATGATATACTTAATGACTATGATCCATAAAGTATAATCATGCGGTTGGGATAAGTCCTATATTCAATTTATCCAATATTGAATATCATGTGACATTGGTGTCTCAACCTTACAGTACATTCTACCAATCCTCACATTTGTCTTAATTCAATAATACTCCCATATTATTGATCGACAACGGACTATTTAGAATAACATAAGTTATTCACGGATTTAAACATGCAAATATAGGATACAATATTAATAAATGATAATAAACGTTATCCGCACTTTATTTCATTAAAATAATATTGCTTAACATCCCTTATCCAAATACTAACTAGATCAATGTATGACAATTCTTATTAGTGAATTATGTCACAAGTCATGTTTCACATACTTGTTGACAAGGCATAAATCAACTAATTTTGATCTATCGGAATTTTGAGAATACTTATTTCAATAATGAAATTCTTGTATGTGTGCATTCATCTATCTAGATATTGCCACATACTTCATAAAATGCGTGACATCCTCATGCACGAATTTATGACAATTAAACTACCAAACCTTTGTAGTTAAAGTATTCTAATTCTTTATGTATAATGCAACTATGCTCATATTGAGCATAATTAGTATACATGGTCTCCTAATAAGGATGAGCTCCCACCATGACTAGTATTGAGTGTCATCTCAATCTTACTAGCATCATTTTATCAAACAACAATATGCTCTTTTAAAAGTTCCGTAAACTTTTAATATTCATCGTGTAATGTTTTGATATCTCCAAATCCTTCAAGATTTGTCCACTATATCAATTATGCAACAATATGCCATATGGTTCACATTTAGAATTTTGGAGCAAATCCAGGCTGAGGATGTAAATTCTAAACCATATCCATTACACTTAACTATCTAATAATTTATAATTAGATACTAATGTTGTCAATCATCTTGCATCCAAGCATGATACAACAAGCAACATGATGTACATGAAAAATCCTTGTATCAAACTTATATTTTGTTCATGTCATATCTTTTCAAAGATATGTTTCTATCTAGATCTTCTAATAGAATATCATGTTCTTTTAGAATCAATTATTTACCGCTTATGTTTATAATCAATAAACACAATGTTCAAGGTTTTATTTTCTAAATTTTCATGTGAAGTTTCATTCCAAACTTAGTCTTAACATATAATGTTAATGTTAATGGAATGTTACTTCCCATATGTTATATAACATATATGAAATAAGAAAATAAATACATTACTCCCACTAGCTTTCAGGAATATTAAGAAATATCTTAATTTTAATTATAAATCAAACTAGATTTAATAACTAAAATAAGTATATCTTCTAGATGCATGCATTAATCCATTCACAAATGATTTGCATTTTGTATACTACTAAAGATTATTTCGAATTCAAACACTCCTTTCAATTACTTTTCGTCCTCGCTCAAGTAATTATCCAAGAAAGAGTTTTGACATTCCATTATTAATTTCATATAAATGAAACTAATAATGACAATCATAATCTTTATATATTTAATGTGCTTAGAAAGAATTTCAATCACATTTAATTGCTTAATTGTGATTGATAATCTTTTCACATATTAAATATGTATACAAATTTGTCCATTATGATTTCTACACAAGAATTTAAATCTTTAGGATTTTTATTTCCATTTTAGAAATTCATTTCCATTCTATAGTGTTACTATAGAGTTTAAGATCAACTACGTTTTCAAACTAGTTATCTTTTTGGACAGCATCTAATTATTCATAGTATGAGTAATTTTCCAAAATAACATTTGCAATTTATTAACAGGCATATCACGATCCTGTAACTCATAACCCTCAACATATTCTACAAATATTTGAGATATCCTTGCGGATCTATGAATAATAATTCCATCATCTTGAGATTTAACACTAACATCTTAAATTCTCATTATGATTTTGCTAACGTATTTAGAAGATTATGTATCTTGTAATTTTTATCCTTTGAAGATAAAACTCCCACTCGCCTTTTGCAATTTATAGATTACCTATAAATGCTTAGCAAATAGAGCAACACAAACTTGTTCTCTTTTGGGACTTTACAGATATAAATTGACAGTTCCTAACCTTAATTTGTTAATAACCTACCTAACAAGTAGTTTAACAAATTCTGAACTTCAATTTTAAGACTTAATGTGATTGATCACATTCCATATTAAATGGTGTCTTATTAATCTTCTAGGTTGGAGTCAAATTGAGTATATCTAATCCATACTCAATTTTCTAACCTTGATATCTTTTAGGAATATTAGAAGATATAATTATCTTTAATCAAACAATTTTTCAAGAGTTTGATTTTCTTAACTGAACATACCATAAACTTATGTATTTCATTAGGATTAATATTGTAAGTTAATCTTACAATATGTAAGATAAATATATTTCGTTTTGGCTTACCTATTTACCAACTAAGTCAATTTAATGGTACAATAGATTTCCAAGCTAATTGCATAATTTATAACATAAGTGCCTTATTGTCCAAGCCACTTGATATCTATGTCTTACCAAAAAGACATAAACTGCTATAATCCCAATCTACGTTATAAATCATTGATCAACTCAATGACTTCTTGTATATGTCTTAAAAAAATACTTAACAAGATAACATCTTACTTTATTATAAGTCTTATATTAAAAGACTTCATATTTATATCTTTATACAAAATACAAATATGCATAACTAAAGTAATTATGAAACCCACAACTTGGTTTCAATAGTATTTCAAGTTAATTTATTTACTTCATATATTTATGTCATTCCAAGAATACATAAACATCTAAATATGAAGTAGTATAAGATTACTTCATTTATTTATGTCATTACAACAATACATAAATATTTGCATTTGAAGTAATCTTATTATCATATCGACACTTGTTCTAATAATTATCTAATTTTAGAAACTTGTAAATTAACATAGTTTAATCACATCAGCTGAGGCTGATAAAATGAAAGTATGTAATTTACCTTGTCATTAATATCTAGTAATGAAAGTAGATATTAACTTCAAGTGTTCTACAAATTAGAATGTGTATAAAACACATTAGAACATCAATCTCTGACCTTGCAGTCAAGAGATCCCTTTAAATCATATTCCTTTATGTTGTTGCTTGCACACAATTAGATTCAAGAATACATAAACATCTAAATATGAAGTAGTATAAGATTACTTCATTTATTTATGTCATTACAACAATACATAAATATTTGCATTTGAAGTAATCTTATTATCATATCGACACTTGTTCTAATAATTATCTAATTTTAGAAACTTGTAAATTAACATAGTTTAATCACATCAGCTGAGGCTGATAAAATGAAAGTATGTAATTTACCTTGTCATTAATATCTAGTAATGAAAGTAGATATTAACTTCAAGTGTTCTACAAATTAGAATGTGTATAAAACACATTAGAACATCAATCTCTGACCTTGCAGTCAAGAGATCCCTTTAAATCATATTCCTTTATGTTGTTGCTTGCACACAATAAGATTTCTCCCACTTGTGCATGGAACAACATCACGTATCATATAAACAAAACGTCAATAGTTTGCTTATTTGATCAATATGATTGTGTCATAGATATAAGTAGATATAGAATCACCTCGTCTAGTAAGGAAAACGTACACGACTATCCTTAATACCACAAGTGTCTATAATTGGAAAGTATTTTATCTCAAGAAATTCTAGAGATAATCCGGGTAACTACCAAGACTTGTAGCTCCCACTGAATTTAAGATCACTACATGAACTCATTATTCAGTTAATTACAACACAATGCTCCCACTGGATTTGACAACATTGTAAGTGTTGCATTACCAGTAAAAGCAAATAGCGTGCTGTTTACTTTCCTACACCTTTGATGAATCCTTTACGTAACGTTACTAAGGTACTCAAAGAATGTATTCTACTTTGTAAATGATGGAATATCCATCAATGCAATTAACTTGAAAAAATTGGGTATGCAATTTCTTCCTTAGTTAGGTCTACTATCCCCATCATGGTATGTAGCACCTTTAAATGGTTAAAGCATAACAACTAGATTAATATTCTAGTTTGCCTTTTACCACTTTTGCAGTAATTAGTCTAGTTTCTAATTTAATAACTCCTAATCATGCAATTTCTTAAGAAATTCGCCTTGAGTTATTTCTTAGAATTTAGACAATTCTAATTATCCTATTATACCTTTCTCATTCATGAAAAGGAATAGGATTAAGTCTCACTCTTCACACGGAAAGTGGACTCGGTTTATTCTTTTCAGCAAAAATTGACTCTACCCAAAACCCCTACGGGTGTAGATCAATTTACTACTAAAAGAATATCCCATGTTTACGGTTTTAACGTTGCATTAAATACATTAAAAGAATTTTCAAAATTCAATTTAGTATTTTTTGATAATAACTTTTCAGGAAAATTAAATACCCACAGTAAATAAAATTTCACCATTTAATTTTCATTGAAAATTAGAATCCAAATTGACATCGTTTCATCACATCAGCTTTGGCTGCTAGCAATGAAAGTACTCAATAAGGTAGAGCTGCACTCAATTGCCAATATCCTATTGCAATTCCTAGAATCATGGGACTTACATTATATGCCAACATCAGTTGCAAAATGTAAACATGTTTCATCCCCAAATCTTTATGCCTTGGCGCCGTCCCATTACATCAGCTTTGGCTGCTAGTAATGAAAGTGCCCAATTAAGTTCACCAACTTAAGAAACTGTAAATTGACGTCGTTTCATTGCATTCAGCTTTGGCTGCTAGCAACGAAAGTACTCAATTTACCCTTAGACAACCACCCTTTGAACATCAACATTCAGCTTTGGCTGCTAGTGATGTAGGATGAAACCTTAGGTGTTCCTTTTTGTAGTTGGATGGCATATTACTTAAATTTTTAAGGGTATAAATTTTTTTATGTATGTTATCAAAAAATATGTACAAAGATGTCATGCATTCATCTTTGTATCATATGTTTTCTACAAAAACCATTTACTTATTCGCAGCTTAAATCAACAAAATTTAATTGATGGCGTTGAGAAACTTACAACATTGCCTTAAGATGCTTCGTACTTTATCATGGTGTACTTGGTAAGTCTAATATTGACGCACAGGCGAGCGGAGGGGCAAACGTCCGCCGAAGCTAATTAAAAACGCGCCCCTTTCGGATGACAATTTAATGTCAAGCCTCCTTATACCCACTTTATAGTTTGTCAATAATAGGTCCGCCGCTTCGACCACTTTTGTACAGTCGCATCAATCAATTAAAACTTTAAGATTTAAAGCTTAAAACAATTTATGTAGTAAATTATTAATTGCTAGTCTCGCCTGGGAGCAAATTACCGTGCGAAGCGAACCACTGTCGGCACATAAGACTTGGCAATTAAATAGTTTACTACAAAGGTTTCATAGTTATTAGGTTCATTTATTTTTATTTGAAAAATCACCCTCTTTGTTGTTACAATCCATCATAATTAAACACACAAAGAACAAGTAATTTATAAAAAAAATAAATAAACACTCAATAACACATATATGATCATTAACAATATCATATAGCCACATGCAAACCTTTTTGATAAATCCTATTAATTATCTATGTGAATTTTAATGTATGTAATTAATAAAACTCCTATTGGTTTTCGAGCTCATTGTGCCCAATGGACCACAGACGCCAAATAAATTTGGCCGCGTAAGTTTTGATTAATTAGATACCACATTGCACATAACCAATTTTAATTAATATATTAGGGTCTTCCCTAATTTAAGATTTATCTTAAAAATCATGTAGCAATTAAATCAACAAACATTCCATGACAAAACATGCAAGATTTTGTCATGGATCCCATATAGCACTTAAAATCATGTTACACATATTTACAAGCCTATATATTACGCAATCTAATTAATTAATTAATGACATCACATACGGTATTCATTAATTAATCCCTAAAAATTGCATGCAATCCTAGGGTTTTCTACAAGTTTTCTACAAAAACCAAAACCCTAAATCTATTAATTAGGTGTCGACCTAATTAGGGTTTACAAAAAAATAAACCCTAGATTAAACAATTGCATGTATCTAATCAAGATTCAATTTTTAAGGGTTTTTAGTAATTAATTACATGTTAAAAACGCGGCTCATGATGCCACTGTTGGAATATGTGAATCATAAATAAACTATAAACACATAATCATCACAAGTATACGCAGCGGAAAAATCTACAATAACATGTAAATTAATTAACTAAATAATAAATAGATGCGTACCTTTTGTGCACTATCAAGAACAAGGTATAAACCCTAATTAGGGTTTATGTAGATCGACTACACCTTAGTCGAATAGGGTAAGTAACAACAAGCTAAAGCAAGCTTGTACTCCGTTCTTGTACACACGTATTACTAGCGTCTCAATGTAAAAAGCTAGGTTCATGTATCACAAATAAAACATCACAACACCTAGGGTTTGATGTTCTAGATAATACATGATCAAATCCACTATGTACACATTACTGCTCGAACTAGTCAACAGGAATGTAAAAGAATAATACTAATATCATGCGCATGCAATACATACACGGGTCATCACATGCACATGTATATTATTCCTTTACTTTTGATTGTTGTCAGTGGATAGTAAAAAGAGAGAACCGATTAATAAGAATCGGTTTTAGGGATTTTTTTTTCTGTCTTCGATCATGCTCAAAACTAAGAGGCAAAGGTTGCTTTTATAGCAATAAAACTTGTCCTCCAAGTTTTATTCTCTACCTCCTCATGTTTCATAAATCGACACTCAACCCCCTCTTTTTATCTTGTTTGACCATATAAATATTTGTGAAATTTAATAATTAAATATAACTTAATATATTAATTATTAAAACATTGAGACTCATACGTAATGTGTGCAATCCGAAATCTCGGGTTCGAAACCGGATATACACATATTAATAAATATACATTAACTCTAACAGATAAGATACCCACAAATGCATTTCAACATTAGACAATTGAATATAGAAGTTAACTTCAAGCAGCTCTTGGTGGCTTGTGGATTTGAAGCATCATATAGAAGCTAATGAGTGTTTCATTGCTTGGCACATCAATCTTAAAGGCTTCATGTGACCATATACGTTTCACCCATTCTACAAGTTTTGGAGTTCTAACTTCATCAAACACCTTCATATCATTATGTTTTTCAACAAATTTTGTCCAAGCGAGAAAACTTCCAAGAACGACATCGAGATATCCTATGTCATCGCCACCGAAATAAGGCTTACCATTACTGAACTTCACAAATGTATCTTCTAGTAATTGTGACTGTTCAATTATTTGCTTCTTTATCGCCTCTTTTCCCTCCTTATTTGGTGTCATCCTCAACTCTTCATACAAGGGAAAAAACTGTCGAAAATATTTAAATATGTATATGAAGTACATTATAAGTTATATCTCACATATATGTTAAATAACACTAACATTAAAACGCTGTAATGTAAATAGATTAATTTGATTTTTCGTTCACAGACGACTTTTAATGTAGTTTTAAGTAAATGATTAAGATTAAATCCCAAATTTAAATATCAAAATTTATTCTGATTGCATACATAGGTATTAAACTCTAAAATTTTTGTGACAAGAAAACACAAATATTTCTTATACAAATATAATACCCCAAAACAATTGAAAACAGAAAGGAACATCTGATAAACAAATAAATATAAAGGATAACGGCAATGACATTATTTTGAAACCAATAAATTCATTCACTTTTATAATACACAAAGATTTAAAAAGTCACAATAACTAATTTTCTACTAATAAAATATTATATCTATCCATTAAATCTTTTTCAATTGATTGAAGTATAATATACACTTATCATAAAGTGCTAGAAAATAATAGTAGTAATTACTAATAGAAACATTAAGGGTGCACGGAGTGGGCTTCGGGCTCCAATTCGGGCTCAGCGGGCTTCGCACGGGTATGGATGCCGGCTCAGCGGGCTTCGCAATCGGGTTGGGCTAGCGAGTTTCTTACTCGCAGCGAGCTTTGTGAATGGAACGGTCATTTGACCGTTAAAATGACTCATTTTTTAAAAAAAAAGGACCGTTTGAAGAGGAGCGGGCAAAACCAAAAAAACCATTTCAACCCTTTTGTTTAGCCTATATATAATCCGAACAAAACACCCTTTTTTCACAACCAAAAAATTAAACAAACCACAAAACACATTCTCAAACATATGGATCAAAGAGGCAAAAAAATTGGCGCAACATCTTCGTCGAGGGGTCGGGGCACTCGATCTAAACCCGGTCGACCTATACAAACACAATCGGCTCCTCGACCCAACTACCAACCATTTTCGGCTCCTCGTCAACAACCACATTCGACGTCGCAACAATACTATTATCGTCCCCAACCACCGAGTCCTCCACGACAAAACTTCGACTACCCACCAATGAATCCAAACGATTACCACGTATACGAAACGGCTAACTTTAACCCGTTCGATACTTACCGAGAATAACTGGAGGCGAGCGAAGACGAGTTTCTTGAGGTACCCGAAACGCAAATGAATTTCGGTATGTTTTTTAACTTTTTTTATTGTATATTTTTATACGTTTTAACTATTTATACGTTTTAAATATTTATACGTTTTAATTATTTATACGTTTTTATTATTTGTACGTTTTAATTATTTGTACGCTTTAATTTTTTATACGTTTTTATTTTTTATACGTTTTAATTTTTTATACGTTTTAATTATTTATACTTTTTTATTATTTGTAGTCGACGACGATAACGATGTTGTTCAAGAAGTTCAAGAACAAGACGTTCCAAAGAAGAAATTTGCGAAAAGGGCCCAAAAAAAAGGTTGGACATCGGAGGAGGAGGAGGCTTTGGCGAAAGCTTGGGTTCACATCTCAACATGTAGAACGGTCGGGATGGAACAAGGAAGAGAGTCTTTTTGGAAGCGAATTTTGGCGCATTTCGCCACGAATGTGAAGGACACTACTCGAAGTCATCATTCGCTAACCACAAAGTGGAGGGAAATGAACGGGCTAATAAGTGTGTTCAACGGTTTATACCACCAATCGGTAAATTATATATGTTTTTTTTTAATTTTATATATATATATATATATATATATATATATATATATATATATATATATATATATATATATATATATATATATATATATATATATATATATACACGGTTTAATTATATTATATATAAATATACATTATATTGTATTTGTAGAGACGTCTTTGGGAGAGTGGTTGTAGCGAACTTGATATCCTCACGAATGCCATGGAAAGTTTTAAGAAAAAACAAGGCAAATCTTTTACTCATCTACGAGCTTGGGAAATTGTCAAAGGCGAAGCTAAATGGTTGGAACAAAAGTGTGTCCAAGATGAGGAAACCTCTCATTCCGATAAGCGAAGAAAGTCATCGGAATCGGGCCATTATGAGTCGGGTAGTAACGATTTTGATACCGTTTTGCCAAATCTCAATGAAGACCTAGCGCCACCCCTAGATAACCGTGCAAGAAAAGGAAAATCAAAGGTTGCTAGTGAAGCCTCGTCGAAGGTTAGTGTTGCCGAGTTTGTCAAAGATTACACGTCGACGAAAAAAAGTTTGTTGGAGGATAACGCAAGGAAACAACAAGAACTCTTGGACGCACATCTCCAAGAGAAGGAACAAAAGGCGAAATATCTTGCGGAAAAGGCCTTATATCAAAATCACAAGTTCTACAACAAATCGCACGACCACATCACCGATCCAGGAATGCTAAAGTGGACGCTTGATAAGAAGCGTGAGATAGCGGCGAAATATAACTGGCCTTGGATGTGGGGCGATTTGTAGTTTTTTATTTGTATGATTTGTAGTTTTTAATTTTTAGGAATTGTAGTTTTAAATTTTTAGGAATTGTACTTTTTAATTTTTAGGAATTGTATTTTTATTTTTAATCAAGTGTTTGTTTTTTTTATATATAATTGTTTAGTATTGGAAGGGTTAATGTTGCAAATTTATAATTTTGGAGGACAAATTATGAATATTTAAAAAAAGATTTGGGAGTGTTGAGAGTGATGGTTGCCAGTAAAAAAGGTTGGATTGAGGGTTGGAGGGTTAAAATGAGGTGGAGGGATTTGATTGGTTAAAGTTTGGGAGGGTTGGAGCAAGGTTTTCAAGATCGGGATCCTACCTTAGATCGTTTTTGTCTTTGCAAGATCGTGATCGTAAGATCGGATCGGGATCTTATAATGTCATTTTCTTAATAGTTTTTGTAATATTATTCAAATCTACAAATTATTATATACCATTAACACAAAATTATATGAATGTTTCATGGAAATGTTGTTTTAAATTATAAATATGAAATGTTTAAAAAGATTAACATATTGATTTTTAAATTCTATAAAACATGATCCATATCTTTTTTAGTTTTTTAGTTTGCGATTCGATTAAAGTAAGATCGGATCGCATTAGATTTTAAGATCATATGGTCAAGATCGGGATCTTATAAGATCTTAAGTGTGCTAAGATCCTACGTAGGATCCGGATCATTTTTGCTCTGTAGTATCGTAAAATCGTAAGATCTTAAAATCAGGATCAGGATTCTAACAACTATGAGTTTGAGGGTTGGAGAGGACTCCTTCCACCCTAAGTACGTTGTCATTTATAAAAGTTACAATCATTTTCCCCGTTACAATAAATGTATTTTTTTTGGAACAAGTCCCCATGGTTACAAATACTATGTTCATTTTGCATTTCTCTGTTTTTTTTGCTAAATGTTAGATGAAGAAAGCTAGGACAAAAAAAGTAAAAATAAAAAAATAAATGTTGTTTATAATAAGATTACGACAAGTTATTCCAACTTCCAAGTAGGGGCGGACTCAGAAAATTTTGTTCGAGGGAGACACTTATGATGAATTTTAAAAACTACATTATAAACGGGTGCAAGGCAAATTACGAAAAAAGCCAAATATTTTCGCACCTCCTTTATCCCCGCCCATGCTTCCAAGTATAGCGTTTTTTGTTAATTGTTAACGTCATTTACCTTAAAATAGACAAATAAAAATATACTAAACATATCGTACCTTGGTATCTAGGTAGTTGGCCCAAAACCGGTTCTCAGCACGATGTGAGGGGTCCGTAGGGAGGATTCGATGGACATCGGATTCGATTTCATCAAGGTACTCGATTATGATAAGAGACTCGGGAATTGGTGTTTTGTTACCATGAAAAAGAACGGGGACTTTCGTATAAACCGGGTTCGATGTTAAAAGGAGCTCGCTTTTGCTAGCTAGATTTTCATGAATGAACTCATACTCGATAGATTTGAGGTTGAGTACGAACTGAACCCGGTTAACAAATGGACTTGTTGGAGTTCCTAGAAGCTTTATTTCACTAAGTTTTGTCATTGCAAGACGTGAAATGAACTTGGAAATATATGATGGTATATATAGATATATGCAAAACTAGCTAGTTGCATGTGCCCCTCAACGTTTAGATAAATGACAGATTAGGTGTGGGTGATAACAAATTGTACGCCTCTGAAGTCTGAAGTTTCATGTTTTCATTTGAACGCCTTACATTTGACATGTGGTGATGTGTCACTTGTCACCTGTTACAAACCAAGTTTTATGAGTGTCTCACAAACTTTATACTAATCATGAAAACTAGGGCCGTAAATGAACTGGACGAAATGAACGAAGTCCTGTTCATGTTCGTTTGTTTAATTTTAACCAGACACGAACGCTTAAACGGACGAATTTTTTTGTTCATGTTCGTTTATTAAGAAAATGAGTTGTCCATGTTCGTTTATGTTTCTTCATTAAGACACTAGACGAACCCTAAACAAACATAAACGACCGAACATAAATAAAAGTAGAAAAACAAACATAAACTTTACTAAATTATGCATAATATTTTTGTTTTAAAGTGTTTTTTTTGTTTAAGCAAACTATTTTTAAAATAATACAATTAAAAGATATGATATACGAACATAAACAAATAAATGAACATTAATAAACGCATAATCGAACGTTCACGAACATAAATGAACAGACGCGACTTTTATTCATATTCGTTCATTTAATTAAACGAACGTAAAATATTATTCATGTTCGTGCATTTAATAAATAAACGAACTTTTTACCAAATGGTTCATGAAATGTTCAATGAACGTTCAGTTCATTTACAGCCCTAATGAAATCCATACTTGCCTTTCCGGCTAAGTACTTGACTTCAAAGACAGCTAGCTAGTTTCATTCAATAAAGAGGATTTGTACCAAAAGAACAAGCTTTCTACCCCTTCTAGCGAGTTATTAGCATCTGGGAGTTCTAGCGACTGACTTGCCCGCATCTCTTGCCTTAAAAGTTTCATTGCTCTAACTAGGGTATCCCGCAGAAAGAAGTCAACTAGAAGGAAAAATCCACCTAGTCAAAATGGCAGTTACGGACTAATGTACTTGATCAAAGTTTCAAAACTGTTTTGTTCTGTATTTTTTTAAAATTAGTATGGTTAAAATATTCATCTATGCATTAAAATGTTGTACATTAATTTTAAACACTCACCCCTTGAATTTAACTAATTTCAACCAGCTTTATGTACAACCCGTTAATGCATACTAAACATAAATAATAACCACAAAATAATAACTAAGTTTGAGAAGTGTTCCATTCAAGTCACTCTAATATAAAAATTACATAACAATGAAACAATTTTAAAACTTTGATGGTTGTTATGGTTGATATAAAGTTTGAGATACCAAATTAGAACAGATCTCAAAAAAGGAAAAAAAGAAAAGAAAAACCACCTACAAAACCAAGGAGCCAAACACCTTATTTATCTACATCCTAAATGTCGTTTGAAACGACGCGATTTCATGCCATTTTGGACTTGGGGTACTTTCTTGGCCTATTCTGCCCAATGAACGAGGCAAAGAAGGAGCCCATGAGCCCAAAGAAATTGTCGATCGTTGGATTGGAGATATATAGGATATGCAAATTTATGCATGGGACACGTTGGGTGTGGAAATGGCTTCATCTCATTTATTTATTTACCAAATCAGTTGTGGATCGTTGGATTGGAGATATGATATGAAAAGTAATAGTATATTATTTGTTGTGCACGAAGATTTGCATTTGATTGACTCAAATTGAATGTGTTGGGTCTGATTTTTGACCCAATTGTCTCTGAAAAGTATTTAAACATAAAATAATTTAATTTATTAAGTCTCTGATAAGGATTAAGGAGAACAACACTCACTAATAAAGATTAAAGAGTAAGACACCCCTCGATGGAAATCAAAGGTCTTACTCTCTGATGATTATCAGAAAGTGTTACTCCCTGATGATTATCAGAGAGTATCACACCCTAATGGTTATCAGTGAATGAGAATCACTAATGATTATCAGTGGATGTAACTCAATGATAAAAGAAATCAGTGAGAGTTTTATAAAGCTCAATCAACAGCCAAAGCTTCAGGGGAGTTGAAGACCAACTGAAGAAACACTTTACAAACTGAGCGGTGTCAGGGAGTAAAGTATAAGGAGCTACAAATAACACCAGAGTCACTAAGATCTGACAAATGTCTCAATGATCCTGAAGACTTATCTCAGAAGAGAAACTTAGTCTCTGATAAATGGCGGGAAACTTCTTGGGAAGATAAGCAAAAGGTCTTATCAAAAGATGATAAAGCAAGATTTTGGGTACAAAAGGTTGTCAGTACTGGTAAACCAAAAGCACACTTAACCTAGTTTACAAGGTACATGTTATCTACTCCAAGTTGGAAAACTACTATACCCATGTGCATCCACAGTAATTCCCTTCCTATTTAAACGAAACTTTGTATCGAGATAAGTAGAGATCCTAAAGAAACACATAAAGTAGTACTTAGTATTATAGTTGATAGGATCCCCTCTCCTAGGAACGAACTAAACAAAGCTAGCTGCCACTAGTCGTTCTAATAGGAGTGTTTCATTTGTCATCAACTGGAATAGTTTTCCGTTAGCTATACCTTGTAAATATTTGATTCATTTCTAATATAATTTATAAACGTTGAAAAGTACAAATGGTGTTATTAGTAGACTAAGGGGTTGTTTATTTTTTGCTTAATGGTCTTTTTGGTAACATTTCCTCTCACACAAAGAAATGAGACTTGTTTCTTTTTTGCTTATTCTAAACATATATCCTGAATGTGAATAACCTTGAAAACTAATGTCCAGGATCCTTAAAAGACAACTTATACCCTTTCTCTCTCTTCAATTTCGTTTCAATCTTCATCTTTTCAAGATCAACAGTCAAGACACTTCAATCCTCCATTGCCGCCACCACCATTCCTTCCTACCGACGGCCGACCTTCTTCCCCATGGGGGCTGCCTACCCTTCCCGTCAAGGCTCACTTCTTCACTCCGATATTGCTTCCTAAAGGTTTCATTATTTGTTTTATTCTCATTAATCTCAATAAAAGCTTCAACTTTTTAATGGTGGAATCAAGTGTATGAAGAAGATGGTTACCAACTCTTATTTTTTTTATTTTTTTTTTTTTCTGAAAATAGTTTAGATAGAGAAACATGGTCAGATCTATGATTCGTATATATTTTAGTTTTCAACTGAGTTTATATATTCTCAGATTTGGTTACTCATTTTTGTCATGGTTAGTTTATATGAATTATCAGATTCAATTTGTGTTTTCTTTATTTTGCTAAAAAAAGAATTGGGGGTTTTATGTTTCGTGTACAGATTGTGTAAAATTTCTTCTTTTGTTGTAAAAAAAACCATCCAGAGATTCAGATATGCAAATTAATGTAGTGGAAACTGGAAATGGCCATGATGATGGAAATAATCAAATATATCACTTGATTTTAACACCAATTTAGATAAAGGGTAACATAGTCATTTAATTTATTAATATATGCCATTAAGAAAGGAAAAAAACACAATTTCTTCACAAAGGACCAACTCTAAAAAGATATAATTCTGCAAAAAGACACATTTCTCAAACAGATGAAAAAAAGAAACAGCCCCTAAGTGGTCTTGAGTAAAAGATGTTGTTTTGTCTCTTAATATTCACTATGTATCCTCATTTGCTCAAACTGCATGGACCGATAGGATGTGACTTTGGAGATAAAATGTGTCATGCGGGTAGGACACACATCTTCATGATTATTTTGTCTAAAAATAATCAAATTGCAAAAAATGGACCAATAATATAAGTATAATGACCCACCTTTAACAACAACAACAACAAAAACAACAACAAAAACAAAAAAAAAAAAAAAAAAAAAAAAAAAAAAAAAAAAAAAAAAACTATTTACATTTACATTTCTACTAAACAACCTCAAACTAAAATAAGAAACACCTACAAATTTGCCGCATGTATCAAAGCCAAAAAGATCCGTCACGGCCTTACCAATGAACCGACACAAATCCATAACGTGTTCAAAAATTTCATTCCAAAACATTACAAATAAAACCACTAACAAAATGTCTTCCCAAACAAACCCGGGCACAAAAAACGAGATACGCAAAATTTTACAGCCCAAAAATAATACACACACTAATAGCAAATAGGCCCCGCCGTGACGCACGGGTGCCTATTTACTCGTTAAGCACTATACAATTGACCCCTTATTGTAACTCCATACTTCAATTTCGTTAAATAAAAAAAATGTGAAATACACATGATTTTACGGGTTTTTAAGCTATGTTTGAACATTTGTTCCAAACATGTTGTTCATGAGTTTTGGTACATGACAATTATCTCTATAATACATTACACAATGGACCACATTCCAAAGTGATTAAAATAATAATAAATCTACAGCCCACTAATAGGTTCTACTGAGCCCAATCATGGAGCCCAAAAGTGGCGGTTTTTTGTTTTTGGTGTCTACAACTACTCTTTGGCCCGTCTCTTATTTTTACGCTGTTTTTTTTCTTGCACAGCCTCCTACACACATCCAAAAAAACTTATCCTCTGAAAATTTTATCTCCTCAATCTTTTTCACACCGCCTCTCGTTACAGACATCTAGAGAAAGTTATTCTCTGAAATTTTTTATCTTCCCAATCTAAAATCACCCGTAAGAAAAAAAAATTGAAGATATGCGACAACGAAGTTGTGATGAACCGGATGACGATGAGGTTAAATTATTATTATTATTTTTCTTCTTTTTAGATAAACTGAAAAGGGTATGTGATCTCATAACTTTTACTTTTCTTAACTTTTTCATCGAAATAATTGTTTCATAATATTGGTTAATTAATTCTCAGTTATGCATACAGGATATTGCGTTGTTAGGACTCTTGGAGTAGTCGGCACATCTCCGTAACGAGCGGCAACTGGGATGGAGCAATGACCGGTTGATTAGGAATAAAGAAATAAATTGGTAATGAACTACAAATATTTTATTTTAGGGGTGGTGTTAATTTGTGTTTTTGATTCTTGGTTACTGAGATAATTTTTGTTTGTGAATCTAATTTTGGGTGATAGTTTTGTGTTTCGTGTTTTTATGTCGGTGAAGATGGATGGTGTTTACGTGTAGGATGTGCTTCAGGAGTATAATGGACCTCGGGTTAGTTTTCCTCATTATGGTAAATAGTTGATTAAGATGTTTTTGCAATTTTTTATAAAAGTATTGAATTATTTTTTACAGGTGAACAAGTTGATGCTTTGAAAGGTATGTTTATTAATTCGTTAAACGCCACACCTATTAATCCAACGTGTATGTTATTGATCATATTATGATCTATTGCAAAATTTAGTGGCATCTTATTGGAAAACTAATTTGAATACGGTTAATCGTGATACTAAAGAAAGGTATTGATCTTATTTTATCAATCAGTAAAATACGTTTGGTTATTTAACTGTATAATGAGTGTATCAATATTTTGATTCATCAGTTGAAACCAATGTAGGAGACATAGGATTATAGGACTATGGGAAATTGGTCGACGGGAAAAATTGGTTCTTTAAAATCTCGAAAGTTTGGAATGTTAACATCTGCAGGTAAGTAATGGTATTTGACTTTTCAAATTGCTGTTTGGTACCTTGCTATTGATTTAATCTGTTGGATTAGGAACCTCACTGATAGGATGGCCCAGAATTGCGGGATTTCGTTAGCCTGCACACTTTTTTTTCCCCATTACTTACATATGGTTAATGCGTTTTTTAGGATTGCTTTTTTAATTATGATTATGTGTTTTTCCGCTGCAGGGTAAAGAGTCTAAGGAAGGCCTCTGCGTATGTTAAGCTTCAGTTAAGTTCCGAGTCCGGCGCATACTCACAAAAGCACTTTACGTAATAAAATACTCTTCGCATTTGCTTATTTTGTTAAAAAAGGACAACGATTAAATGGAAATTAGAAATGAGGTAAATCTATCTATAATGGATTTGACTTATCAAAATATATATATATAATATATATATATATATATATATATATATATATATATATATATATATATATATATATATATATATATATATATATATATTCTTAAATAACAGCTTGATGATTTTGTTGCTTATGTAGTCACGAAGGGAATTCCAAGGTTACGAACATGTTCAAAAAAATCATCATGTATGTTTTTTTTACCTAACTTATATGTTTTAGTTTCAGATTTATATATATAAAAAAAAATAGGGGTTGTATTTTCTATATTTGCAGGTCTGAAAAGGGTACATACCTTCTCCAACGAGTGGTCTGGGGTTGGATTTTTTGTGCCTGCCAAGCGCATTAGGCCTAGGTAATTTTGTAGCACTATAGTAGAAAAGAAGGATCATAAAACTGAGACCACTTCTACAAAAACTCGCGAAGAACTGTTTGTGGCTAAAGACGAAGAAGGAAGTGGACCTCATGCTAAAAAGCAAAAACGCGGCTAGCACCGCAGTTAGAACAGCTGTAGTTAACAATCAAAACCCCCATGAATTGAACATCGCATAACTCACAAGTGCTAACTATGTACCATCCGTTTTTTAGGAGCAATAGAGAAGGTTCAGTTACAGGTTCTAACAATTGAGGGTGCGCTATGTAGCAGTTATTGGCGACAGGTTTCGCGGTTTTGCCAAACGTTCGTGACACTGAAAATGTTGGCTCTTCAGGTACACAAAATGGAATTTTTTAAATGAAAGTTTCTTTTTTCAGTTAAAGTTGTTATTATGTTTCTTTTTATATATTTTTTTTTGGTAAAAGTGTTATCTTTATTGCTTTTTTGTATGTTATTTGTGTTAAAGTTGGTCACTTTGGTGCTGCGAGATTTCTACAATTTTCTCAAACGGGAGTTCCTTCTTCGACAGGCTTCAGGTCAGAATATGTTCCAGATACTGTGTTGTGACTTATAGAATAGCTTTCTTTGGTAAACTTTTCATTCATATTGTTTATTTGTTAATAGCTTTTTATAAACTTTTACTTATATTTGTGTTGTGGCTTACAGAATAGGTCTTATGTTTTGCCCGGGATCTATAGTGTCGTATCCTATTTCATACACTTGATTCGCGGATTAAAGGTTAGTGTGTTGGCCAACGATGGATTACGAGCCAAGGAATGAATCGAGGAATTAAGGTCGGTAACCATAATCTATACTATCATAAGTTTTAGTTTTTTTCTTTATCGTAACACATATACTAATAAACATATACTAATAAGTTGATTTTTTTTTAAGGTTGTGAACAATAGGATATCGACTGATCTTTTGGGACACTGAAGAAGTTAAGAACTGTATGGAAGGTAAATCTGCTATTATTAAATGGATTTTTCATGTTCCCATCTTACTTCTATATACAGGATATAAATGACACGTTAGGCTACATTGTTTCTTATAAATTTGTTCATGTTGTAGGTATTAATGAAGGTCCACAAAAGGGTTTTAGCAGTACGCGTGGTAACAATAGAGAATGGCATCCGCAAGTGCCAAATGTAAGTCGACCACGGTTTGTAACACTCAGTTGGTAAGGATTCGCCACGTTCATGCGATTTCAGGTAGCTCACAGACACAGCACTACACCGACTGTTATAAAATTGCTCCTGCTATAGGAACTAATGAAGGTTCAGAAAAACTTCTAGCGGTACGGGTGGCAACAACAGAGAATTGCAAACTCGAGTGCCAAAAGTAGGTCACCACGGTTTGTAACACTAAGTTGGTAGGGCTCTGTCACGTTCATGCGATTCCAGGCTGCGATTCAGAAGCAAAGTTCTCAGGTATAGTAGATTATTTATAATACTTTTATTAATTTAGATTCCTAAATGAGGAGAGATTAACAGATAACGACTATCAGTCCCTTTCATGCTTCTGAATCATATTAAGATTTTCCATAGTTGATGTATCAGGCGTTGGAAGCATGGCTACTGGGTGAACTGGTAGCGCAGGTGCAACGTTAATTTGATCATAATTACTAAAAGTTACACTTTCCATTTTTTGTTAATTTGTTCATGTTGCATATCAAGTGTTATGATAAAATGTTTTAATGGCAGATTACGGAACGGTCGTGTCATCCGAAAGGGATTCGTCGCAGTGTGGGATCATTTTATAGGAACCCAGTTTCTGGGATCTGATAGAGGTAAAGAGTTTTTAGCTTTTTTTTAAAAGATCGAGATTGAAGTTTTGTTTGATGTATAAGAAGTACTTAAGTCAAGCGAGTTTTGGCAGGTTTAAAAGTAATATTGCTAGAAAAGTGGCTGCAAATGAATCCTGAAATTATAATTACAAAATGTTTGTGTGGCCAGGTTGTTGTAGAACAAAGATATCTCCAACTGAAGTCTCTTGAAGGATGGGAATTCAGCTACAGTGGTCCATCGAGCTTACGGTAATGAAATGGTTACAGATTAAGATGAAGATTGGGCCGATGTTTTGAATAATAACTGGAGCAAAAGCATTGTAACAGACTTAACAGACGAAGTCAGCAACTTTCATGACCTCGCTCTACAGGCGAACAACGAATGACAACATAACAAAAGTTCCACCGGCCTCCAGCAACGTAAAAGTAACCCCCTCTATGTAATGTATGTGACGTTCGTAGGAATCCAATATGTAGTATGTTAAGTAAGTAGGAGCAAAGTAGCGTAACCCGGGATGTAATATCCACAGCAAACGCTGCATTAGCAGGCAACCTTTAAGTCATTTTTCCCAGGACGCTTATGTAAAAGCCTGCTATTTTTGCTGCTGTTTAGCTGCACCTCTAATATAAATACCGGGTTCTCTAAAATTGTTTCACTTGGAAATTCCAGTTTTACAATCGCAAACAACAAATAATACAGCGAACGCTCCCGCCGCAACGCGGCGGGTTCCTGCACCTTGTTTTAAACATGAGGCACTGTTTGCAAAGAAGACGACAAGCTCACCAATACAGTGACAAACGCAGTTTACAAACAAGTCCTACAAAATATGTGATTATAGGTAATCAAACTTACCCAACTTTTCTTAATATACGCTATTAATTTTTAATCAAATTCATTTACTTATAGGTATTATTAATTCAATTTACATCTGTGAAATGCTTGGCATAAACTTCATGAAGATACGATAATTAAAGTTAAGTTGAAGTCATTTTTAAGTGAATTAACATGCGTTTGATTTGGGTCACGACATCAAATACAAGTTCGCCAACATCAAAAATTACACTACGAGCTTATGCATTTTTATGTCTCTTTTGGTTATTTGACTATTTGTTTGACTACAAATTTTTGTTGTTGTTGTTGTTGTTGTTGTTGTTGTAAACTCATATGTTTCTTTCTAACAGCTAATTGCTTAATATTCAAGTCATTATTTATTTTTTGCTTCTTTTGAAGATACCCGTGAATTTTACGGGTTTTTTAGATAATAGTTGATGTGGTTTGCTTTGGGCCAGGCTTTGGTTGAAATGTCAAATGGTATATTGATGTGTCACAAATTAGACTCATATATTGATTGCGTTATAGTATACCTAGAGTTGCAAAATCATATATATTGTGGCAAATAGTTGGATAAATTTGTGAAAGTGCTAAGATGAAATAAGGAATAAAATGTGACCAAGTTTTGGATAGTATTAGGTGAAGAGATTTCGGGGACGAAATCTAAATAAGTGAGGTAGATTTGTTACACCCCAAAACCGGGTTTTAAGCATTTATTTACTAGAATGTCATTAGATAGTATTACTACGACTTTTAGTAGTTTAAATGCGTTACGTGATTGGTTAGTCAAACTCGATAGTCAAACTATAATTCCAAATATTATGTAAATGGTTTTAGAAAGTATTATGTGTCACAAACATAAGAGAAATAGACTTGAGGGACTAAAGTTGTCAAGTAGCTAAACTTGACATAACTAACTAGATAATCTTACACATTTTTTATATCATTCTCAAATATTCCAGGAAGGTTTTGTGTGAAGGCGGTTTAGAAGAGAAAAATGAAGGGAAAACATGAATAGCTCTAGTAGCCATTTGATGAAGGATTAAGTGTTCTAATGCAAGAATATAGCCCTAGCAATGATCTTACAAGGTAAGTAAACTCTTATTTGAGTTTAATTGAAGAATTGAGGAGTTAGATTTTATGTACTATAATTTGGGAAATTGAGCAAATGGTGTTTTTCGATAATTAATAAGGTTATAGTAATTAAGGGATAAGTTTTATTGAACTAAGTTAGTAATTTTATTGGTTAATCATCATATGATAAAGATATGATTATATGATGATTAGAAGTGTTAAAGGTGAGTTAATGGTTGTATAAACCATTGTAATGGTAATTTAATTATGTGTTTTAAGTGTTTATGTTTATGGCGATTTTGGCCTAGGAAGCAAGAAGGGATTTTGGTGATATTCTTGGTAACTTAGCTTTGGAACTAAGGTAAGTAACCATGGTTATAATGTGTTATGATATTAAATGATCAATTGTGTTATGTATATCGGTTGTTAAGGTGTTATGATGTAAGGATTTAAGAGGCTTATAAGTGGTTTGGAAGCTACACTAGTTAAGCTCTAGTCAAGATGAATTATTGGTTTGTGATAAGACTAATTAAGGTATGTGAATGATTTATGTTTCAATGTGTAGTGTTAGTATGATTGACGTGGTTAAGATACTTGGTTGCAAGTGATGTATGTGAATGATTAAGTGGATTAGCTTTGATGTGTATGTAATGCTTTTGATTATGTTAATTATGATAACTCGTTATAATTCGGTTACTTACTAAGCGAAAGTTTACGTTATAGTTTGTTTGTGCAAGCAGTCTCGTTGGGGAGATTGTCAGTACAAGCAGTCTCGTTTGTTTTGATTGATGACAAACATGTAACTTGATACATAACGTAAAATGTACAAGTTACTTGTAATCATATCTTGTCTCAACATACATTCAGCACCTCTCGAGTCCTCGTATGGTACAACACAGGTTCGTACATATTTGTTATGTGGCATTATGATCAAACCCTTAACAAACCATTTAGAAAGTTTAAAATACGGTTAGGTCATTAAGTATTTTAAAAGGTTAACCATTCTACTTAGAACCGTAATAAGATAAGTACACTTTGGATGTCAAACTAACATGATACATCTTGGTACACATATGTTAGTTAAGCTAGTATATACATGCCACATGATCACTAGGATACATGTTACATACATATATACATTTACATTATTTAAATTTTAAATCTTAAAATGGAAAAATATACATGACATCATGGCATACCTCATTTTGATATCTTTAGGATATTTTGAGGATTTAGGTAATATCTTGATAAGATCTTAGAGAGTTGACTTTTTTAGATATGGAAAGATTTGATAAGATCTTAGAGTTGACTTTATTAGATATAGAAAAATTTGATAAGATCTTAGAGTTGACTTTGTTAGATATGGAAAGATTTGATAAGATCCTAGAGTTGACTTTTTTAGATTGTGCAAGATATGGAAAGATTAGTTAAGATATTAGCTGTCAGGTCCCGGCGGATCCAAACAGCATAAAGGACGGATCTCTTTATTTGGATCCGCCAGATCCGTGGCATGTACAAAATGTTTTTCTATAAATAGTAGCCCATTGTTTACCCATAGTTTTAAGCAACAAGAACATACATTTCCTTTACCCTTTGTATACACTTAGATCAGTAGCAAAACATGTAGATTCATACATTAATCACTCTTTGCATAGTGATCATACTGTTACTAACTTTCATTATGTTGTAAGCATACACTGTTAATGATCCTGTGAAGCAAGTTCAAGATCATGAGACATCATCCATCACAAGCATAGCATACTTACTGATCCACCAAGAAGGTTAGAAGATCTTGAAGTCATTACTCACCATAGCATTCCAAAATATGAAGATTCAAGGGCACTTGACATCCTCAATGATTGAAGACTTCTTATTCAAGAAGTTCATGTAGATTCCATATGCATATATGAAGATCCATCACAACAAGTTTAGGGAGCTTGTGATCTTCATCCATTGAAGGCTTCCTATCAATGGAAGTTCATTTAGATTAGCCATTCATATCCATGACCCATTTATGTCATGGATCATTATTGTAATCTATTCTTACTAGATTAGATGGTTTATGTGTTTGTGCCATAAAACACAAGGTTTCTATGTTGGGCCATAAAACATAGAGGGAGTGGTTGTACCCTTGTTAAAGAACTAGTGGGAGTAGTTGAACCCTTGTAAAGAACTCGACATCTAGCTTAGTGTCGGAAATTATATAGGCGACGTCAGGTTGGTTCTACCTTGAACTAGAACCCGGTATTTAGCTTTGTACCGGAAAAAGTGTAAGCGACGAATGTAAGGTTTTCTCCGCCGAGAAGGGAGCTTGTTGATCTAGTGAAGTAACTCTCGAGTTGGGTACTCGGAGAGTGGAGCAGGGCGGACAGGAGCTCCATGTCCGAACCACTATAAATCATCGTGTTCGGTTTGCGCTTTCTTTTACTTACTCTTTACTTTTATGATTGCATTATATGATTGCTTGTGTTGTGATTTGTTAATCATACTTGTGTGACAACATGGTTTAAGTTTATGCTAGTCATAAACTACACGTAACATCTTTCATATTAGAACAAGCTTAAACGAACATTTGATACAACAAGTTTTAAGATTTTAAAACGCTAACGTATTCACCCCCTCTACGTTTTCACAATTGGTATCAGAGCCTCGTGGCTCTTATTTTCAAAACAAATGGATTTTAAAATAGAGTACGATCCATGTATCAAATTACCTTTGAAGCAGAATATAATATGAAAAATGTTTCGCTAAGTATACTTAGAAATTTTGTTGTTAAATATTACTTTGTATACAAGCTTGAAGATGTTTTTGGAAAATCAAAAGAAAAGATTTCTTAAAATGATTAAGTGTCAAATTGTGTGCGTAAAGCTAATTTACGAAAAACACGGGTTTTAAAGGGGCGTTTGGGATAACTATTAATTTAGTTGAAAAATCACCTCTGTAATGTTTAGATAAGTCACATAAGTAGAAATGTTGTTAAATATGTGTAATATATGTTTAATATTAAGTCTAGCAAGTCCTACATGTTTTTTCTATGTCAAAATACGAGTTTAGGAGAATTTGTCACAGACACCCACGGATCCCTTTGTTACAAAGGGCGGAACCCTCAAAAAGGATCCGCCAAATCCGTCGGTTTTATATGCAGTTTTTGTTCAACTTCAAAAATTCATAACTAATTAACCGTAAGTCCGTAGAAGTCGTGCCACCTATTATTTTGAAGGGAATTAAGTCTACTTTCATTTAAAAATAATCTCATAGCCTAAATCTAAATTGAAGTAGGTAAAACAATCAAATACTACAACCTGTCCAAAATATTAAGTTTCATTTTGACACAGTAACTTAAACTTTTACGTCAGGCAATGCAAGTTGGTATACTTTGAACATTGATATGATTTCTTTTGAAACTAAAGGATTTGGTAATATAAAGGAAACAAATCAAGCTTGATATACATCGTCATGTTTAAAACAAAGTGACAAAAAGTATCTTTTCATTTATGCTATGCTATGTGACTATCTGTTCTAAGCTATTTGCATACATGTTATTTACCTGTTGGTAATTGTGATTGCATTTGTTGATAGGTAATACATAAGTGTTTTGCCATGAAAATTATTTGCTTGTTTATCAATTGTTTGTTTGATGCACAATAGGACTTTTGCTAGATCTTGTGCACTAAAGTTGATAAACTATGTTTGTTTCACTTATAGACTTAGATATTTTTGTTTGCATATGTTATGTGAAAACTTTGCATAACTTACTTAGAAATGTAAACTGAGTGAAACTAGTTTAGTGTATTAAAATGTATTGTCTTGCACAAACCTTCACTTAATTTCAAATGTTAAAATGTGTAAACATGTAGTATCTGTGAAAGAGTGTTTGATATAAGAAAATTTCAAACAATGATGTGATGACTTGTTGTGTTATTAGGATATTATGCTGGTATTATACTTTTATGTGAACTAACATAACAATGCAGGATGATAACATTTTGATGTTGTCAAGTTTATGTGTTTAAGCCACTGTTTGGCTTAACATCCATTTATGGTAAGTTATTATCATTTGATTGATCTATATGCAAACGTGTGTTAGAATCTGTGTTTTTGCTTTTAATCAATCACCAATAAGTAGTTACATATGGTTTAGGACAATTTTCGGGATTTGAACGGGTAACGAAAATTATGACATACTCTCTGTTAGAATTAGTACTTCTGAATGGCGGATATAGCTGAACCAAGTTATGGGTTCCATCTGTTGAGCACTTTGGCTCCGCCAATCTTCACTCTACAGATTCCAAGGAACCAAAATCTGGGATCCACCTTTGTTTTAACTTGGATCCGCCAGAACAAACAATTTGATTTTCAAATTTTCGTTTAAATTCCTTGCTCAAGATCACTCACTTTCATCACTAGGATTCTTTTTACTGATGATTCACTCATATTAGGATTAGGACATCTCACTCACACCAATAGGATAATCATATCCAATCACAGTTTCAAATTTCATGAAAATGCTCCAAGGTACACCTTCATGGAGTATTTGTGATCATTACACACATTCACTGCATCCTCTTGTCCTTTACTCATCTATTAGCTTGATTTGTAAATTGACAACTTCCAAACTAATCCGAACTCACTGTTGGCAAAAATATCATAGGTCTCAAGTCCAACTGATAACTATAGATATTGTCCTGTATCCACATATGTTGCCTTACTTGGTTAACATGTCATCCTTCAAGACAATTTACATCAAGTCATAGCTCACACTTAAATTATAGATGTAATTATCAAGTATTATTATCCTCTTCTCAAAGTAGGATTGACAACTTAAGTATTTCGTTCGAAATATTCAAGTATATCTGACTTACGATTGTAGTCATTAAAAGTCATATCCGAAACAATCAACTCCCAAGTATTTTAACAATGTATGTTAAAACACGCATCCCATCATAACTAGAACATGTGTTCTTTCATCAACTCATCACATTCAGCCCTTAGATGTCACAAACTTAGCACTTCATCCACTAGTAAACTACGAGAATCAATATCCATTCTTGTCATCTTCAACATTTAAGTAACCTAAGTACACTTGTACTTTCACCATCATCCCATCACATTCACTTTTGTGATATGTCTCAGGCCTTAAGCTTCAAATCACCCACTAGCTATACCAACCAATGGATCACAAAAATTAGTCTCCATCCTTGTTGTCTTCAACAAACCCCTACAACACCATAATTCATACCATTAAGTGCATTGCTCAAAAAGCCCTTTGTCCAAACACTCATACCAAATCAAATGCATGTTGAATCAACTCAACCATATTTTATCACCTATAGGATTAGAACCTTCACCATCAAATGAGCATGATGCTCACACTCATTATCAATTTCAACTAGGACCACTTTCACAAGTAATCAAAGTATTGGTAATACTTTGTTACCAAGCTTCTGTATATGTCTCGTTAAACCTTAAATCAATATTTTAACAACATATGTTAAAATGCAAAAAGACAACCTCATACATCCCAAATGACAATAAATCTTGAGGAGTATACATAAGAAACTCAAGTAGGTTTATCTTGTCATTATCTAGTTATCATAATATTGAAACCTAGTTTATTTAGGATAAATCTATCCAATTCAAACACTTTGGGTTCGTATCTTCATTTAGGAAAACATGATGTTTCAGAAAAACATTATGTGTTTAGTTTTCATCTTGTTAAAAGGATAACATATATCCTATGCATCATTATGCATCATTCTTTCCTTGCAACATGAAAGGTTGTGTTACAAGAAATTTAATCACACCTCAATGGCTAAATGATCTTAAACAAACATCTGCAAGTTCTACGAACTAGCACATCTCTCTCAAACATGATAACATTATCCCAAGAGATAATCTTATCTGTTGAAAGATACTTTATGTATCTATTCCCTTCAAGACCAAACCTTGGTCAAATCTTGTGCATATCCACATCTCCGAAGCATACACAAGTTCTATTAAAGTTGGTAACTTTATTTAGATACTTGTTCTAAAGAACTTTCTTGAGAACGTTCTTGAGAACGTTCTTAACATATTCCATTATCACACATCTTTTGGTCTTAGATGATCAAATCACTTGCATAACACATACTTAAACTCAACATAAAAGATGTCACCCTTTAGATCATTCAACCTTAGATTCCAAACACAAAGATTAAAAGCTGTTGACATATATTTGTCAAATTCCCGTGTATATCATGACATTTTCATCACCTTAGTTTTAATAGAAATAGTTGAGTTTCATTAAGTCATGTATTGGTAAATTATCTTCTTTTATACTTCGATAAGCAAAAATAGGAATTCCTATCTTTCAGACATAAGAATGACTACTGGAGAACTTATTGCACTAGAAACTCAATTTAACCTAATGATTAAATTGCTTCCAGCAGAGAAGTTGGGTATGTGGAATCACCCGTAAAAAATAGTCGTGTTTAGCCTGAATTAAGCACCGCTAGTAATAGTCTCATATTCATTCTCCAACTTGAAAAATATGTATTCCTATACTTGCCTAAAGTAAGTATTAAAATAAGATAATTTATCTTGTCTTAGGAATATTAATCAATTAAGTAGTAGATGTGATTTTTCTTGCATTACATATATATGTGTTGATTACATGTTATGTGTTTGATATGTTTAAGTGTCTTGATGTTACCATGATAATTATTTGATTGATAGTCATATGTGTAAACCTTTGAAAGGTTTTGTCTGCATGCTTATATATGTTTCATGCTACTAGATGTTAACATGATTCGCATGATACTTGTTATATGATATTTCACAAGATTAACATGGTTCTTGTTAACTTACGATATGTCATTTTTAATACATGGTGTTAAATAGCTCTTGTCTTTAGTTGACATTCATTGAACTTTTTCGTAGTATAGTCTAAATGATGCATGCTTCTAAAATGTTAGAATTGTTTGTATGAACCTGTCGTTTCATTACTTTTGTGATCATGTCACACTATTTGTTTGCCATGTGTGCACTTATATGTCTAAGTGCTTTTTGGTATGATGAACATTTAGAAGTCATTTTATTTTACACATAGATCATTGTGTTAATTAATAAGTAAGTATGCTTAAGTGACTAAGCCCAACTTCAAAACAATTTCACAATGTAGTATCTAAAACAATGTCATGTTATCTTGCAATATGATTATTTGTCTTTATGCTATGTGGTAGATTTTTGTCTAGTAGATGAATATTTGTTTTTGTTTACATAAGATGTTATGATTTCTATGATATTCACATCTTTTGTCATTAAGACTTTTGTCTAACAACAAATTGTTTATTATTTCTCTTTGTTATGCTTATTTTGCATAATTGCTGTCCCATTATTGCTACTTAGATTAATAATATGTTTATGGGATCTACTTTCTTGCATATAGCTTTAAAAGCTAATAGGATTAAATTTTAGAGGTTTGAAATTTGTGTTTGGGTATCTTTCAACATACCACTCTCCAAATCATATTGTTGCTTCTGCTTTCCTAACAACATCTCCATCATCCTTTAGTTATAACAATACACCTTCCATGAGAAAACCACATGCCTCGTCGTGCGATCATCTTGCATTGATAGAGAAGAGCTACATAACTTCGAGGATGAAGTACTTTGTATGCTAACCAACATCCACAAAAATATTACTAAGCTCATTGCTTTCATTAACTTGCTTTATCATTCTTAACATCACACATTATGATGGATGTCCACCGATTAAGGGGGAGAGAAATTCATTCACATAACTGTCTCTTCACATTAAAGAACATGTATTCATGTTTCTTACATCCTCAAGTACCAACACTTAGGTTCACACCATTTAGTCAAAATCAGTTCACAAAATCACAAAGTGATTCAAACCTTATTAACCCAATATCACAGTTTTATACCAATACCTCGTCATGAGAAAAACACATTATGTGTTTAACAAATCTCTTAAATGTGAACCATCAAGTCTCATTAGACTTTGACTAGGATTAGTGAAACCAAATCCATAGTTACAAGTGAATATACCTTAGTTTGAACCCTCGTTTGATAAAAAACGACAAAACATGACCAAATCAATTTTTGGTCCCACGGTACCCTTCGATAAGAAGGACGGTTCTGTTTTTAAACATTCATAACAGACAACCTTCTCACAACCAACGATTCTAGGATTTATTTTCACATCATCATTCTCTAGAACAAATTCATTGTCTAGAACATCTTCTAGAACACCATCATAGGATCTCATCCTTTTCATTCTTGATACATATCAAGCACGTCATTGTCAGTGCAAACAGAACCATCACTCTCAACACGTTGGTCCAACCAACACTCTCATTATATGATGTCATTTTCATTTTCATATAGGTATATGGAATCTCTATTCCTAAGTGATCATTATATTCACTTCCTTCATTTGAGCATTTATCATCTTTGGTAGATGATAATATCATAACCTTAGCCGCCTTCAATACTGTTATAGCACTTGCTATACAGTTTCTGAATTCAGTATAACCACCACCTTCCATCACCTCCTTCACTAATCATCAACCCCATGGATTAGCGAAAAACCTACTTGCATCAACCTTTAGTTATCAATTGAGTTAACACTAGCATCACTAACTTTAACTCCACTTCATATCCTCATCATAGGCATTGTTTTGTAGGAATATATTCTTGTAAATGTAATTCTTATTAGAAGATTACACTCTTTATAACATGGTTTACTAGATAATCACGATTGATATCACAATTGGTATGCTGCATCATATTTTTCCTTGATTAGACAATCACAATTGGTAAGTTGTTTGTGATTAGATTATTGATATGTTGCATAATATTTTTCTTTGAGATAAAATATATTGCACTAACCATTTTATTTTAGGTTCATCATCATATACGCTCGATCGTATATAGCTTACTCATCATAGGATGAAGTTTGCATCGATTATTTTTCTTCTTTTATAGGTGCTTCTTGACGATCTCAAACCAGGAGAATTATCAGTCTAGCACTCATATTGCATCGTCTATACACATTGGTCGTATATGACATATATGTCTTAAGACATAGTTCCTATTGTGCTGATTTTTGTTTTGTAGGTTTATCTTGACACCCTAAAGAAAGGGGGAGCCTTCGTCAAACATTTTTTAGGATGCATCATATACACGCATTGGTGTATATCACATACTTGTCCAAGGACAAATATTGTTTTATACTAACCTTTATTTTGTAAGATTCTTCATCCTTGGATCATATACGTCGGTACCCTAGCAACGGGGAGTATTGATCAAGGGGGAGCATATCATGTACTAATCCTTGTTTTGTAGCATTCATAATCTTTACATCATATACGTTGGTACCCTAGCAACGGGGAGTATTGATTAAGGGTGAGCTACAGTCAAGGGGGAGCATGTTCGCATTCTTAAGAATTCTCATTCTTCGACACACTTTTGTGTTTCGACAAAAAGGAGGATATAGGATAAGATAGTCCAATATAGCTTACCCACGTGAATCGTTGGATATATGCATTTCATTCATCATGCATTTTTCATATATATTCTTTTTATGTTGCACACTACTAATCTTGATGTAGGTTAAGAGTCTTAATTTGATCCATGGATCCGCTTAACAACCTAGGGAACGCAACAACCATAGGAGATTGGAGTAGTCTATTTAACTTCACTAGGGATGATGCAAGCTTGCCATTTCGGGGAAAAATGAAGTTAACTCCAAGGACACACCCTTTTTGCTTCGACAAAAGGGGGAGAAAGGTGTAAACGGAGAAAGTAATAGGCTAGAAGAGTTGAGAAAGGTGTAAACGGAGAAGGTAATGTTAAAAGTAGTACGGACACAAGTAACTTTTTACATTTTACTTTCTATCACGTTTACATATTTTGTCATCATCAAAAAGGGAGAGATTGTTAGTGCAAGCAGTCTCGTTAGGGAGATTGTCAGTACAAGCAGTCTCGTTTGTTTTAATTGATGACAAACATGTAACTTGATACATAACGTAAAATGTACAAGTTACTTGTAATCATATCTTGTCTCAACATACATTCAACACCTCTCGAGTCCTCGTATGGTACAACACAGGTTCGTACATGTTTGTTACGTGGCATTATGATCAAACCCTTAACAAACCATTTAGAATGTTTAAAATACGGTTAGGTCATTAAGTATTTTAAAAGGTTAACCATTCTACTTAAAACCGTAATAGGATAAGTACACTTTAGATGTCAAACTAACATGATACATCTTGGTACACATATGTTAGTTAAGCTAGTATATACATGCCACATGATCACTAGGATACATGTTACATACATATATACATTTACATTATTTACATTTTAAATCTTAAAATGGAAATATATACGTGACACCATGGCATACCTCATTTTGATATCTTTAGGATATCTTGAGGATTTAGGTAATATCTTGATAAGATCTTAGAGAGTTGACTTTGTTAGATATGGAAAGATTTGATAAGATCTTAGAGTTGACATTATTAGATATGGAAAGAGTTGATAAGATCTTAGAGTTGACTTTGTTAGATATGGAAAGATTTGATAAGATCCTAGAGTTGACTTTTTTAGATTGTGCAAGATATGGAAAGATTAGTTAAGATATTAGCTGTCAGGTCCCGGCGGATAAAAACATCATAAAGGGCGGATCCCTTTATTTGGATCCGCCAGATCCGTGGCATGTACAAACTGTTTTCCTATAAATAGTAGCCCATTGTTTACCCATAGTTTTAAGCAACAAGAACATACATTTCCTTTACCCTTTGTATACACTTAGATCAGTAGCAAAACATATAGATTCATACATTAATCACTCTTTGCATAGTGATCATAATGTTACTAACTTTCTTTATGTTGTAAGCATACACTCTTAATGATCCTGTGAAGCAAGTTCAAGATCATGAGACATCATCCATCACAAGCATAGCATACTTCCTGATCCACTAAGAAGGTTAGAAGATCTTGAAGTCATTACTTACCATAGCATTCCAACATATGAAGATTCAAGGGCACTTGACATCCTCAATGATTGAAGACTTCTTATTCAAGAAGTTCATGTAGATTCTATATGCATATATGAAGATCCATCACAACAAGTTTAGGGAGCTTGTGATCTTCATCCATTGAAGGCTTCCTATCAATGGAAGTTCATTTAGATTAGCCATTCATGTCCATGACCTATTTATATCATGAATCATTATTGTAATCTATTCTTACTAGATTATATGGTTTATGTGTTTGTGCCTGATTCGTTATTTTATAGTTTATATTTCCAAAGGAAAACTCAATGTATGCGTTTTCCCCGGGTCGTGTCCCAACGGAGGTTGAATTCGAGTTTTTGTTTCGGTGTCGAATATGTGAAGTGAATGAGAGTGAAAGAGTGATTGATTGGTGACTTAACACTACGGATATTAATTGAAATCTATAAATTAAGCTAAGAGAACAATTAAACTAAGCATGTAATCCTAAAAAACGAAAATTGAATTTAAAAACGAACGCGATGAAATTTAAAACGTGATTTAAAAGTGAATTTCTAAAATTTAAGACCTAAAAATATAAAAATAATTTTCCTATATTAAAACTGATAAAAGAAAATTTTTTGAAAAAGAAAAATATTTTTTTTGACTTTTTAATAATTTTTTATGAATTAAAAACTAATTAAAACTATTTAAATGATTTAAAAATAGTAAAACAAGTTGGAAAAATCTGGAAATTTTTGAGTAAATCTAAAATTTAATTCTAAATCTAGGAAAAATTAATTCAGGAACTGACTAAAGCCTAATAAGCAGAACAGAGCAAATAAGCAGTTGGAAATAAGCCAAGAATAAGCAAAAGCTATCCTAAAATTAATATAATGATCAAATATCAACAATCATACTAAAAAAAAACTAAAAACTACTGAAAAAGCATATATAAGCACTTGGAATAAGGCAGATTAAGCACAAGCATAGTAGCATTATATGGAAGTAGCAGTGAATCAAACAGGCACTTTTGCAGCTTAATAAAAAGCTAACCAGGGCTTAATTTGGGGACCCAGAAGCAGAATCTAAAAGCTCTTATGTCATACTTTCTAGTTACCAAGAATGCCCAAAAGTTGAGCTTATTTGCTTATCTAAATGGGCTAAAGAACAAAGGGTGATTGGGGACAAAAACTGCAGGCTCAGATCAGTACCTATGGTGGCTTATTTGCAGGCCTAATTAAGCAATCTATTAAGCCAGAAACTCAGATCCCAGATACTGTACTTCAAGCTTGCTGTTCAAACTAACTTAAAACCAATAATGAGAACCTGAGCTTAATGAAATAAGCCACAAAATAACCTAGAACAGCAGTAGAAAACTGATTCTACACACAGATTCTGTAACATCAGTTTAATATATTTGGCGTTTTTCACTAGCAAACTTTGACCAAATGAAACCAGTTTTTGCACACTTATTTTAACTCCTAAAAGCAACACAGAAATGACAAAATTTGGCCACAATTAAGCTCAGATTAATCAGGAGCTTATTGAAGCAGTTTACCCTCTAATTTGACACTAACAGTTTCTAATCCTCAATTATGATCAAAATAACTTCCAATCTTACAACTAAGGCTTCCCTATCCTATAATTTGCTTAATCAAACTTCATCAAAAGGCAATGAAACAGTAACAAGCTATATCTACTAGGGAACATGTATGAACCAAACACCCCTTAATAAATGAGATTGCTACTTTAACTCTATAATCTACTGACTTAATGCTAATCTACTGAATAACTAACTTAAACACACACTAATAAGCATCATCCAATATCTTAATTAAGCACTAAAAAGCAATAAGCTAATATAAGCTAATAGGGTGCCAATGAAACTTACAAGTGAGACTTATGTAAAACAACTGATCTGAACAGAACCAAGTAACACCCAGGCTTATCCAATTAAGCCAAAATAATACCCAAATAAGCTGATTAGATCAGCTTATTTCTTCAAAAGCTTATGTTGACCACAGTTGACTTTTATGGGAATTTGAGTATTAAGATGAAATAAGCAACAACCACAAATCAAACTGTAAGTATGAACAATTTTAAACTGATTTAAGCTAAAAATTAAGCAATAAGCACTTTGAAACAGTACAAGAAGAAATTTGACTAAAACTTGACTTTTATTTAAAACTTGAAATGAGTACAAACTGATTGAAAACTTAATAAAGAAATACAAATAAGTAGAGTAATAAGCCTAATTTACCCTACTCCTAAACCTAAAATCTAACTACTAACTAACACCCTTTCCGTGAATGAGGAGAGGCTGTTTATAGCCATCATTAGAAGCTTCTGGATCAATTCTCTTCACCCTTGGATCCTCTCCATAGTCCCCTTGATTAATCTCAGCCCTAGGATTAAAGGTATGATGTGTCCCGTCCAATCAAATGCTCCCATCCATCCACGTTGGCAATCCGTGTGTCAGGAATCCTTCTAGATACGCGTGCAAGGACAAATCTACCCTTAATTGTGGTAATTTTTGTACGGGGTAATTAGGGTTTATCCTGGGTAAAGTTTGGGGAAGAACAAAAAGGTGCGGGTTATCTCTCTTTTTTTCTTTTTTTTTTTTTTTTTTTTTGTTTGTTTTGTTGACCGGGTGTTATAATAAGGGTTTGACCGGGTATTGATATTTGATTCGGGTTGTGGGTAGGATAGTGGGCTTGGGCTGTGGGTTATGTAATGGGTTGGGGTTTTTATTTTGGCTGTGTGTTTTTTTATTTGGTATTTAGTAGAGGATTTTGAGTGGAATGGGATTGATTCTTAGGGACTATTTTTGCCACATGCTGAAAATATTTCCAAGGACCAAATGTGACAACTGGTGATTCTTCAAGGGTAAAAATGATCCAAACTTGAAAATACTTCCCCGGCTTCGGCTTTTGACCATCTTCCATTCCCGTGCTCGTTTTCCCCGTTTCTCTCGACTTTTGTCCTTTTTTCTCGATATCCGTCCCTGCATAATCATAAACACAAAAACACGAGATATTTGGCATAATTTGTTAGTTTTTGGTCTATTTAAGACCGGTTTTGGTTAAATAAAGGTATGTGATTACGCACATACCAGTGCCATAAAACACAAGGTTTCTATGTTAGGCCATAAAACATAGAGGGAGTGGTTGTACCCTTGTTAAAGAACTAGCAGGAGTGGTTGAACCCTTGTAAAGAACTCGACATCTAGCTTAGTGTCGGAAATTATATAGGCGACGTCAGATTGGTTCTACCTTGAACTAGAACCCGGTATTTAGCTTTGTACTGGAAAAAGTGTAAGCGACGAATGTTTGCTCCGCCGAGAAGGGAGCTTGTTGATCTAGTGAAGTAACTCTCGATTTGGGTACTCGGGGAGTGGATTAGGGCGGAGAGGAGCTCCGTGACCGAACCACTATAAATCATCGTGTTCGGTTTGCGCTTTTTTTTACTTACTCTTTACTTTTGTGATTGCATTATATGATTGCTTGTGTTGTGATTTGTTAATCATACTTGTGTGACAACATGGTTTAAGTTTATGCTAGTCATAAACTACATGTAACATCTTTCATATTAGAACAAGCTTAAACGGACATTTGATACAACAAGTTTTTAGATTTTAAAACGGTAACGTATTCACCCCCTCTACGTTTTCACATAGTTGTTAAGATATTTTGCAGGTATTATGCGATGCAAGCAATGATCTTGGTAAAAGGCCTAAGATTGGAAGCCCAAATGGAAAGTAGTTGGTTCATGAGTAGAAAGGTAGTCGTAGGTTACCGAGCTCAAGTCATGGTCGAACCCCTAAAGTGTTATTGTGTTATTGTCATTTAAAAAGTGAAGTTTATAAAGTCTTGTTATAGATTTGAAGTTGTATTTAAGGAGTTCAAAGTGTGTTATAAAGTTTGTATTGAAAATGGGTCAAAAATGGGTGTTTCACTAATCCCGTAAAGTATGTGTTCGCGGATCGTTTAGATTACATTTGTTTATGAAAATGATGTATTATGTTACATTAAATATTTCTGGAAGTTTTGGTGTTATGTCGAGTTGTAAAAGTCGTTTTCCAGAAAAATGTGTAAAGTGTAATTTTTGGTAGTACCTGATACAGGAGCATAAAGCATACGCTTTTGAGCATATGGTTGTATGCTTGTTAAAGAAGTCTCTGACAAAACTGTACAACCATACGCTTTTGAGCATAAAGGTGTATGCTTGTCACAAAACTTTCTGAGCTAATCATACGGCTACATGTGCCATTCTTAAAAAAAAAAAAAAAAAAAAAAAAAAAAAAAAAAAACGGCTGCATGCCCTGAAGCATAAAGCCGTATGTTATTTTCTAGATTTTGTCCATTTTGTTTATTTTGTATAAAATCAACCGTATGTTGTTAAAGGTCGTCCCACCCGTCGTTTTAAAGCTAATTGAGTATAATTTCATTTAAAAATATTTAAAAGGGTTGGTTTGTAATAGATTTTTATCTGTTTATAAAAGAGTAACAGGAGGTTCGTTATAGTCAAGTCGTTTCCGCGCAAATTTTTTATATTTGGACTAATCGGGAAAGGGGCGTTTCATACGCGTTGTGGTACCTGATGGTGGTGGTGGATCAACTTTCACTACGCCAGTACATGTTTAAACTTGTAAGAAAGTAGGGGTGTTTAGAATTCGGGTCATACCTACAGGAACCGAAAAATGAAACCGAACCAAATTTATCAAAACTGAACTGAACCGTGTTAAATATTTGGTTTTCGGTTTGGATATTGTTTTGACAGTCTAAACTGAAAATCGAACTGAAAACCGAATTCATATATATATATATATATATATATATATATATATATATATATATATATATATATATATATAATATATATATACACACATAAAAATATAAAATGATAATTAAAATTTTATCTTAGAATAAAAGATCACATTTTTTTGCAAAACATTTAGATAATTTAAAAAAAAATATATATATAAAGATGCAATTAGAGTTATTCGGGTCAACCCAAATACCAACTGAATTCAAATTCTGTTTTCGAATCAGTTAAGTATAATTTGAATTCGATTTGGTTCGGTTTTTTGATTTACTAAAAAAAAATTAAGCTAACAACCCGAAAACCAAACCAATAAACACCTTCTAGAACTGATCACCACTGGGTTTCCAAACATTAATTGTGGCATAGACATGTTCATTTAGGCTAGAGTTGTTCATCGGTTCGGTTATCGGGTTATTAGGTTCGGTTGGTTCGGTTAAATTTTTTTCTGTGTAAAACCTAAAACCGAACCGAAAACCGAACCGAATAACCGAACCCCTATAACCGAATAACCCGAATTATATAATTTTAATTATTTTTTCATTTAATTATATATATTTTTACCATAATTTTTTTTCAAGCTTAAATAATGTTTTATAGATAGTAAAAAAGTGTTTTAGTGATTTTCTTTTTCGTATAAATACATAGAAAAAATATATATTTATATGAATTCGGTTTTTGTTCAGTTTTCGGTTTTTATTGGCAAACCTATATCTAAACCGATAACCGAATATTTATTCGGTTAAGTTCGGTTTTGACCAATTCGGTTCGGTTATGTATTCGGTTCAATTTTTTTTCTCTTCGATTCGGTTTTGATTTTCGGTTATTGTGGATATTACCCGATCCATGAACACCCCTAATTTTGGCAATTTGAGGCCCATACTACTTGCACGTTGCAAAACACAATTGGATAGAAACACAAGATTCATTTTACAATCATATTTTCTAACACTTCTTTTGATAAAAACGAGTGGGTGAGCCTGCGCGTTGCCGCGGGAGTGCTGTGTTGATATTTTCGAAGTTTTTATAGTTGTATTTCGAAGTGCCGCGTGTAATGTTTTTCCTTCGATTGCCCTTTCCTTGCAGCTTTGTTTTCGTTTCGGTGTCTCTTCTATTTTTGTAGAAAATTATACTTTTTGATCGAAATTTGGCAATAATAATTTTCTATTGCGGTAATAATATTCCGTTAACAATTTTTAGTGTTTGGGTTTAACACATAAGAATTGAAACTGAGTTTTGATCCCATATGGTTTGGGCCAAAAAGTACACATGGTTGAGAATATATTAAGCAAGTACAATATAAAAAAACACATACAAACTTGGTTCAGAAACATTTAAGCAAACACAATATAAGATAATAAGATTCATATAAGTACTAATTTAGTTAACAGTACATAAACTTTGGAGCCTAGTTTGCAAAATTCAGGTGAAAGGTGCACGGAATTGAGTAAATTTGTTAACTACTAATGGGCTTGATTAGTTGATCTTAACAGCGGGTACATTAGGCCCCAATCTTTTTTCTCAGCATGGATGGTCTTGTAGAAAATCTCGTTGGCTAAATTGATCTCGCTGTTATAATCTAATAAAAGAGGTGTCAAAAGTAGGCTGGACATGAGCGTTGTCAAAAGAGTACTGTGATTCGAATCTGCACGAAACTCAATTCTTCTAACATCCTTGCCATCAAATTCAAGGATAACATTTAACACTTCATCAGTCTCGTACCTCTTTTTTGTTTCTGGGGATACTTAACGACACGCATCAAGAGTTTCACCCCTGATGGTTCTGCACATTGTATGAGGTACCCTTTTTAGTAACAGTCTATCTAATTTGACAATTAGGTTTCCTTTGATCAAATAGTCCTTTTATATAAGGAATTTTACCTGGTAAGTTATGACATCGTCTTGAAGTCATGAAAGCAACTCGGAAGCTTGCAAATTCTTTGGATGACTTTTGTACCAAGCCAAGTCATCTTCAGTAACGATCATTGAAGTTGCAGCTGGAATTAATTCGCTTGCAAAGTCATTTGCCTTCAGAGACTTGTCCCTCAGGAAATCCTACATAATATCAGTTATATTGTTCATTAGGCAGGGACATGAACACAAATCAGACTCGGAAAAAGGATACTTCATAATCATGGAGTAGAAATAGAAAAGAAAGCTACCCACAATAGTTAAAGCCAGATAGCCGAAAAGTCCCAGCGTAATCGGTGAATTGGCACCATTAAAAATAACTAAGGCATTGTAATCGACTTAAGAAACGAACTACATAGAACCAACTAAAAAAAAAAAAAAAAAAAAAAAAAAAAAAAAAAAAAAAAAAAATTGCCTCTAATCGCGATAAGAGCAGTATTAATTCAGTTTTGAATATTCAAATCAGACCAGAATTTGTTAGGAATTGGACAGAAGTTCAGTAAACATAAAACTTTTGATTTTATCTAGCGCTAGCCACTTTTTACGCAGTTTAGGGGGTGTTTGGGATTGCTTATTTTTTTACGTTTATGCTTAAAACTAAGTACCTATAAGCTGCTTGTGTGATCTATTTTATTGGCTCATACTCTATAGTCTCTTCAGGGCTATTCGATAAAAATGGAAAAATGTAGTAAGCGACCTTGTACACCTATGTAGCAGATATGCAAACGGGTCTAGTGTTGGACCTATTTCATGGTTTTGCTTTTTGCAAGTAAATATTCGACACGTAAAGCGATACTACATTCTTGAGAAACTATTGTGATACAAAAAACAAACACAGGGATATATCAATGGCATAACAAAGTAAAGAAGTCAGGAAGGTAAAGGTCTAATAAATTGTGAAAGGAACTGCTTTTATCTTTAACCCTTTGCACACAACTTAAGTTGTAAGATTTTATGACAGAGCGAATCTGTAAAAATACAAATTTAAGAACTCAAAGAACTTACATCAAAACCGTTGAATAGTTTACCTGTTTTTTATATCTGATTCCCTTCGGCCGAGTCTGGGGGTGTCAACAGTAAGGACAGTAGCCTTGAAACCAACCTTTTCGGCTCGTTTTACCAGCAGAACAACCACATTTATGTCTTTGTACATCTGGCAATCAGGGAAAAATTGAAATTTTAATATAAAGAATTGTGGGTATTGTCAAATATGTTGTAAAGACAGATGGAATTACTTGTATAGGTAGTCATACACTAAGTCCCATATTTAGAACGAACCTTTGATAAAAAAATGACAGCCGACTTATTTTTTGACTTCACATCCAAACAACTCGAATCCAATGTGTGTGCAAAACCGAACTTTCAACCCAACTTTAAAAAAGGGTTTATATTTGTCATCAAAAAAAAGTTATCGACTCTGAGATCGTTGATAAATATTCAATAGGTAGAAGAACTTTCTCGTAGTAATAAACCTTACTGAGTTTAAAAAGCCATACAGCTAATGCGTATTGATGAAGCAAAAAGTGTACTGCTTTTAGGGGGTCATTTAAGCCCTAAATCGTATTTATTTGATCAAATATTGCCCTAAATTGTTCCTTTTGTCATTTTAGGTACTTTGGAGAAGAAATCTGGAAAAGGAAGCATTTTGGACGTTTTTGGAGCATAAAAGTGAAGAAAACAACAAAGTCTCCAAAGCTGCTGGAAAAGTACACTTGACGGCGTCAATTATTGCTCTTGACGGCGTCACGGCTTGGCAAAAAAGGTGGATATGAAAAATACACATGATAAGCCAGGGAGTTTTACAAAGGAAGTCTGACGGCGTCACCCTTTGAAGTGATCAAGGTCGTCACGGTTTAAGTTAAAGCGAGACGGCGTCAAGCACATTTCTGACGGCGTCAAGCCTTGATAAGCCAGGGAGGATTTTGGAGGACTAAAGAGGGACGGCGTCAGGAAGACCATCCGGGAACCCTAGACATGGCGAGGTGACGGCGTCAAGATCTACAACGTGACGCCGTCAGCCACTAAGTTCTATATATAGTTTTGCAATTTTTTGTCATTAGTGTGTAACTTTGTGAGGAGAAACCCTAAGATGAATTTCTGCCATTTTTAAGGGTTTTCATACCCTTGGATCTCCCATGTTTAATTGAAGATAAGTAATCACTTAATCAATCAATATGTCTATGTGTTGTTTGATTATATCTTGTTCTTGTCTTTTGATTAACATGCTAGGCTAGATTTATCTTGTGTTTGCTTAGATCTAATGAAACCTAACTATTGATTACTAGTTGTTAGTGTGTTATTAAATGTATTGGGTGATTGTTTATCGATGTTAGGCTTAAGAAAACTGGCTAACCTCCTATACGGTAACTTGCTTGAACGTCTTAAGAAACATGAACCAATGCGTACTAAGGTTTTTATGGTTGTATTTAATGCATGAGCGAATTCTAGTGATCCCATGTTAGGAGCTTCCTAGCCGGCTCGACATAGGAGTGAAGTAGGAGCTTGTAGAGTTGGGGAAGTACGTACGCCACCCCACGATTGGTATTAAGGAATACACCCGTCATCCACGCAATTAATACACACTAATCAACCGGTAAAAGATAGTTAGGGAGTAAGGAAATCTAAGTAAACACATTTCTCCCCATATAAGTTACACGACCTTTTCATTTTCAGTTATTTTATTTTATTTGCATTTGTAGTCATTTGGGTTAGTTGACTAGCAACTAATTCTGCCCACTCCTTCAAACCCGAGATTTTATTTGCTTTCATAAAAATATAAAAATACAAAAAGAATCTTCCCTCACCCTTAGACCTATTAGAATAGTTTTTCAATCCTAACGACACTATTCCCCTAGAGAATGATCAATCCCCAGGTACTTGCCACTTCACTATACTACATCGGTCAGGTACACTGCCTGGTGGGGATTGCAAGCCTCTTGAGATCCCTCGAGAGGTAAAACCTGTTGTAAGGTCGCAAAATCACGCATCAAGTTTTTGGCGCCGCTGCCGGGGAATAGTTATTGTTTAGGTTGAATTTTTATTTTATTAGGTCTACTCACTAGATTCCTTTCTAGTGAGATTTTTATTTTATTTTTCTAGGATTTCTTGTAGTCTATCTTTTTCTTTGTGCCCTTTGTTTGTAAAACCATTTTCATTTGTCACTATGATGGATGAAATTCCATTTAGATCATTGACAATAGAGGAACAATTATATTTCACCAATAGATTTGTTTCCTATCATTCCTATGAATTTTTGTGTGATCTTTGTGATTTCCAAAAGGAGTTAGGGGTAAGGTTAGATGGGTTTAATGAATTCTATGCATGTGAGATTTCTATTAGACGAGCATTATCTGGATCAATTCCTTTTAGTCAGGCCCTTTGGATGAATTTTAAGGAAAGTTTCCTAACCATGACCCATAAGTGGAACGAATTGGTGGATTCGTATGAGCAAAGAGACCTAGTTTGCCAAGGAATTGTGGATAGAGCCGAAGCAATAAACCATAAGTTGGATGAAGCGCTAGGTTTGTTATCATCACTACCTAAGAAAACAATTGATGAGGATATAGGTGATCTTGATCACATGGAAATGATGACGGTAAACACATAAGCCACAAAACCACCATTCATTTGAGGCACACACACCGCCCGTGACTTACCCGGAAGAAGTATAGGGACTTTAGGAATCCGATGGAGGTAGAACCTTGGACCAAACACAACTAGAGGATATAGGTTTGGATACTTGTAGTCATAACCTTTCTTTTAGTTATATGGAAGTCCTAGTTTTGATGACCGGAGCCTAAACAAACCGTTACCTAATCTTCCATCCTTAGATGTGAACTTAGGAATTGAATTGGTCCCGAACCATCAAACCATTAGTCCGGTAGTTTATGTTGAAGGTAGTAGACTCTAGCCTTGTAGAGAGGAAGCTAATAAGGGGTGACCATGACCTTAATACTTACATCACCCATTCATGATTGATCACAAGAACATTAGGTTTAACCGGGTCTATTGGGTCAAGATGGATTCCCAATTAGGAGTCTCTCGATTGTTAGAAAATGATCTTTTTAGGAGACACTTTAACTGTCACCATTGACCAAGTGAACTAGGTAAGGTTATGATGAAAGGAGCACACCTTTGGCATATAATTATCACCAATCTTTCTCACGTGCATATCCTACCGAGCTGGTGTAATCGTCTATCACGCACTTAACTAAGTGTAGGGAAAACCTCCCCTATTTCCGTTTAATAAGGGTAGAGTCAGGCTCGTGACTCGAACAAAACAAGCGCTTTTGGGAGGCAACCCAAGCGTTATTTGCTTTGTGTGTTTATTTATTGCTTGTTTGATTTTATTTGTTTCGTATGTATGTTAATTTATTATTATTGATTCATGTTCAAAACTAAATTGTGAAAATGTTTGATCTTGTTTTACTTCGTCTTAATCATTAAAGGTATTTTGTAAAAGTTAGTGTAAGGAAATCCAATCGGTTTATTAGAACACAAATGAACATGAATCGTAATAATATTAAATTAACATACATATTAGTAATAGTTTGAGTCAAATGCTTGTATCGAGTCATAATGATATTTTGCAGGATTTCCAGGAAGTAAGGTAGAGGTTTTTCCAGAAATTTTCCGGAAACTTAACATGAGAATTCTGTCAGATCATTTCTGACGGCGTCAGGCTTTACAACCTGACGGCGTCAGGTTTTAATTTTCTGAAATTTTTGAAAGTTTTGTTTTCATAAAAAGTTTTTATTAAATCTCTAACTTATAAACTCCAGGAATCTGCAAAATTATCATTCCACAAGCATTATATCCTTATATAGAATTTATCCCGCCGATGTTATGCAGGTTTTCGTGTTTGTTTTCTCAGGTTTAACAGGTTATTTTGGACAAGGAGATGTTTGTGGAATCAAGCTTATGGCGATGCTTTAGTCTTGAAGCTTCTACAATCTCTTGGAAGAAGATCTAACCATGTCACCTCTTTATCCACCAAACGAATCAGGGGAGTATTTGATTTCATTCTTTTACCTTATTTAATTTTACATCTTGTTATTTGAACATTGGGGACAATGTTCATCTTAAGTGTAAGGGGGGGGGGGGGGTAAAGTACGATACTTTAGAGAATGCTATTACGCTTGATTTTTCGTTTGTTTGATGGTAGATGTGTAATAAAACTGAGAGAAATACCTGTTAGGGCAATTTTAGTGCCAAATTTAAAATTTTTTACAACATATAGGAGTGAAACTTTGATCTTAATGAGCGTCTCATGGATAGGAATTATATGACTAGCACAAAAACCGTACCACTAAAAATTTTTCCACCTCAAATATGTGAGGTTCGCCCCTAGAATTGGTAGGAAAAGCATTTATGCTATGATGTGTGTACCGGTAGCACTTAGATTCTAGAACTTGCGTTAGGACCATTCCGAGGCCACAAGTGAGACTACATTCGTGTAGTTAGATTTACTACATGATAAGAGGCATTAGGATTAACCCATTGTTTTACACCTGTGTTTTTGTTATAATTACGTTGGCTACATTGGTCAAGTAATTCTCCCACACCCTTTGCGTTGTACTCATTTTTAGTACACGATACCCCTAGTACACCCCTCAGAGCCTATCTTTTCGTTTCTAACTTTAAGCATTTTACTTAAAGGAAGAATTTGTTACACCCCACTTAAATGTACACCCAAATCGCCTTAGCCTACCTTGTATGCACTCATTTTTAGTGCATTATTGTGACAACATTTGTTTAAACCCTTAGTTAATTATCTAATTGATTACATGGTTGCTAAGTCGAGTCATATCCTTGTACATATTGTTTTGGGACGATTGAGACTCATGGGTAAAGTACTAGTGTAATGGAGTAATGGGGAAGAACAACATTATTACCCCCATATGTGCTAAATATATTTTTTTTAAAAAAGTACTCCAAGTTTTTCGATTATCTTAATTCGAGTCATTAGAATAGTTATTTGTAAAGTTATGTAAAAGTTCAAGTGTAAGGGTATTTGATGAAGCGAAAAGTGTACCGCTTTTAAGGGGTCATTTAAGCCCTAAATCGTATTTATTTGATCAAATATTGCCCTAAATCGTTCCTTTTGTCATTTTAGGTACTTTTGAGGAGAAATCTGGAAAAGGAGGCATTTTGGACGTTTTTGGAGCATAAAAGTGAAGAAAACGGCAAAGTCTCAAAAATCGGCTGAAAGTTACCTTTGACGGCGTCAGGATTTACTCCAGACGGCGTCATGGCTTGGCAAGAAAAGGTGGATGTGAAATTTACTCATGATAAGCCAGTGAAAATTGCATGTGAATTCTGACGGCGTCACGCTTTAACCTGATCAAGGGAGTCACGGCTTAATTCAAAGAGGGACGGCGTCACGTTCAAGGTCTGACGGCGTCAAGCCTTGATAAGCCAGAACGGATTTTGGAGAGCTAAAGAGGGACGGCGTCAAGAAGGTCATCCGGGAACCCTAAAAGCGGCGAGGTGACGGCGTCACACTCCATAACGTGACGCCGTCAGATGTAAAAATCTATATATAGTTTTGCAATTCTTTGTCATAAGTGTGGAACTTAGTGTGGAATTTTTGGGAGAAAACCCTAAGACGATTTTAGCATCTTTTTCAAGGCTTTTTGCCTTGAGATCTTCCATGTTACATTGAAGATAAGTTATCAATTAATCATTCAATATGTCTATGTGTTGTTTGATTCTATCTTGTTCTTGTCTTTTGATTAATATGTTAGGCTAGATTTATCTTGTGTTTGCTTAGATCTAATGAAACCTAGCTATTGATTATTGGTTATTAGTGTGTTATTAGTTGTATTGGATGATTGTTTATCTATGTTAGGCTTAAGAAAACTGGCTAACTTCCTATTCGGTAACTTGCTTGAACGTCTTAAGAAACATGAACCAAATGCGTACTAAAGGTTTTTATGGTTGTATTTAATGCACAAGCGAATTCTAGTGATCCCATGTTAGGAGCTTCCTAGCCGGCTCGACATAGGAGTGAAGTAGGAGCTTGTAGAGTTGGGTAAGTACGTACGCCACCCCACGATTGGTATTAAGGAATACACCCGTCATCCATGCAACTAATACACACTAATCAACGGTAAAAGATAGTTAGGGAGTAAGGAAATCTAAGTGAACACATTTCTCTACACATTAGTTCTCACCAACTTTTTATTTTCAGTTATTTATTTTATTTGCATTCGTAGTAATTTGGGTTAGTTGACTAGCAACTAATTCCGCCCACTCCTTCAAACCCGAGATTTTACTTGCTTTCATAAAAAATATAAAAACGCAAAAAGAATCTTCCTCAACCTTTAGACCTATTAGAGTAGTTTTTCATACCTAACGAACACTATTCCCTGTGGAGAACGATCAATCCCCCGTACTTACCACTACACTATACTACATCGGTCAGGTACACTGCCTGGTGGGGTTGTAAGCCTCTTGAGATCCCTCGAGAGGTAAAACCTGTTGTAAGGTTGCAAAACCACGCATCAAGTTTTTGGCGCCGCTGCCGGGGAATAGTTATTGTTTAGGTTGAATTTTTATTTTATAGGTCTACTCACTAGATTCCTTTCTAGTGAGATTTTTATTATTTTTTTTTTTTTAGGTTTTCTTTAGTCTATCTATTTTCTTCGTTTCTTTGTTCGTAACCATTACCATTCGACATCATGGAAGATGGTAATATCCTTAATCCCAACAACCCACCACCACAACAACCACCACCTCCTAGAGCCCGTACTTTAGGAGAGTACTCCCGTCCTTGCCACCATGGCTATCGAAACACCATTGAGCTCACTCAAGGAGCCAATGTCACACCCTTGCGATCCGACACCATCCGGTTGGTGCAAAGCGGATGCGCATTCCATGGACTTCGTTCCGAAGATCCTAATCAACATCTCAAGGACTTTCTCAAAATTGTTGATTCTATAGACCTTGATGTTGCCACTCGAGAGACGACCCGATTGCGTCTCTTCCAATTCTCTCTGCGGGACCAAGCTAGTCAGTGGCTAGAACGTCAACCCGCAGGATCCATCACCTCTTGGGATGATCTCACCACTCGTTTCCTTGCTCAGTTTTTCCCACCGGGAAGAACTACCAAGCTAAGGAATGATATCTTGATGTTCCAACAACGTCAAGGCGAAACTCTCTACGAGGCATGGACTCGATTCAAGGACTTACTCCAAAAAGTCCCTCATCATGGCATAAATCTCTGGCTTCAAATCCAAATCTTCTATGACCATGTTGATTACCACACCAAGCGTGCCATCGATCGAGCCGCCGGGGGCAGATTGCGCGACAAAAGCGCCGAGGAATCATGGGAGATCATTGATGAGCTTGCATCCGATGATGATGAATTGTGGCAAGTCTCCCACGACGTGCGCTCGGCAGTCAAGACATATTCATCGCTCGATACAGCCAATCAAATCACTGAGGAAAGCGTTAGTGAACTTGAGAAAAGGGTTGCATATCTTATGGAAAAGCAAAAGAGACCCTTAAGTCCACAAAAAGCAACAATTAACTCAGTCTCAAGCGTTAAGCAAACACCATTGTCCGAATCACCCCTTAGGGAAAATGCTAAACCCTTCCATAAGCACGCTCAACCCAACTCACCACCTCAGGAACTTAGTCCAACATTCGAAGCTCGAATGAGAGAGTACATGTCAAAACACTCCGAACGGTTGGCAAAATTTGAGGAAGCCGTCTACAAACAGAAGGAGGAAATGGAAGAGAAGATGGCGGAAATGATGAATCTTTTGAAAGAATATACAAATACAAAAGCCCCTGAAAAAGTGTTGATGAGGAATGACGCTGAAGTTCCTAACACTAAATTTGTCAAGGCCACCTCCGTCGTCCAAGAGGGCGGAAATGATGGAAGAGGGAAATCCATAACTATGGAAGTTAACAAAATTGACCTCATCCCACTTAATAATGAAAACACCAATGCCTACAAATGCGATTCCGACAAGGGAGAGGAGGCGCCCTCTGAGGAGCGCCACTTGGTTGAACCGCCAGTGTCACAACAAGTGAGGCATTACTTGAAGCACGAAATAAACAAGGAGACCATAAACGATTGGGTGAGAAACTATCGACGTACTCATCTACCCAACAGGGAGTCCAAGAAGGTGGAACCGGATGATAAATCTGACACATTACCCGGTGGGCAATTGTATGAATGCCTCATAGGACAAAAGTTAGTGGAAAAGCATGAATTCTACGGGGTCTTTGAAATACCATGCAGCATTGGAAAACACAAGTATCTGGATGCGATAGCTGACCAAGGCTCCGACGTAAATTTGATGCCTTTATCCATTTATGTCCAGTTAACCGATGAGTTGCCATCCATCACTCATACTAAACTCTCCTTTGCGAAACATTCTTATGAGTATCCGTTAGGAATTGCAGAAGATGTGTTGGTCAACGTTGCCGGATTCCTGTATCCGGTCGACTTCATGATCATTGAGAGAAATGATATGAATATGCCAATAATCCTTGGGGCACCCTTTCTCGCTACCACTAGAGCACAAATCAATTACGAAAATAGCACCATCCAAATGAAGAAGGGGAAGAAAACAATAAACTTCCCAACGATCCCACGACATATACGAGATGTTGCTCTGCAGAAGAAGATGGAGGCTAACCCCAATATAATCCGTGGTAATGTTCGAGAGAAAATTCTTGCATGGGAGGCAAGGATTAAGAACTATATGTAAAATGAGATCAGAGAATGTAAGGGTGGAAATAACGATTATATTGAGGCTGATGAGCAAACCAATAACCCCGTTGAATTTACAAAAGGAGACTCAGTGCTCCTAAGGCATTCAGAAACAGAAGCACCTACCAATGAACCAAGTCCCTGGTGGTACGGACCATTCACAATTAAAAGTTTACACCAAGATGGGATAGTAAGCTTGGCTAGCAAGGGAGGAGGTGAAGTGACCGCGAATGTCGAGCGATTGAGACACCACCACCCTGAGAACAAGGATCATATCTATCAGGGATACGTCATTATGAATGATGGAATCACGTAATGTACGTGACTTTGAGTCTAGCTACAAGACTCGTTAATAAAGAAAAGCGCTTCTTGGGAGGCAACCCAATCTTTATTTGCTTTGTGTGTTTATTTATTTGTTTGTTTGATTTTATTTGTTTCCGTATGTGTGTTTAAGTTTCATTATTATTGATTCATGTTCAAAAGTAATTTGTGAAAATGCTTTATTTTGTTTTTAACTTTGTCTTAACTACATATAAAGGTATTTTGCAAAAGATAAGTGTAAGGGAAATCTAAATCGGTTTATTAGAACACAAATGAACATGAATCGTAATAATAATAAATTAACATACATATTAGTATTTGTTTGAGTCAAATGCTTGTATCGAGTCATAGTGATGTTTTGCAGGATTTCCAGGAAGTAAGGTAAAGGTTTTTCCAGAAATTTTCCGGAAACTTAAAATGAGAATTTTTGTCAGGTCATTTCTGACGGCGTCAGGGTTTATAACCTGACGGCGTCAGATTTAATTTTCAGAAATTTTTGAAAGTTTTGTTTTTAAAAAGTTTTTATTAAATCTCCAACTTATAATCTCCAGGAATCTGCAAAATTATCATTCCACAAGCATTATATCTTTATATATAGATTTATCCCGCCGATGTTATGCAGGTTTTCGTGTTTGTTTTCTCAGGTTTAACAGGTTATTTTGGACAAGGAAATGTTTTGAATCAAGCTTATGGCGATGCATTAGTCATGGAGCTTCAACATTACTTTGGAAGAAGATCTAACCGTGTTACTTCATTATCCACCGAGCAAATCAGGGGAGTATTTGATTTCAATCTTTTACTTTTTGCTTTTACATCTTGTTATTTGAACATTGGGGACAATGTTCATCTTAAGTGTAAGGGGGGGTAAAAATACGATTTTAGAGAATACAATTACGCTTGATTTTTGTTTGTTTGATAGTAGATGTGTAATAAAACTGAGAGAAATACTTGTTAGGGTAATTTTAGTGCCAAATTTAAAATTTTTTACAACATTTAGGAGTGAAACTTTGATCTTAATGAGCGTCTCACGGATAGGAGTTATATGACTAGCACAAAAACCGTACCACTAAAAAATTTTCCACCCCCAAATATGTGAGGTTCGCCCCTAGAATTGGTAGGAAAAGCATTTATGCTATGATGTGTGTACCGGTAGCACTTAGATTCTAGAACTTGCGTTAGGACCATTCCAAGGCCACAAGTGAGACTACATTCGTGTAGTTAGATTTACTACATGATAAGAGGCATTAGGATTAACCCATTGTTTTACACCTGTGTTTTTGTTATAATTACATTGGCTACATTGGTCAAGTAATTCTCCCACACCCTTTGCGTTGTACTCATTTTTAGTACACGATACCCCTAGTACACCCCTCAGAGCCTATCTTTTCGTTTCGACCTTTAAGCATTTTACTTAAAGGAAGAATTTGTTACACCCCACTAAAATGTACACCCAAATCGCCTTAGCCTACCTTGTATGCACTCATTTTTAGTGCATTATTGTTACAACATTTGTTTAAACCCAAGTTAATTATCTAATTGATTACATGGTTGCTAAGTCGAGTCATATCCTTGTACATATTGTTTTGGGACGATTGGGACTCATGGGTAAAGTACTAGTGTAATGGAGTAATGGGGAAGAACATCATTCATTACCCCCATATGTGCTAAATATTTTAAAAGTACTCCAAGTTTTTCAATTATCTTAATTCGATTCATTAGAATAGTTATTTGTAAAGTTATGTAAAAGTTTAAGTGTAAGGGGAATGCAACGCCCCTATGATGTATTATTTTGGATGGTAGGGCAAAAGTGTATGCAAAAAAAAAAAAAAAAAAAAAAAAAAAAAAAAAAAAAAAAAAAACGAAAAAATCAAGAAAAAATACAAAAAAAAATGAGAAAAAGAAAAGTAGAAAAAACATACGGACTACCATCCCGTTTTATTTTATGTTTATTTTATGTTTTTGTTATTTTCTTTCATTAGCTTAAGATTGAGTCGAGTCTTGGCTTAGCAACATTGTATAGTACATGTAATCGATCAAGATCTTTAACTCGCCACCAGTAAAACATCCTTTATCCAACAAAACCGTGTTTATCATATCCCTACACCTAACGTTATAACCCATTTAAAAGCCCTCTTTGATAGTTTATCTTAGGTGCTTACGCCTAGTGGAGGAGGTTTTCGATCCTTTCCCAAGCCTATGGTAATCTATTTGCTATGACAGGTAGTGAGAGATATTATCCGTTTCCATTTATGAGATTTATTTTGATGACATTTGAGAGATGTGAGTATCTAAACACTACTTGTGAGGTGCTAGTTTATAATCTCCGTGCTTATTATGATTAAAGAGGAACGATTATTTGTTGTAATTACTTTTATGTTAGTATTAAATGACCCCTAACTTGTATTTTGATTAGAATAAAAGCGCATTTGCTTGAGGACAAGCAAATCTCAAGTGTAAGGGTATTTGATGAAGCGAAAAGTGTACCGCTTTTAAGGGGTCATTTAAGCCCTAAATCGTATTTATTTGATCAAATATTGCCCTAAATCGTTCCTTTTGTCATTTTAGGTACTTTTGAGGAGAAATCTGGAAAAAGAGGCATTTTGGACGTTTTTGGAGCATAAAAGTGAAGAAAACGACAAAGTCTCAAAAATCGGCTGAAAGTTACCTTTGACGGCGTCAGGATTTACTCCAGACGGCGTCATGGCTTGGCAAGAAAAGGTGGATGTGAAATTTACTCATGATAAGCCAGTGAAAATTGCATGTGAATTCTGACGGCGTCACGCTTTAACCTAATCAAGGGCGTCACGGCTTAATTCAAAGAGGGACGGCGTCACGTTCAAGGTCTGACGGCGTCAAGCCTTGATAAGCCAGAACCGATTTTGGAGAGCTAAAGAGGGACGGCGTCAAGAAGGTCACCCGAGAACCCTAAAAGCGGCGAGGTGACGGCGTCACACTCCATAACGTGACGCCGTCAGATGTAAAAATATATATATAGTTTTGCAATTCTTTGTCATAAGTGTGGAACTTAGTGTGGAATTTTTGGGAGAAAACCCTAAGACGATTTTAAGCATCTTTTTCAAGGCTTTTTGCCTTGAGATCTTCCATGTTACATTGAAGATAAGTTATCAATTAATCATTCAATATGTCTATGTGTTGTTTGATTCTATCTTATTCTTGTCTTTTGATTAATATGTTAGGCTAGATTTATCTTGTGTTTGCTTAGATCTAATGAAACCTAGCTATTGATTATTGGTTATTAGTGTGTTATTAGTTGTATTGGATGATTGTTTATCTATGTTAGGCTTAAGAAAACTGGCTAACTTCCTATTCGGTAACTTGCTTGAACGTCTTAAGAAACATGAACCAAATGCGTACTAAAGGTTTTTATGGTTGTATTTAATGCACAAGCGAATTCTAGTGATCCCATGTTAGGAGCTTCCTAGCCGGCTCGACATAGGAGTGAAGTAGGAGCTTGTAGAGTTGGGGAAGTACGTACGCCACCCCACGATTGGTATTAAGGAATACACCCGTCATCCACGCAACTAATACACACTAATCAACCGGTAAAAGATAGTTAGGGAGTAAGGAAATCTAAGTGAACACATTTCTCTACACATTAGTTCTCACCAACTTTTTATTTTCAGTTATTTATTTTATTTGCATTCGTAGTAATTTGGGTTAGTTGACTAGCAACTAATTCCGCCCACTCCTTCAAACCCGAGATTTTACTTGCTTTCATAAAAAATATAAAAACACAAAAAGAATCTTCCTCAACCTTTAGACCTATTAGAGTAGTTTTTCATACCTAACGAACACTATTCCCTGTGGAGAACGATCAATCCCCCGTACTTACCACTACACTATACTACATCGGTCAGGTACACTGCCTGGTGGGGTTGTAAGCCTCTTGAGATCCCTCGAGAGGTAAAACCTGTTGTAAGGTTGCAAAACCACGCATCAGGATGCAACGCCCCTATGATGTATTATTTTGGATGGTAGGGCAAGAGTGTATGAAGAAAAAAAAATCAAGAAAAATACAAAAAAATGAGAAAAAGAAAAGTAGAAAAAACATACGGACTACCATCCCGTTTCATTTTATGTTTTTGTTATTTTGTTTTTAGCTTAAGTCGAGTCTAGTCTTGGCTTAGCAACGCCATATTGTACATGTAATTAATCAAGATCTTTAACTCGCCACCAGTAAAATATCCTTTATCTAACAAAACCGTGTTTATCATATCCCTACACCTAACGTTATAACCCGTTTAAAAGCCCTCTTTGATAGTTTATCTTAGGTGCTTATGCCTAGTGGAGAAGGTTTTTGATCCTTTCCCAAGCCTATGGTAATCTATTTGCTATGACAGGTAGTGAGAGATATTATCCGTTTTCATTTATGAGATTTATTTTGATGACACCTGAGAGATGTGAGTATCTAAACACTACTTGTGAGGTGCTAGTTTGTAATCTCCGTGCTTATTATGATTAAAGTGGAACGACTATTTGTTGTAATTACTTTTATATTAGCATTAAATGACCCCTAACTTGTATTTTGATTAGAATAAAAGCGCATTTGCTTGAGGACAAGCAAATCTCAAGTGTAAGGGTATTTGATGAAGCGAAAAGTGTACCGCTTTTAGGGGGTCATTTAAGCCCTAAATCGTATTTATTTGATCAAATATTGCCCTAAATCGTTCCTTTTGTCATTTTAGGTACTTTGGAGAAGAAATCTGGAAAAGGAAGCATTTTGGACGTTTTTGGAGCATAAAAGTAAAGAAAACGACAAAGTCTCCAAAGCTGCTGGAAAAGTACACTTGACGGCGTCAATTATTGCTCTTGACGGCGTCACGGCTTGGCAAAAAAGGTGGATATGAAAAATACACATGATAAGCCAGGGAGTTTTACAAAGGAAGTCTGACGGCGTCACCCTTTGAAGTGATCAAGGTCGTCACGGTTTAAGTTAAAGCGAGACGGCGTCAAGCACATTTCTGACGGCGTCAAGCCTTGATAAGCCAGGGAGGATTTTGGAGGACTAAAGAGGGACGGCGTCAGGAAGACCATCCGGGAACCCTAGACACGGCGAGGTGACGTCGTCAAGATCTACAACGTGACGCCGTCAGCCACTAAGGTTATATATAGTTTTGCAATTTTTTGTCATTAGTGTGCAACTTTGTGAGGAGAAACCCTAAGACGAATTTCTGCCATTTTTAAGGGTTTTCATACCCTTGGATCTCCCATGTTTAATTGAAGATAAGTAATCACTTAATCAATCAATATGTCTATGTGTTGTTTGATTATATCTTGTTCTTGTCTTTTGATTAACATGCTAGGCTAGATTTATCTTGTGTTTGCTTAGATCTAATGAAACCTAACTATTGATTACTAGTTGTTAGTGTGTTATTAAATGTATTGGGTGATTGTTTATCGATGTTAGGCTTAAGAAAACTGGCTAACCTCCTATACGGTAACTTGCTTGAACGTCTTAAGAAACATGAACCAATGCGTACTAAGGTTTTTATGGTTGTATTTAATGCATGAGCGAATTCTAGTGATCCCATGTTAGGAGCTTCCTAGCCGGCTCGACATAGGAGTGAAGTAGGAGCTTGTAGAGTTGGGGAAGTACGTACGCCACCCCACGATTGGTATTAAGGAATACACCCGTCATCCACGCAATTAATACACACTAATCAACCGGTAAAAGATAGTTAGGGAGTAAGGAAATCTAAGTAAACACATTTCTCCCCATATAAGTTACACGACCTTTTCATTTTCAGTTATTTTATTTTATTTGCATTTGTAGTCATTTGGGTTAGTTGACTAGCAACTAATTCCGCCCACTCTTTCAAACCCAAGATTTTATTTGCTTTCATAAAAATATAAAAATACAAAAAGAATCTTCCCTCACCCTTAGACCTATTAGAATAGTTTTTCAATCCTAACGACACTATTCCCCTAGAGAACGATCAATCCCCCGGTACTTGCCACTTCACTATACTACATCGGTCAGGTACACTGCCTGGTGGGGATTGCAAGCCTCTTGAGATCCCTCGAGAGGTAAAACCTGTTGTAAGGTCGCAAAACCACGCATCACGTATGTCAAATAGAGCACCATGTTTTTGAAAATATTATTTTGAGTAAACTACACCAATGGTCCTTGTGGTTTGCGTTGACTGGCGGATTCAGTCCTTTGACCAAAAAACTTGCGCCGGTGGTCCTTAAGTCAGAAACGTTATGCACCGTTGGTCCCTCCACTAACTGGGCCCACTAACTCCCACTAACGCTCGTTAAGTATTGGATTTAAAGGGGTATTTTCGTCATTTCACAACACAAACACAAACACAAACACAAACACAAATCTGAACACAAACACAAAACACAACACACAAAACACAAAACACAAACTCAAACCCAGAATCCGGCCAACACCTCCAAACACAAAACACAAACTCAAACCCAGAACTTCAAACACAAAACACAAACACAAAACACAAACCCAGAATCCGGCCAACACCAGAACTTCAAACTCAAACCCAGAAATCCCACCATGACACCACCACCAGTAACCATCAAATATGCTCCCACCAGTCCACCACTACAACATCAACTAACAAACAATTTCACAACAGCAACTGCAACCTCATAAACTCAATAAACCAAAACAACAAAAACATCAACCAACCACAAACAAATTGTATGAACTTTAAGTGTCAATTTACTTGATTAACTACTACAATTCTTTTTATTGTTGACTCATTTCCCAAACCACAAATTAGCCGGTTAACAAAAGTTTAAAAAATACCAAAAAAAAGAGAGTTCTATTTCGGCTATTGAAGATGCTCGATTGAGTGTCAATATCAAGCTCCCTTAAAAAAAAATTGGTGTCACAAATTAAAGCCAAAGACAAATGTCCCTATTGCTAACCTGCTTCAACTCTACTGACACCCATTCGTAGCAATATCAAGCTCCCTTAAAGTATACCAATTACCCCAACCCAAATGTGACACTTGTGGCTGAACCGTCACAATAGCCAACTGATCACCCGACCCACTTCCATAACTTGACCCACTTGCCAAACCCGGATAAGAAACCCGCTTCTCTTTACTCATATCTATCCGGATCTTCTCATCACTAGGATCCGGTTCAGTAACAGGGTCGATCCATTGCTGTTGGATATGATCATCAGTAGTGTGTTGGATTTATGGGTTTTGTGTGTGAGTTTGTGTTTAAGAAAATCGGACATTTTTTTTGAGGTTGTTGTCGGTGTGTTGTCGGTGTGTGAGTTTGTGTTTAAGAAAACCGGACATCCATGAATCAAAGAAGAATATGTCACAGGACTTAATTGAATAACTATCAAAACCTTGCTCCAAAAAATATATGTAATTGTTAAAATGGTCAAACCAAAACAAACCATGGATGATGAGAACGATGGTGGTGGTGCTCGTTAATGGTGAATTTTTCTATCGAGTTTGTGATGAAGAAACATACTGGTGGTGGTTAGATCATGTGGAAGGGAGATAGACATGGAGGTGGTGAGTGGTTAGATCTTGATGAAGCAGATGTGTTTTTGGTGAAGCAGATGTGTTTAGGAGAAAGACAAGGTTAGGTAGATGTGTGTGTGACTAGGAATGGTTTAAGACATACGGTTGGAAATTCTACTTAGAGTAAATTACACCATTGGTCCTTGTAATGTGAAGTGACCAAATTACCCTTTTAAATCCAATAGATAACGGGCGTTAGTATCAGTTTGTGGGGCCTTGTGGGGCCACGTGGCATGAGGGACTAACGGTGCATAACGTTTCTGACTTAAGGACCACCGGCGCAAGTTTTTTGGTCAAAGGACCAAATCCGCCAGTCAACGCAAACCACAAGGACCATTGGTGTAGTTTACTCTATTATTTTTATAACAAAAGAGCCAAATGTTGTTAATACGTACAGCATGGGGTCGATTAGGCGCGGGCTACATTACGGCAATGTGATTTTGACCAACACTTCTTTAAGATTGCACTTTCTTTTACAAAAGTTAGCACCATTACCTTTTCTTTGATTTACTACATGATACCATTCCTAAGAAAAGGTACAGTAAAATGAAAACAATAAAATAGGAAAAAAATGGAAGAATTTCATTTACCTTGAGTTTCAGCTCGGCTGATCCCACACATATAGTAGCCGTATCACGGACCAATAAAGTACCAGCAGACACTTCCTGCGGCAAACAACCACCAGGGGACTGTTACTGATTTTTTATTGTAAAACAACAACAAAACATTAATCACAAACTGAGTAAAAACAAACACCTTACTTAAAATGGGGATGCAATTACATGTTCTGCAAATACATAATCCAATGACGCAACCAACTTCAAACGAAGCTGAAATGAAACCTGCACAAGACATTAACACGTATTGAAGGGTCAGTTATGTGTAAATAATAAAGGGAAGCTTTTAGATCCCGAACCCTTACCTTGAATACTGTTCAAGAAATTGAATGTCCCCAATTGCTACATCACCTACTTGATTTTGCAATCCAAAAAGAGAACCCGTGTTACAGCCACCTCTGCAGGAACAAAAGAGGAATTCACCCCTTAACAGAACCCACACCCCCTGAACACACATCCTGAACACACCTACTGAACCACACACAACCGAACCTCAATATGTTGTGAACCACCGATATGCATCCTGTCAAAACAGCCCGTAAAAACACAACTAAATCGAACACTCACAAATCAAATTCAATCTAAGAGCCTTCTGTCAAGAATTTCATCAAAAACTTATGATCACAAAACAAAAATCCAATAAATAACCATTTCAATAAAACACAAATAAGCAATAAATCAATTAAAACACCCAAATCTTGCTAATTTGTTCTACCTAATTTTTTTTTATCAAACCACCTTAATCTATGTGTGAAGCGACACTCGAATTACAAAACCAAAATTCTATCAATACCCACTTAAACTAAACACAAATTTAATCCTGACTCTCTGTATCATATAGTTCCTGCATCTCAAAAGAATATCCTTATTCCCATTGAGTACGAAGACATAGTTTAACATTCAAAACTCAACTATACAATCAACACATACCTATTATAAAAATACAACCACACAGGTCAAGAGCACAAAGAGTTGGACACCCGTAAGGTAAGCTAATAACAACAACATCACCAACTCCCACGCACCAACCAATATTTATCAACCGGAATTGATTACAGTTGTATCCAATAGCCTACAAACACTATAAAAAGTATAATATAATCTCTTTCAATTTACACTCACAAATAGGAGTCTACTTTTGAAAATCTCACCGATTCATTTATTTGCTCAATTATTAGATAAATCTCTAGTCATCATTTCCAATTAACCCTAACACTAAATCAACTAAATAAAACACAAAACGAACCTTCCGAACACAAATTCCTACTCACCGGATCTAGCTGTACACGCCTCTCCATGCCACCACAGTTGCAAACACACATACTCACAGCACCAAAACTGGCCGGATACGCCTCGCCGAAAAACGAAAAAAAAACCCATTCCCATCATCATCAGCACGAAAAAAAAATTGTTACTGTATTAAGAAACTAAAAAATTTAATGGGATGATTACCAATTCACGAAATTAGCTGCTGTTTCACGTCTTTCATGGCGACCCAAATCATCTTAAGATCAAAAATTTTCCTCTATCGACTTTGAACTGATACAGCAACCGAAAACCAATTTTCATACACATCTGTTGTGAATCATTTAAAAAAAATTAGGGTTACTATTTACCTCATAATTTATTATGAAGAATAAAATTGCTGATAGTCTTGTGAAAAGAACAAAAAGGAAGGCTTTACATATGTTAGGAATATAAATATTCATATGAAGGTTCGGTCACCCCGAGCATCTAATTAGCATTTATATAGCTCGTAGGCTTATATATATTTGTTTAGTATTATTAGTAATATTAGTATTAGCTTAGTCGTATTTATATTTGTGGAGTGGGTCGGGGCTTTCCCCACTGTCAGCTCACTCCACAGCCCACTAGGGGCACCAAATAGTAGTAAGTATATAAACCCCTTCCCACACTTGGGAAGGGTTGGAACTTTTATTCACTTAATCTAATATTACCAGTTTTCTCTCTAAGAGTTTCCCTCTCTCTCTAAAACCTCTCTCTACAAACTAACTCCATGGAGTTCTTGATCTTTCAAGATCCAAGGCCACCCGAATAGATCCACACAATCAAGAAGGTTATTTCCTACAATTGGTATCAAGAGCCATGGTTAGGTCCGGTTTGATTGTGTGTTGATTTTTGTTTTCCTTGATTCGAACAGTTTTTTGTTTGCTTAAAATGTTTTGCATCTACTTTGTTTGAATCGTGGGTATTACAAGTGGCTTGAACACATTTTTTTTTCATGTGGGCCTCAAATCTGTTTTTCAGTGATTCGAACATGTTTTTGCTTGCTTAAAATGTTTTGAAGAAATTTTTGTTCATGAGTAACTTTTGCTTACACTGTTCTACTCATATATTTGTTCGAATATCATTTATGTGGGGTTTTGGGTTGAACACTTTGTCCCTTGGATTCGATCAGTTCTAAAGTTCTTGTGCTTTGTTGATGTAAGTCGTATGCTCATTATACAAATATTTACATGTTAAGTGTTGGGTATTTTGACTGGTATGCTAGAATCTATGGTGTATGTCCAGTTGGGTTTGTGTCCAGTTGGTTGTTTTGCTGATTAATGGTGTGCCAAAAGTTGATGTTCTTGGTTACTGCTTGTGTCACATGTTAGTTTCTTGAATGCGGTTTGTCATGTAAAAGAAAAACACAGATCCGGTTTTTAAGGAAAGTACGAAAGTGACAGCTTTGACCGGTCAAATGCGGTTTGTCCTGGACTCGGGTTGTCCTGGACTCGGTTTGTCCCAGACACGGTTTGTCCCAGACGCGGTTTGTCCATTGGCTCACAGACTCGGTTTGTCTGTTTAACCCTGGACTCGGTTTGTCCATACTATCATGAACTCGGTTTGACCATTTTGTCATGGACTCGGTTTGTCATGGACTCGGTTTGTGTATACAAGGTGTATGCGGTTTGACTGTATAAACACGAACTCGGTTTGTGTGTTTGCACAGACGCGGTTTGTGTGCTCTTGCATACATGTGGTTTATCTCTGCTTATGCTTATGTCAACCATGTGTCTAATCCAATCTAATCAACTAGTTGCAAACACAATATGATAGAACAAGAAGAAGCACAAGTCATTGCACAATACTAACAATTACTACATATCTTCAAGACACTACATCAACGATTTCACAGTCAACATCAACAAATCCTAACAATTACAACAACATCAATGATAACTGCTATGTCACTCCACAAAGCACAACCAAACAACAAAAGTTTACATACTACGACTGATAAGCTCTCAGACCCATCTTTCGTGTTCTCCAACTAAAGTATCATGTACATACACACGAAAATGACATCATCATAGATACAATCAGAGATAATTCACCATAGATCTCAGTTTTAATTTCGTGTTACACAGAGCCATTTCGAGACTGATTCGTTTATACTCTATCAAAAGGATCGAGTTATTTTGAAGCTTGGCCTCTGTTAAATATCCGAATCATAACAAGGAAAGAATCATAACAAGTGTGTTATGTTCTTCCTTTGACTCGCTTGAGAAACGAATAACAGAAATAACTACTTACCTTAAATCTTTGACTCGCTTGAAAGATCTTAAGGGAGATCATTGGTGTTCGTTAATATGAGATGGTGAAATGGGACGGATGGCTTTGAGATAAGGGTTTGGCTGTGTGAAGGAGGATGGATTTGAGGTGTTGGAGGGCTGAGCATAAGGAAGGTGAAGGAGGCGGATTTGTTTGTAATTAGGGTTTGTTTTTGTGGCTGATTGAGAGAAAAAATGAAGATTGGGGGCGGATTATTTGGAGATTAGGGATTTGGATTGGGTGTTAAATACGTGTGTAATTAGGGTTGACTTGGATTTGGGTTTTAATTGGACTCTAGTTGTTATTTCTAGAGTGTTGCGTCCAGATTTGTGATTAACAGTTGGGCCTATGATTCATATTGGACTTGGACCAGTCTTCTTTAGATAGACTTAGTTGGATCGTTGATGGTTGATATCACAAAACGATCCTACTTGTGTTGTTTGGGCTGGATTTGAGTTGCTCAATTTATCACTTATTTGGTGTTGATAAAGTTGATATGTTGTTGAATATCATTAGGTACAACTTTTGATCAACAATCTTGATCGAGCTTCAAGATTCCGAGATCACCAATTATTTTGGGTTATGAATGTCATCGGGATTACAGAGGTGTGGAAGTTTGTCAGCATTGTGGATGCCTATGATTTGAGTGAGTCTGCAATTTAATTTTTGCGAGTTGAGTTACAGTTGACAGATTGCAATGTGATTAATTGTGATTTGTCAAGTTGCGTGTTTGACTTATTGCGACTTGATGGACTGCTATTTGACCAGTTACGATATGACGTTGCGAGTTAACACTTGCGATTCGACTTATTGTGATTTGGTTGATTGCAATCTGACTTGGTGCAATTTGACAATCTGTGACTTGGCCTGTTGCAATTTGATCATGTTGTGATTTGAATTCTGTGACTTGAATTTCGAAGATTGGTATTGCACCTCTCTCTTGGGTATTCTGGTTGATTTCACGGTTTCTCTTGTAGTTTTTAGAAAATCCCGCGAAAGATTCGATTTCTCGGTTTAAATCTCAAGAGCTGTAAAATCCCGTGAAATTAATTTTGGACAAGTAGGCGGGACTTGGATTTAGACATAATGAGACTTACGGGGTTTGACTGCCTTTTCGGGATAAGTTTGTGCTTCAAGATCAGCAGGAATTGGGAAATTATGGTAACTTGGTTGGTTTGTTAATTCACGGGTTGGTGTACTTAGTGTCACAAACATCTCGGGGTGGATGGATACACGATGTTTGTTGACCCTTGCTCAAGCGTATTTAAGGTGATCAGACCTGGATGTTCAAGAAGTGGATATATACAATAAAGGATGGAAGGTTGGGTATATATCACTACCTATATTTAAAGGAGTTACGTTGTTGTGCTCAATATAGGTTCTAAATCACAATTTGCAATTTAAGGTGATTAGACTTGGATGTTCACGAAGTGGATATATACAATTAAGGATGGAAGGTTGGGTATATATCACTACCTATATTTAAAGGAGTTACGTTGTTGTGCTCAATATAGGTTCTAAATCATAATTTAGTGCAAGTTTAAGTCGCGGACTTGTTCTTTATCAAGCTTCATCAAGTGATTGTTGTTTCTCAAGCTTCTAATGGGATTGTTGCTCGAGATCTTCTCAAGAGGTAGTCAGGCTTAAAGACAAGAGGTGATCTGTTTGGAGACATGTGTTAACCTTTTACTCACTTTAAAGTCATATGCATTTCATCAAGCGGTTTTGGCATAATACGAGCTTCAATGAATTGTTAATCTACTAAACCATTGATGATGAGGAAAGCAAGGGGTTACTACAAGAGAGTCTTAATCACCATCTTCGTTGCAGTAGTTTCATTTGTCTCTTTCCATGTTTTGTGCCTGTCAAATTCACAAACATCACGGACTCTCAGCTTTGGCAAAAAGGTCATTCCATGTCCTTTTTGAGGGGGAGAATTATCGCAAGTTTCCTAGAAGTTCCGTCCCCAGCGATGTGAATTTTAGCGGTTCCGGTTACAGCGGGTCAGATCATCTCGGTTCAGTCTCCAGCGGTTTGAATCTTAGCAGTGTCGGTTACAGCGGGTCAGATCGTAGCGATTCAGGATTCAGTGGTTCTGTCTACAGCAGTTTGATACTTACTGTTGTGCAGTTAGTTCTTGAATTTATTTCTCAGATAAATCTCAAGAACTGTAAAATCCTGTACACAGTACGACAACTATTCCACATCCAAGTAGCTGGATCAGACTGCTTTGTTTGATAGGACTGACTATGAGTCATGGGCTCTTCTAAGAATTTGCGCATGTTTCTTTTCCTTTCTGGCTAGTCAACAGCACAAGATGACCACGAAGTTAATCTGGTATTCTTTATTTGTGATTGAAGTTGTAGTTCTCGAAGGCGTCTACTTATTTTATCTTGAAGTCGGGGTTGGTTGGATGCATGACTTTCAATGATAACTTGCTCGTGCGAAAAAAAAAAATTTAAGTTGAAGACTTGGGTTATCTAGTTACCAGCAGTCGGGGTAACTATCACTTAAGAGTTACTGGAGTACTCAGTGTCACACGTCATTGACGTTGTCGATAATCGCAAGAGGTGTTAATGTCTCATACTTTGGTTGGGTATTGAGCACTTAGAGATCTGCTTGGAGCATTAATTCTCTACACCGTTCTTCCAACATTAGTGCAAGCTTAAGTTACAAATTTGGGGATTTCTTCTTCTGGTTTCAGTATTGGTACGTCGGGTTTCCTTCATCAAGTGGTCTCTAATCTGGGTTCAAGGTTGGTTAGTTGGCCAAAGGTTTTAAAAGGTTGTAATGTGATCTGTAATTCTCACGAAATATTCTTAACCCAAACTGATGTTCACCAAAACCAAATCAGTCACGCCACATTCAATCGGTTACTGTCTCACGGTTTCTTCTTGGTTTTGTAAAATCCCGCGAAAGAACTTATTTCTCGGTTTAAACCATAGATTTGTAAAATTCCGTGATGATGGGCTATGCGCTCTTGACCAGGATCGGGTTAAAACCATTATCGAAGTTCAGCTATTACATCACAAATGGCTGGATCGAGGCATTTAATTGTCAAGATGTGACTACGGGGTTAGTTCAGTATTATTTATTTGAGGCTGAAGTGAAATTTCATGGGTGCGTGTACTTAGCATCTGAAGATATCGGGGAGGTTGGATGAAGATTCTTCGAGATCCTTGTTCGAGCTTTCAATACAATGACAAGGACTTGGATATCTAGTTATTTTTTCTTTCTCCCTATTACAAAATAACTATCACTTTAAGGAGTCACGTTGTAGTGCTCAGTGTCACACGAAGTTGTGGTTATCCAAGAGGTGATGTACGTCTTATACTTGATGGTTGGTTGGTTGAAGAGTATAGAGTACTTAGGGATTCGATGTTGCACGAAGTCTCTACACCGCTCTTTGTCACGCATTAGTACAAGTTTAAGTCACAAGTTCGGGTTATATTACTTCAGTATCAAGTTCATCATATTGGGTTTTCTCCATCAGTGGTCACGACATCAAGCCGACAGAATGATAATGGGGTTGGTAACGAGTTAGATGAGAGAAGAAGTAAAGAGAGAGATTATGACGTCTGTACAAGTCAGTGCAGGCCTCGTTCTTCATCATATGACGTCTGAATACATCAGTTCAGGCCTCGTTCTTCAAAGAAAAGAAAAGTGTACGCTTGAGTGCACTTTATCTTCAAAAGAAGAGGAATCTTCTTGTTTATGGCCATTCTCATCAGCAAGTTTCATGCTCTTTCCGTGCTTATTCAGTCTTCAAGTGGATCGGCGCACATTGGAGTATATTCTTATTCACTTGTTCAACCAAAAATTGCAGTTGACAAGCATATGCAATTTTTGAGGGGGGGAAAGGGTGAATAAACAACATGTCAGTCGTCAAGAACCCTCAAGTGGAGCTACTTACCGTTGATGGTATTCATATTCACTAGTTCAATCATCAAAAATTACAGTTGGAAGGCATATGCAATTTTTGAGGGGGGGAAAAGGTGAATATTAATCTACATGTTGGTTGATGATTGAGAAATGATCATACGACTCCTGAATACGTCAGTTCAGGAGTCGTGCAAACCATGTTTTTCCAACACCACTTCTTCCGTCTATCAAGGTGTTGAAGAACATGGTCATGGAATGCTAATCTACATAGTCTCACGGGCTGGTTCATTCAGTAACAAAAGGTTTCTAGTCAATGCTTCATGTAAACGTCATCAGGCTACATGTACACATCATGATGATGATTCCGATTAATCGTAAACATCATGGGGGAGAGAAATGTGTACACCAAGGACGCACAACAGGTTCACGTGATCAGGGCTTAATATCCAGAATGGATAAATACTGTAGATGATCAGTGGTTCAACTTGTTACCTGGGTATTATCGTTTCACTGCTACGTTATGTGCTGATTAATCGTAACCATCAGGGGAGAGAGAATGTGTACATCAAGGACGCACAACAGGTTCACGTGATCAGGGCTTAATATCCAAATATGGATACATACTATAGATGATCAGTGGTTCAACTTGTTACTTTGGTGTTATACTAAGGACTGAAGAAGGTCGAGTCGTCAGTCTACTCTTCATTCTCTGTTGGGTGTTATTATCTCATGTGTATGCTGCGGGCTGATGGGTTAGATGTAAGGTTACTGGAAGGCATTTGGTGAGATAAAGATGATTGGTATTCTGTTCCTCCAAATTGGGCAATCTTGAAGAAGGTCGAGTCTACAGTCTTCTCTACATTCAAAGATGATGAGCTCTTTTCTTACAACTTGATATTTAACTTAATCCCATGACAGTTCTTGTTTGATGAGTTGTGGAGTTAAGTTAGGTTCAAGTTGTTCCGTAGTTTTAGGTTAAGTCCAACTTGATGTTAACCTAACCTCATGACAGTTCTTGTTTGATGAGTTGTGAGGTTAAGCTAGATTTCAGTTGTGGCTCAACTTAAACTACCGAAAAGATGCATAAGGTTTTTGACGGCGTCAATCAAGGACGGGAGTGTTAGAAGATTAAAGACGGCATGCATTTGGTTATCAAAAGACTTCTTCTTATTATGGGTGTTCATCCAAAGGCTTCTTCTTCTTCCTATTTTGGGTGTTCATCAGAATGGTTGTCAGATTGGGGGAGAGCACTAATTAGGGGAGAGTGAAAAGCCAGAATCATTCCCTGATTGAAAGTGCTCACATTGCTCTTCAGCAAGTCAAGTGATGAATGCGGTGAAGATTCAGAATGCTGAGGAGTAATGGTTTCTGGTTCGTATCCTTGTACATATATACTTGTTCATATCTTATACCATCTTGTGAATAGATACATAGAATTCATGCTAATTGTAAATAGAGAAACGTAAAACCAGAAAAACCATAAAAATTGAAAAATAGAAAATACCAAAAATAGTTTCACCTAGGCATGTCTTCTGTTTATCGATAACATTTACGGACTTAGAAATGTCATTCAATAATGGCACGGGTCTTTAAATGAAGCTCGAGCAGAAGTTAAAATGGATTCTTAAAACATGTCTAAATGGCTTGCTATTACTTTAGATAGCAACCCGCGCTTCAAATTGGGGAAAGCACGTCGCCAAAAAGACGGCTGTTCCTTCAACTGGGTGATGTTCACCTGGGCATGGATTACTTTATATCCATGTTTCTTCGATCTGATGTACGTTTCAGTGCATCATTTCTTGAAAAAGAAGAGAAGTCTTCTTTGTATAACAAATAGTTTTCATTCTATGATTCTTCTGAAAATTATTTGTGAGACACTTGGTGAATATGTGTTGTATGAAATTTGTTTATACTTGGATTATGCATAAAATTTGTCACTCAATCAACGACTACAAAACCTCATGACAGTTCTTGTTTGATGAGTTGTGGGGTTAAGGGTCATTGATTGAGGGGGAGAGTGAATTCAAATTTTATATCATCAAACGGATTTATTGGTTGAAACATACTTGTTAGAAAAGGTTTTGTAGTTAATGGGGAATTAGTTGAAGAGGATCTTGCTTAAATATATCAAATGACCAAGTGTGTTAGTTGCTAGAAAGTTTAGGACATTATGTGCAATTTGCTTATAGTTTCCTAGCTTTATGTATCTAGAAGGTTCATTTGTGTTACTTTGGTATCCTCGTATAATCCCCAAAATGCTTTAAGACTCAAAACCTAAAAGAAGTTAGAAAACCAGTTGTGTTTGATGTTTTTGAATACTCCACTGGCATTTGTATGATCTAAATGAATGAGTTTCAAATGTTGTTTGTCTCTGCTGCTTAATGGTTGTTGATATTGTGCATATGTTCTCAGGATTCGCTTAGGTAGATTGCTATTATGTTAGAATCATGTTCCTAAGATCCTGAAGTGAATATTGAAATTCGTGTGAATTGCCATGTTCATGATTGCTATTTGCTCTTCATGCTAGATAGTGGTTTGACGTAGTTCCTGATTGGGGTTTGATTATAAGATGAACTTGGTATTATAATGTGGCAAGCTGCTGAAGGGTAGCTATCTAGGAATAGTGTATCTGTATGCATGTATATCTGTGTTGATATTCTTATGCAGATTCCATAGCCAAAATGAATGTGCCAGTTCCCATTCTAACCATTTAATCAGACGTTCAAACGCTATTGATTGGCTCGAAATTCACCACAACAACAACGTCGGCAACTACAACAACACTTTCACCACCGCCACCACCATTTATCTATTTTGGTCTCGCCAAGTGGGGATCAACGACATTTGCGAAAGATTTGTTGGTGGATGGATAATTGATGTTGACTACTAACTCAGAAAAGCGGGTGATTGCATCATCTGCGCAAAAAAAAAAGGTCAATATCATTTGTGTCATAATTGTCGAAATGTGCATAATAAGCAGTGAATCTCCCTCTTAGATTAAGGGGGAGCAAAGTATGTTTCATCATCAGAACATGTTAAACCTGACCACATTTTCTCCCATGTTTTTCTAAATTATTTAAATCAATTGGGATCACAAATCTCAAAAGGTTTGAAATTTTTGATCGGGGGAGAGAATGTGATTTAAATATGAAACCTGATGAAAATGTGATGTTTTGGAGTTAAGTGTAAGCTCTCCCATATGTGCTAAACTCTTTTGTATACCAAGGCACATATTGAGGGGGAGCAAAATGTTTTGAATGTGAAAGTAAGCTCTCCAGTAAGTGCTAAACTCTTTTGTATACCAATGCACTTATTGAGGGGGAGCAAAGGATTTGGCATAACATGAGATCGTGACTCAGACTTAACAAATGAATTGACGAAACATATACTGTCATGAATCAAAAGGACATATCCTGGCCGGGTAATAATTTCAAGCTAGTCTAACTAGTGATGTAAGCGTGTCTCGAAAAGGATGTGTCTGAGTAGAGTGTACCGTTTCGAGAAACTTTCTATGGACTTGACCAGGCCGGGTAATAACTTCAAGCTGGTCCAACCAGTGATGTAAGCGTGTCTCGAATCGGTCATGTTCACTGAAAGTTGATCAATTCAAAAAGTGTGAGCTCTACCTAACATGTGCAAATTTATAAAACAATCAACCGAGCACATGTTGAGGGGGAGCATTTGAAAAATATAAAACTCTCAAGTGTTTGCAAAAATGTGTTTCAGAATCATGAACACTTTGAGAGATTTTTCAAAGATTTGGTTTATGGCAATCGTGGAAGTACACCAAAGACCGACCATTTTAATTAATGCATGGAGTTATAAGGATGGTTAGGTTAGGCTCAAGTTCCCACGATCCTGCCAGAGCCGGAGGGATCTACCCAGGGACAATCCACTAGTTAGTGTAGAAGTCCTTAGGTATGATTAAAAAGGAGAAAAGTGGATAAGGAAAAAGTGCCGACTGAGATGGAGTTAGTACTGGAACAAACCCAACAAGGTGCTAGTTATGAAGTCTCGGTAAGCACTGAAGGGGTTGAAGAATGAAAAAGAATTGTAAAGATAAAGGGTGAAAAGAAATAGCCCTCCTTACAACTTAGGCAGAAACCGGGTCAATACATATGCTGTCAGAATCACTTAGTTGATTGCTGACATTGAAGACAAAGTATCATGGACCCAGTGATACGCTGCACAACCCTCCTTAGCCACTCAAGGTCCCTCAAAGGATTCTTGTTTCAATTGTCACGGAGTTCAATACATTCCTATCATCTCTCTCACTCCGAGTTAGATGATATTGAAAAGGTGGCAGTCCTCTCCAGCCTCCGCTCACTAAATCAAAACGCACTATTGAGTCTAGAGCCACGAGATGCATAATAAGATCTCATAGGGACACGAATTATTTCTACACTGGGTGTTCAACATTAAGGACACCAGATGTAAACTTATGAGTCCTACGCAGATCTTAGCAATCTGCCAGAACATTCATGAGGGAATTTACAAATGTAATTCTCAATGATTGAATGGAAATTCCTGCCAGGGTCAACATCAAGCAGCCCTGAAAGCAGGTCACTTCGGTAATTCCCTGTGGATTACGCTTAGTGATCACGGCGGTTTCAAACGGTCTACAGTCGTGGAGTGATCTCCAGCGACTCACCTAATCGTTGATGTGCTACGGTTCGATCTTAAAAAGCCCTCTGTGGGTTTTCGATTAGGAACGGTCTTGGTAAGGATTAGAGAGAGTTTTCACACTATGCTGTTAACAATCTCGAAGTCCGAACTTGTAAGTACCGGACGTTTTATTGCTAACTGTCGTATGCAGGAACATCTGGCGATTGTAGCTGATTGCTGTTGCAGCTGTTTGCGGTTGTAGCTGATTGAAGTTGCAGCTGAATGCGGTTGTAGCTGGTTGCAGTAAAGATGCCAATCCTCTACCACATGTTCACACTACATCATCATTGTAATTCAAGAATGTCATGATCAACCTAAAAGACCTTTTACACGGCTTCTGCAAACTCTGATACTAAAGATCATGACACCAAATAGTGTGAGCATGTTGGCTCAAAGATTTATACATCACATGGAAACATACTCCTGAAAGATGACTTGGAAACAAATGTTGGATGATAAAGTCGAAGAATACTCAAAGATCATCCAAGACTAAGAAAGGTCATCACAAGATCACTGCTGAAAGCACAAAGTTTCAAGACAATGAAGAATCAAAGACTACGAGCTATGACGACAACTTCAGAAGATAAAATGCTAGAATTCAAGTTATTATTTCCGGGGTGACCTCCCTTAGGGGGAGATTGTTAGGAATATAAATATTCATATGAAGGCTCGGTCACCCCGAGCATCTAATTAGCATTTATATAGCTCGTAGGCTTATATATATTTGTTTAGTATTATTAGTAATATTAGTATTAGCTTAGTCGTATTTATATTTGTGGAGTGGGTCGGGGCTTTCCCCACTGTCAGCTCACTCCACAGCCCACTAGGGGCACCAAATAGTAGTAAGTATATAAACCCCTTCCCACACTTGGGAAGGGTGGGAACTTTTATTCACTTAATCTAATATTACCAGTTTTCTCTCTAAGAGTTTCCCTCTCTCTCTAAAACCTCTCTCTACAAACTAACTCCATGGAGTTCTTGATCTTTCAAGATCCAAGGCCACCCGAATAGATCCACACAATCAAGAAGGTTATTTCCTACAACATACCTGAGTTGGTGCCAGTGGTTTATCGGAAGTGGGTAAACGCCGATAGCTATAGCCGGAGTAAACTATTTGGTGGCTTTGACGTTTATGTTTTGAGTGTTCAGCAGGTGGTAGAACAATGAAGTTTTGTGTGGAGAAGAAGGATCTAGATGTATATGTTCTGTTGATAGGACCTTTGAACATCTAGAGATAAAATATAAAATGAAATAATAAACCTGGTTATTGTCATTTTAAAAGTCAATATCCAATACTGAAGAAGATATTCATATTATTTATGTGTTGAAAGATTCTACCTTTTAAGAGGAACGTGGTGACTTTGTATATTGATCCACCCCTAATCATGTTGATGTGTGTACTTGCAATATATGAAATCACCTCATTAGAGCCAAACCAAGTAATGCCCCTGAAATATGACATTCGTTAACTACTATCATGTCATACAACAACTAATTAACAATGTATCCAAGTCTAATTCGAAACAAGATTCTGAAAAACAGATACTTTTGTATCAAAGATTGAAGTTACCAAACTTTTGGATGCTAGTCCATTTCTACCCCCTCGATGCAGCATCTGCTTAACCTTATAGTTTCATAAATTTCCCCTTTTTCTCCAATATACTATAACCAAAGTCTTTTTTTTACGCAATGATTCAAGCAAGAGGTGTTGATCGTATTCATTTATAAGTAAATATTTCAATGCATTTATAGAAGATGAACTACTTTCAACATGTTTTACACTTTCACATGTTCCATTCTACTATAACATTTAATTTGAATCATGTTGGGAATTAAATGTTCTGAAGATTAAGTATTAAGAATTACAAGTGCTGAAGGTTAGTACTGCTGAGAAGAATACTCTAACAGTTCCAACTGCTAGTGTATATCTAAGGACTGATCAAGTTATATCTAACAGTGCTAACTGAAGTTAGTACTGGTAGTACAAAGAAGATACTGCTGGTCGATACTGCTAAGTGGATAAGTGTCACGTATACTACTGCTGGTTGGATAAGTATTGAAAAGATATTTGTGTACTAAAGTCAAGTATATACGGTAGATAATATCTTTGGACAAAGTGTTCAGTAACAAGTTGTGTACATAGATACATGTTGTATCTATGTTACTGACACACATAAGATAAGCTAGCATGTGTTCGACAAGACTTAACAATATTGTAAAGATCTTTCTTGGACTATAAAAGAAAGTTCTTAGACTAGATATATGCGTGACTAATTAAGTGCTTAATTCATATGCTTAAAACAACTAGCTAGAACAATATCTCAAGTCATATAAACATTAAGATTCAAGGTTTTGTAACCCTAGTGATAGTGAAGATCACTCGTATTATCTTGAATAATATTAAATCGTTTGGTGTTAACATCGTGTGTTCATTTTTCATTACTAAAGCATTAATTTCCATTTCCATAAACCAAATAACCTTCTAAGTGTTGTTAAGTAGATTCCGCATACTTAATCATATTAACTCAATATATCATATACACAAAGTAACAAAGGTTTAAACAACCTTATAGTGTATCGATTCTCCTCAATTGGTATCAGAGCAAGGTTGATATAGTTGATTTAGAAGAAGAAGCTAAAGAAATGGACGTACAAGATACCCAGGCTACAAATGTTGCTGCAAAGTTGCCCATGATCAAACAGAATAAGTTTGAGTTATGGAGGTTAAGAATTGAGCAATATTTTATGGTTCAAGATTATGCTCTTTGGGATATCATTATGTATGGTGATTCCTTTACACTAGGTTATACAGATGTTATTCTTGAAGGCAAAACAGATAGAAAAAGAAATACTGGACCAGTTACCGGTGATGAAAGGATACAAAAGAGAAATGATCAAAAAGCAAGAAATTTGTTTCTTATGACCATTCCTGGTGAACAGATGCTATCTTTTAGCAAGTATCCTGATGCAAAAACTCTTTTTGAAGAGATTTGTGCATGGTTTGGTGGTAATGAAACTACCAAGAAAACACAGAAGACATTGCTGAAACAACAATTTGAAAATTTTAGTTCACATAGCAATGAATCACTTGATAAGCTGTTCTCTAGATTACATAAGCTTGTCAGTCAGTTAGCTGTGTTGGGGGTTGAGATAGCCAAGGAAGATCTCAACATGAAGTTTTTGAGAAGCCTACCTGATGAGTTCCATACTCATGTGGTTGTCTGGATGAACAAGCCAGACATTGAAACCATGAAACTCAATGATTTGTACAACAACTTCAAAATTGTTGAACAAAGTCTAAAGAAGTCTGGAAACTATAGTACTAGTTCTGGGAATGTGGCACTCTTGTCATCTCCTAGTATTAGTAAGTCCGAAGAGGTAGATGAAGATGCAGGTGTTTCTACTGCTCACTATGGTGGTCCTACTGCTAGTTCACAAAAGAATGCTGCTGGACTTGGAGATCCAGCATTCTATGTATTCATGTCTAGTCAAACTAGTGGTTCTCCTCTAACTCATGAAGATCTTGATCAGTTGGATGATAATGATTTGGAAGAGATGGACATCAAATGGCAGGTTGCTTTACTTAGCATGAGGGCTAAGAAGTTCTGGCAGAGAATTGGTAAGCAGATTACCATTGATGGTAATGAAACTGCTGGGTTTGATAAGAAGAAAGTAGAGTGTTTCAACTGTCACAGGTTAAGATACTTTGCTAAAGAATGTAGAAACCCAAGGAAGCAGCATAATAGAAGCTCATGGTATAGGCAAGAGAAGAAAAAGGAAGTCACAGTGGAAGAGCCAAGGGCTATGCTAGCCATAGATGGTGTTAACTATGATTGGAGCTTCATGGCTGATGAGGAGGAAGCACCAAAAGAAGCTGCAATGGTGGCCACTGAGACTGCACTAATGACCTTTTCTGATTCAGAGGTAAATTCCATAATTAAATGTACTGAATCATGCTCTGCTCTTAAAGCTTATGAAGATCTTAAAAAGAGATTTGATGATCAACTAGAACAGTTATATAATGCTTTAGCTAATTTAGCTAATCATAAAAAAGGTCTAGCTGTTCTTGAAAAACAAATCTTGCATTTTCAAGGAAATGAATCTAGGTTTACTGATGACATGAATGCACTAAAAAGAAACATAGAATTCAAAGATGAGTGTATTACTAAATTGAATAAAACCTTAGCAGATCACAAAAATAAAAGTGAAAATGTTAAGATAACAGTAGATGATTTAGCTCATGCCTCAGATGGAATTAATAAAATTTGGGAAGCTCAAGTAATCAATAAAGCTAAGTCTGGTTTAGGATACAAATCTGTTCCTCCACCATACAGAGGTGTTCCTTCACCTCCAGGTATTGACCTAGCACACACAGGATTTGCTGAGTTTCAAGAACCAATAATGGAATATGGTTCTAAGTCTACTGAGAGTCCTAAGGTAGAGAAAGTAAGTGAGAGTTTATCTAAAAATTCACTTTCTGAGGACAAGGTGTCCTCTGATAGGAAAGCAGATACTATATTTGTTGAGGAATGTACAACTGATAGTGATGATGAACAGGTTATGTCTAAACCAGAAGTAGTTAAGAAAGCAGGAACAAGGGTTCCTAAAGTGATCAAAAAGGATACTGTTAAGCCTAGAACAAACATTAAACATGTTAGGCAACCAGTTAAATATTGTGAACAATATAGATCCACTAGTAAGCCCAGAGGTAACCAAAAAAATTGGAATGGCCTCAAGTCTAACCAATTAGGTGATGATTTTTTCTTTTATAATAAAGCTTGTTACACATGTGGTAGTTTTGATCATCTTGCAGCTTTCTGTAACAAATGGGTATCTGGGTATGAAAACAATAGGGTGAATTTCAAAAGGCAAACTTCTCAAACTCACTTTCACTCTAGTTCTAATATTAATAGAATAAAACCCAGAGCAGTTTCAAAAGCAGTTTCTACTGCTAGTTAAGCAGTTCCTATTGCTAGACCATTCATGGCTGTTAACCCAATACCAACAGTTAAAAATGCAAAGTTAACTTCAAAATATGCATCAACAACTGTTAAAAGGCCCATTCAATCAAAAGCAGTGGTCCAAAAACAAGTTTGGAAAATTAAGGGTACAACTGCAAAGCCAACAGTTAATACTGCTAGGCAAGTAGTTAATACTCTGCTTGGGAAAACAGGGCAAATTTTGTTAAGGCCTTAGCATGTTGGGTTTGGAATCCAACTAAACCCAATGGTGCATCAACCATTCTTATGAGATTAAATTACATTGATACACGAGGCAGATCCAAGTCAGTAATGGCTTGGGTCCCCAAAGGAAACTAATACTCCTTATTACTGTGCAGGAACATTCATCTGATAAACAAGAGGATCAAGGATACTCAGATAGTGGATGTTCAAGGCACACGACAGGCAACAAGTCCTATCTTTCTGATTTTCAAACATTAGATGGTGGCTATGTTATCTTTGGAGGAGGTATTGGTGGCAAAATTTTCGGTAAAGGTACAATTAAAACTGGAAATTTTGATTTTGAAGATGTGTACTATGTACAAGAGCTTAAGTATAATCTTTTTAGTGTCTCACAAATGTGTGACAAAAAGAACAAGGTTCTTTTCTGTGAAACTGAATGTGTCTTGTGCTTTCTCCTGATTTTAAGATGCCTGATGAAAGTCAAGTACTTCTTAAAATTCCTAGAAAGGGAAATATGTACAGTGTTGATATGAAGAACATTGTTCCTAAAAAGACTTTAACTTGTCTTTTTGCAAAGGCCACATTGGATGAATTAATGAAATGGCATAGAAGGCTTGGTCACATTAACTTCAAAACCATAAATCAGATTGTTAAGAATGGTTTGGTAAGAGGTTTAACTCAAAAACAATTTGAAAATGACCAAACATGCATTGCTTGTCTTAAAGGCAAACAACAGAAATCCACTTGTAAGCCCAAAATTTTTAACTCTATTGATCAATCATTGTTCATGCTTCATATGGATTTATTTGGACCTACTTCTGTTAGGAGCCTGATGCATAAAAGATATTGTCTAGTTATTACTGATGACTATAGTAGATTTACATGGGTTTTCTTTTTAGCTTCTAAGGATGAGACTTCTAGCATCCTTAAGACTTTCATTACAGAGATAGAAAACCTAGTAAGCAAAAGAGTAAAAGTCATTAGATGTGATAATGGGACAGAGTTTAAGAATAGAGTTATGGATGATTTCTGCAAAGAAAAAGGTATTAGGAGAGAATTTAGTGTTGCTAGAACTCCACAACAGAATGGTGTTGCTGAGAGAAGAAATAGAACACTCATAGAAGCTGCTAGAACCATGTTAGCCGACTCTAAGTTGCCTATCACTTTTTGGGCTGAAGCAGTTAACACTGCTTGCTATGTTCAAAATAGGGTTTTGGTTGTCAAATCTCACAATAAGACATCATATGAACTTTTTAGAGGTAGAACTCCTGCAATAGGATTTCTTAGACCTTTTGGATGTAATGTGACAATTCAAGAACTAGAAGAGTATACAACTCAAGAACTAGAAGAGTAGAGGAAAACCTACATGTGGAATTTTTAGAGAATAAATCCAATGTAGTAGGTGAAGGTCCCAATTGGCTATTTGATCTTGAGTTACTAACCAATTCAATGAATTATGTGCCTGTTGTTGTGGAAACTAATGAATTTTCAGGTTCAAAGTCTGTTGACACAACAAATGAGGCAAGGTTAAACAAGGAGACAGATCAAGATCATGTATGGATGCCAATATGGACAAGTACAAGTGTGGCTTCAACTTCAACCAATGATGAATCTTCTTCTGGTAAATCAAAAGAAGGTGTTGATGATGAAATCAAGGAAGATGGAACTAAGAAACAAGACAGTCAAGTTAGCAGTACAAAAGAAGTTTCTACTGCTGAGACAGAGCATTCTACTGCTAGGCTTAATTTTTCTGCTGCTAGGCCAAATGATTCTACTGCTTAGGGCTGAGCATCGGGCCGAAAACCGACCCGACCCGTCCCGACAAGGCCCGAAACCGAGAAGCAATAAAACTATATCCTGAAACCGAAACCGACAAGACTCGGGTCGGTTTGGTAAATACCGGGTTAATCGGGTCGGTATTCGGGACATTAGGCTAAGAACCGAAAGTGATAATATTGCAAGCCCAGCCCAGTTTTCCCAGGCCAGTTTTGAGCCCATATGTATCCCAGGCCAGTTTCACAAATCCAAATACAACTACAATTTCAATTTTCAAATACAACTACAAGTTCCAAATACAAGAATACAACTACAGTTTCAAATACAAGTTCCAAAATCCAAATACAGTAGCTTAAATGGAATCATGCTTCAAAAATCTTCTCTTTTCCATGATTGAGTTCTCCCTTTTGTTTGTCTAACCCCTCTTGAATTTCTACAAAAAACATAAAAAACAAATCACATTAAAAGATTTAATAACATTAATAGTGTCATTCCAGTTTGATCATAGTGTCATTCCAGTTTGATCATAGGTGTTCAAAACATCACTGTGTTCAATATGCAGGATCCAACAGTGTGACACGGGACAAGAATTGAACAGAGTCCTAGGTAGATTATAAGGAGCATGATCAACAGCTGCTGTGACTAGTTAGCATGAAAACACACATAATATTTACGGATATGTGCATGCATTCTTAAGACTATCAGGAAGAATTTCCCCTAACCCGAATCTGTAGGCCTACTGATTGAAAACACACCTTATAGTAATCTTGTAGAATGTAGATTGTTCCAAGGGGACAAACACAATGGTACTGTTTTCCTCGCCAAACACTATTAAGTACAAGTTCTGATTAATATGCATATATCCAGTTTTCCTCGCCGACGCACATAAACAAACGACTACTACTAAACTATGTTTTGATAAAGCAACACTTATAGAGAAATCAATTAGCATGCAACAATAACTATCTAATCATCATACCCAATTTTACATATGAACATCTATTGTCTGATTATATCAGTGATGCAAAGCCAGACCCAAAAAATTTACAATGTCAGTGATGCAAAGCCAGACCAATGAGGCAATGAGGCATAGCAGATTATATCAGAATACAGAAGATCATATCAGAACAGAATATAGCAGACCAATGAGGCAATGGAAAATGAAAATCGATCAAATGTACCTCTTTAACAAATACAGCATATCAGATAGCACATATAAATAGTTTACCTTTAGCAAGCTCGTCGTCTTTCATTAAATCCTCTAACGTATCCACAGTGATGTTTTTACTTGATTTACGAATCCAATCTTGTGTGCACACCAAAGCCTCTACAATGCTAGGCGATAAAGAATTCCTATACAGGTCCAAAACTCGACCACTCGCGCTAAAGGCGGATTCGGAAGCCACGGTGGATACTTGGACGCACAAGATATCTAAAACAAAGTTAATTAAAAACATAAGTTAATTAAAAACATAGTAACAAAGCACAAAGATATCTAAAATTTAATAAAAAAACATAAGTTATTACCTTTCGCCATCTTTGATACAATTGGAAATCTTGGACTATTTAACTTCCACCAATTAAGTATGTCAAACTCTTCATCATCCTCTAACTCAAGACGCGGTTCTTTAAGATATTTGGTCAATTCGTCTTCACCCCCGCACAACTTATTTCCAACTTTATCTTTAAAAGCATTTAAGAAAGAATTACCACGACGACGACTTGTGTTACTACTTTGACTTGATGTTGTTTTTGGTATGTCACTTGATACGTTTGTGCCATATTTTTCTTTGTACATGGCAAACAAGACCCTCATATCTTTCTCAACCTTCTTTACCAATTTGTCACATAATTCTTCATCGGTTAAAAAGGGAATTGGCGTCTCATCACTTTCTTCATCAACCTCCATTGGTATACAACTATTTTCTATCAAATGTATAAACCCGTAGCCAATTATTTCCGACTTCATTGTGGGATCTAAGATAACGGAAAAGTACATATAATGGTTGATTTTTTTGTAATCACCCCAATATTTGTCATACTTTTTTCTCATTTCTTCAACCATTACCTTAAAAGATGCATGTTCTTCCCACTCACGAAGATGCTTATCAACATCAAGTACCTCACCAAACCACAAATGAGCTACGGGACATGATACGTTAGACACAAGTTCGGTTGTTTCCTTAAACTTTTCCAAAAATGCAACTACCTTCTTACAAACCTCAAAATCACCCCGCTTAGGTATTTCCTCAAGGTCTCGGGCAAAACTAGAGTTATTGAAATCATAATCAAAAAAAGCTTCTTTTAACTCAATGGCGGTTTTCAACATATCATGTGTTGAATTCCATCTTGTAGGGCATTCGGCAATCAAAAACTTATTTGAACTACAAGACTTTTCGACACTTTCTTTAAACTTAGTAACTCTTTGGCTCGAATGTCTTATGTATTTCACGGCCAATGCTATGGTGTCTACTTCTTTTTTGTATGTTTTAAGACCATCTTTGACAACTAGGTTTAAGATATGAGCCATACTTCTTATGTGAAAATGTTTACCACTATCATACTTAGTTGGTAAATTTTCTATCAAGTATTCAAGAGCTTTGTCATTTGAAGTAATGTTATCAACCGTCATGGTCATAACATTCTTTATACCCCATCCGGTTATGCATTCCAAAAGTGCCCTACCAATATCCACCCCTCTATGGCTATGAATTGGTCTAAAATTAATAATTCTATTGTGCATTACCCAATCATCATCTATAAAGTGGGCGGTTAAAACCATATAGTTCACTCGTTGACAACTAGAAGTCCACGTATCGGTGGTTAAATGAATTGTGGTGGCATTGTTACTTAAGAAATTGAAAAGGGTCTTCCTCTCATCAAGATAAAACCTAGAAATATCCCTAGCAATAGTAAAACGAGAGGGCAAATGAAATCTAGGTTGCAAGTTCGTGGTATATTCAATGAATGCCGGGTGTTCTACAAACTTAAACGGAAGCTCGGCAAGAACAACTAACTTAATCAACGACTTTTTAACCACTTTTTCATCATATTTCCATGTTTCTAAAGTCCCAATGCTACTACCACCCTCATCCTTCTCACCAATACTTTTTTTAAATGCGAGTTTTTTCTGTTTCTTAATTTTCTCAATATCCGGGTTTTTATCACAGTTTTGATAATGAGTATTCAAGTGTCTCGTACCATGTTTAACGGAGTCGGCTTTGAAAACAGCGTCACACCATTTGCAGTAGGCCATCTTAATCAACACCCCATCTTCATCAGCTTCAAACTTTTGCTCAAAGTACTTCCAACACTCAGAAGTAGTTTTCCTTGGTTTCGGTGGGGCTTTACTTTTGCGTTTATTAGCATCACAGTCAATCGTCTCAACGTCTATGGTCTGATCCTAAGTAAACACATTAAAACACAAAATTAGTAACACAGTCACATATCTATAAAATCACAGGGCATGATATTGCACATTAAAACAAAATCATATTATCTAATTATCAGACATATTAACTAAATGTCTTACCAAATAACCAAAACTAACTAAATGATACTGGGCAGAATATTTAACCGATTCTAAGTGCAATAATTAAAAGTAGAACAACTATAATTAAAACAAATACAAGTATAATTAAAACAAATACAACACTTACTTCCATTGCATTGGTCTCATTATTCACAGAATCATTCGTAGGCGTAGGTACAGAAGATCCCATTGATTCGGGTATTCGGCAATCCATATGTTCGGTGTGTTCTCTGAGTGTGTGAGTGATTGATTGAAGAACGGAGGGGAAAAGATTAAAAGGGGCGCGTTATATTTTTCCAGAAGATGACTGAGTGAGAAGAGGGTGGGTTGCTGGGTTCTTGAGAAGATGATTGAGAAAGGAAGAAAGTGAGAAGAGGCCAAGAGGGGCGGGTTATTTTAGAAACCCTAATAAATGTTCGGGTTTGGCGGGCAAATTCGGTTCCCGGCCCGAACCGACCCGAAACCGGGAAATGCTATTTTTTCAAATCGAGTACCGACCCAATATTATCATTTCAGTATCGGGACTACTCGGGATCGGTCGGTTTTTTGGGACTTTTCGGTTTTGGTCGGTTTTTCTCAGCCCTACTACTGCTAGCCCTTCAGACTCAAATGAAGCAGATTTCTCAGATAAAGAGGTGGATTTGAGCAATCTCCCACCTGATTATCAAGTTCCTTCTACACCACACACAAAGATTCACAAAGTCTACTCCCTAAAAAATATGATTGGAGATGTACAATCAGGTGTGAAGACAAGACAACAACTGATGTCTTCAGACCAACAAGGGCTTCTTGATGCCCTTTATGCTTCAAAATAGCATGAGTTTTCAAACTCTTGCTTGTTTGTATGCTTTCTCTCACAAGATGAACCAAAGAACATTCTTAAAGCCCTAGATGATTCAAGCTGGGAGGAAGCTATGCAAGAGGAGCTTCTTCAGTTTAAGATTCAGAAGGTTTGGGTGCTAGTTGATTTACCTAAGAATGAAAAGGTATTTGGCACTAGATGGATTTTCAAGAATAAAAGGAATGAAAGGGGCATAGTGATTAGGAATAAGGCTAGATTAGTAGCCCAAGGGTACACACAACAAGAAGGGATAGACTATGAAGAGGTTTTTGCTCCAGTAGCAAGGATTGAAGCAATTAGGTTATTTTTAGCTTATGCTTCTTTTATGGGCTTCACAATATATCAAAGGATGTCAAGAGTGCATTTTTATATGGAACTATTGATGAGGAGGTATATGTTTCACAACCTCCTGGTTTCATTGATCCAGAACATCCATACAAAGTGTACAGAGTAGTTAAAGCTCTATATGGCCTTCATCAGGCACCAAGAGCCTGGTATGAAACACTATCTCCCTACTTAATAGAGAATGGATTTCAAAGAGGGAAGATTGATCAGACACTATTCATCAAACAGCACAAGAAAGATCTTCTGTTAGTGCAGGTGTATGCGGATGACATTATCTTTGGGGCTACAAGGAAGGAGATATGTTCGGAGTTTGAGAAGCTTATGCATGATAAGTTTCAGATGAGTTCCATGGGGGAACTTACATTCTTTTGGGTCTGCAAGTTAGGCAATCATGTGAAGGCATATTTATTAGTCAAGATAAATATGTTGCTGAGATACTAAGGAAGTTCAACTTTGCTGATTCAAAAAAGGCAAGCACACCAATGGACTCTGAGAAGCCACTTCTTAAAGATTTAGATGGAGACAATGTAGATGTACACACTTACAAATCAATGATAGGTTCTTTGATGTATCTAACATCATCAAGACCTGACATCATGTTCTCTGTTTGTGCTTGTGCAAGATTTCAAGTAACTCCAAAGGATTCTGATCCGTGGTAAAGTATATATAAATAATATCAGACAGATTCGCGTGATACGCGAGAAATGACAAATCAACCCTTTAGGAAAAAGGCTAACTTACAAAACCCGTGAATACGATATGTGTGATACCGGGCAAGTGATTACCCGGGTCGTGTCCTAGCGAGGTGTGAATCGAGGATTTCATTTTTGGTTCAGAATTAAAATGCTTGATGATTGGATTTTTGATTTTTGAGTTTTTAACTTCTAATTAAGATATGAGAAACAAATTCTCAAAGAAAAATTTAGAACGAATCAAATTATACTAAAAATGTGAATCGGGAAATCTAAAAACGAGCTTTAAAAGTGAAATCTATAAAAATAAAACCTACAAGTTCAAATTTATTTTTCCTAAGTTCCAAATGATAAAAGAAAATTTTAAAAAAAAGAATTATATTTTTTTGACTTTTATATTTTTTATTATGTATTAAAAACTGAATTAAAAAAAATTATTTAAAAATATTAAAACTAATCTGAAAATTATGAAAATTTTTCTGAACTATCTTTATGGGAAAACAATCCTAGGAAAAATACCCAAGAGGTCCCAGCTTATCCCAATAAGCTGGAAATAAGCTAAAAAGCTCGGATAAGCTAAAAGGGAAAAGTGTGTTAAGAATAAACTTGTGCAACTCTTAACTGAAAAAGACCCAAGGGCGGATGGTTTGTGTGTGGGTTTGTGAGTTGGGCAACCAGGGTTCGAACCCTGGTTTTGTCTTTTTTTTCTTTTTATTTTATTTTTGAACTTTTCTGATTAAACTCAATAAGCACAAGCTAAAAAGCAAACTTTATAACTAAAACTATTTTTGAAACTTGAAAATAAGCACAGAATAAGGACTAAGATCAGATCAGTTGGCTTTTTTAAGGAAATGAGCTAAGGCAAAAAACTTAAAGCTAATCAAACAAGCTAAAGGTAACAAATAAGCTAAATATATCATAAGAACTAAAAGCTTGATCACACTCAGCCATGAAAAGCAGAGATAAGCACCAAATAAGCCAAAACAAACCAAAGTCTGCTGATGGTGCAGGGTGTTATTTGTCCACTGAAGGTAAGTTTTGGGCTAAAAAATAAGCACTGAACAAGCTCTAAATGCCTCAAAAGCTTAAAACAGATCAAGCTTATACTATGAGCTTCTAGTGTACCAAAAATCAGACAAAGAAAAGCTAATTTAATGCTTAAAAATAAGCTGAACAAATGACTATTCTAGACAAGCATGCACTGAATTCTCAGTGTATGCTTGTATAGATAAGGCACTTTTGAGCTTAATTTAGAGCTCAAATAAGCTATGCTAGGGGCTGAAATTGGAAATAAGCAAAGTTCAAATAGCAAACTATCTAGAGTAAAAGGGAATAAGCATTACTGAGATCAAATAAGAGCTTAATTTGGCCAAGAAAAACTGATGCAGTCTGCACATATGGGGTTTGTGCAGACTTGTGTTTTTGAACAAAAGACCTCAATTCTTAATGAAATATTACCAAACTTGGAACATGCATTTTAACCACTGACTTGTACTCAAAAATACCAAAATTGAGGGTCAAAACAAGCTTAGCTTATAAGAAGCTTATATGGACAGTTGGGAATCTAGAAATTCAACAACTGATGCAAATCCTTCAGGCAACCCAAAACAACTTATCACCTCCTAAAATCAGCTTAACTGGACTGAAATAAGTTCAAGCAAATCTAACCCATTGGTCAATGAACAGTAATCATGAGTTTTTGACCCAAATTAAGCTTGTGCCAAACACCCTTTAGTATTCACTGGTTTGAGATTAAAACTAAAAGTCACCAAAATAACCCTTGATTCTGATATTTTAGTGAATGACTAGCTTATTTAAGATGATATAAGCAACATTTACCTAAGATTAAGCACAAAATAAGCAAACTCTATACTTAAGCTAATGTTGACTGTTTTTGACTTATTAAGTGAGAATTAGATTTAGGCTATAACTAATTATCAATCTACCCTACATATACTTTAAATAAAACAGATAAGCAAAGAAAAGGGCAATAAGCACTAGAATAAGCTGGTGTACAGTAAAATTAAAGAAAATAAAGAGATATAACCTTGGGCTCTAGCTAAACAAGAGCACCAAATAAATGGCAGCTACAAGCTCTAGCTTGTTTTACAACAAGCTAGTAAAGTCCATCTTGCCATTCCACAACTGGCAACTTCCATAAGCTTTCCACAATTGCTGAGGTTGACTTTCATTGACCTTTCTAGACCTTTTGAATTAAACAGGTTCTAAACTATTATAAGCTTACAAAAAGCTATGATTAGCTTGTATAAGCTTATAAGAAAGGTGAGGAAAGCTGGTGAATGATTTTCAACAACAATGCAACTTAATTCGAATTATGAGAAAAACTTTAATTTATATTAAGATTAAAAAGGATTACAAAGCTGTTATAATTAGAACAATTAAACTTGAAAACACTTGAATTGATTACTGAGAGCTAAAAATTACAATTAATAAAGGACTTAAACTAAAATACGGCTACAACTAAATTTCTACATGCCAAATTTGGCTACAAAATGCCCTATTTATACTATTTTTGAGCTGGGATTTTTCTTGTCTTCTTCTCTGACCATTTTCTGACCCTTGGATTAAGTTGAAGTCATCTGAGCCTTTAATTCTTGTTTTGGCGCCAAAAATGGATAAGGGAAAACCCACTTGGTACTGGTAAACTTGTGATGTTGGAGAAGCATTAAATGCTTTGGAATGGGTAGGTGGAGTGTAGAAGGAGGGATAAGCAGGGTGAGGGGGAGGGTAGCTTTTGTCAGGAAGAAAATGGTGGGTTGGGGGGTGGTTTCTGGTTTTAGCTTTTGGCGGGTTTGGAGGGTTTGACCGAAGTCAAACATGGTGTTTAACTAAAAACGGGATAAGGGGGTTGGGTTTATTTATTGGTGTTGGGCTTGTGTTAGTTAATGGGATGGGTTGGGTTTAGGTAAGGATTGGTTTGTGTTTTGTTTTGATTTTAAGGGAAAAAGGGGTAATTAAGTTTAAAGGGTTAAACTTAAAATGGGATAAGCATGGAGGGGCTATTTCTGCCAAATCTGGAAATTTATTCCAAGGGACCAATTCTGTCATTTAGATTTTCTTTGAAGGTTGTCTTTGACACTTGAGCAATTTCTCGGTCCAAACTTGTAAATTTCTTTCCCGGCTTCGGCTTTTGAACTTTTTCCAATCTTGTGCTCGGTTTTTGCCTGTTTTGCCTCATTTTCAATCCTTTTGTACCTGAAACACATAAAAACACAAACCAAGGATATCTGCAGTAATATTTGGTGTATTTGGCCGTTTTTAGTATTTTATGGTCTAAAATGGGCATAAAATGATGAGTATTTACACACTCATCAATCCCCCACACTAAGCTATTGCTAGTCCCTAGCAATCCGATCATGTGAAGTAATGAAAGGATCAAAAGAATATCAAGGATACCCTGTTTTGACTTTTTTATTTGATGCAAGAAATTTAAACTAAAACAAAAATAAACAAAATGCTTGATTTTCAAAAATGGTATCATGGAACGGGATTCACACAAAATGGGTGTCTCCAGGGAATTGAAATCGTCATCCTCTTTTTAATACTCCCAACAAAGCTTAAACTCAATGTGCAAACGTTTTTGTAAAATGCCAACGCTACTTATACTAACAATCTATGTAAGTCGAGACTTAACTTTTCACTCCCATATTTATTATAGTTAGGTGACTGATGAACTCAAATAAGTACATTTTATTATCATCATTTATCCTATTTATTTGACTTGTTTTATTATATTATATATGTGAATCGATGCATTAATGTTTACTTTAGTAATTCTCATGTAAAAACAAGCATTATGTAAAACTTGGCGATTTTGGACTAATTATGGAGCAAAACAAGCGAGATGTCAAAAGTCTACTGAAATCCAGAAGATGCGCCGTATCTCACTCAACAGATACAACGCAATATCATACTTAGATGAATTCGAAGACCATTGCCTGACTTTGAAGAATGCGCCACATGCAATTTTGTCATGCGCCGCATATGAAACTTTTGTCAAAGAAGAAGATCAAGCTCGTTCTACTCCAGATACGCCGCAATATACTTCTTACATACGGCGTATCACTATCAAGATTTCACCAGTTACAATCCAAGACAGCTAAAGTACATGCACCGCATATAAAGATCAAGTTACGCCGCATCTGAAGACGGTGTACGAATATTCCTGAATATATTAATCTTAGACCCCACGCGAAGTTAAGTCAATGTGACGCATCTATCAACTCAATGCGCCACATCGATCCCTCAGACAGAAACTATAAATACCCCAAGGTCAAACGAATATATGAGTGGAGAGATATAACCCTAGAGCCGAATTCAGACGACCAAGCAGCACAAGACACACCTCAAATAAAGATACAAGAGCTGTAAGAAGGTCCTGCATGTATTCAATTCATTAAGTAGTTTTGTTTTATTGTTTTAGTACGCTTTAATTCATCAGGATTGATGGGCTTGTGTCATGTGACTACGGAAGATCATGCACTCCCCTTAATATTGCTTTCCCATTAATTAAAGTTTATATGTTGATGTCTTTGGTGACTTTTATTAGTGCATTGATAACCTCTGTGTCTAGCTGAGTCTTGCTTGGGTCGCCATGCCCCTTCCTCGCCTATTTATTAGAGACGCTTGAATAAATAGGATAGACATAAGTAATCATTAAGGGTTTACTCGCCGATAAGATTAGAGCCAACGAGAAAGGTTTAATTATATACACTTCATATAAAACTAGCAATAAAACAAGTGACAAGCTATTTAATTATCAGGACATGTCTTCTTATTGTCTCGAGTATCTATCTGTGTACGTGTGTGCTAATCGCTGATTCGTGCTCATTAGTTTAGTTTTCTATTTAATTATAACCAAACCGTGCCAGTCTCTCAGGCTGAACCCCCTTGCGTTAGATTAGGTTGTATTACTAACTTAGGATATTAAAATACTGATTACAATAACTAGATAATACGTTCCACTCTTAGTGATCGACACTCTGCTTACCATTATATTCATACTGACCGGGTACACTGCTTGTTAAGTGTGTGTGTTATTGATAAGTCGGCTAAATATAAATTTAAAACTTGAGTAGGCATTAATACTGCTAAACCGCAACGACACATCACGCGCATCAGTGACTGTGCTTGATTTTCAAAATTTTGATCACAAAAATCGACGTTTATATAAAATTTTGACTAATACTAGTTGAAAGATAGATTTAAAATTCACAATAAGCAAGTTTTAAAACTTTATTGCATTTTGCAATATCATTCAATTTTATTTTATTTTTTTTTCTTTTCATTTTTTCATCATTTTTCATTTTTTCATTTTTTTTTTTTTTTTTTACTTGTGCAACATAAACTAACGGAGTTTCACGGGAACCAAGACCTTACACCTTCCTGGAATAAAGGATCCAAGGGCCGTTACAACGTAGAGTTCCAAGACCTTAACGTCTTTCAGAATTAAGGGTCCAAGGGCCGGTGTAATAGGGTAGCCAAGACTTAAACGCCTTCCGAAAATAAGGATCCAAGGTCCGATCTTGAACCTTAGCTTTTTAGCACATTTATTTATTACTTAACTTTTTTTTGCAACTTTCAAGCAACGTCTCACTTTCATTTTGCATTATTCTGACATATGCTTGTTCCGAAGTTTAAATAAAGCCTTGAACTAGTATTTTTCAAAATCGTATGAAAAAATGATTTTGTGTGTTCAAAAGTTTGAAAATAAGCACTTATTAAATCAGATTAGTTATCTTCTGGGAGAAAAAGCCATAGATTACTTTTATAAGCTCTAAAGAAAGTCAACTATTCTACGCTTAGCATTTTCATTTGCACACATCGTAAAACCTTTGTCTAACCGTTAAGGAAGCAGCCAGATCAACACTCTGGCAGAGTCGGGATTCCCCTTGTTCTAACCTAATCAAGACTAACACACTTTTATTGATGACTTTTTTTTTTTTTTTTTATTTTTTTTATTATTATTTTTTTTTTATATGACAAAAATTTTAAAATTTTGGTCAAAAACGGGGGTACTAGAGAACTAGAAGGTACTTATGTGACAAATTCGCGAGAATTCCCCCCCACACTTAGAATTGAATATTGCCCTCAATATTCAAAGTACCGGCTATTATGCCGCCACTTAGAACGTAAAAAGGTAATACCACTAGCCAAGTGTGGAACAGAAATCTCCATTTTTCACAAAAAAGGTTGAAAAGATATTCCTAGATAAACGTTAGCAACAAGATCGGATATTGGACGGCTAGATTGAAAACAGGCGCATCAATCATCACAATCTCAGGGAAACCTGAAAACACGAGCAAACAACACAAAAAAGAAAGCACAGTAGAGGAATTCCCCCACACTTAGTGTTAGAAAATAGAAAGAAGTCAGAAACATGGGTTGTCACCCATGAAATGCTAATGTTTTTGTTAACCGAGTCACTAGCTTGACTCGACCCCGAATTCATTGGTCCATGGGGAAAGTTTGGAGATCCGGGACAACCATGGATGGTATGTCCCCTCCAAAATAATGCTTCAACCTATGACCGTTCACCTTGAAGTTTGGTCCGTCGTTTTGAGATAACTCGACGGTACCATAAGGAAAAACTTTGGCAACGGTGAATGGTCCAGTCCAACGGGTTTAAGCTTACCCGAAAATATCTTTAATCTAGAGTTAAAAAGAAGGACTCGATCACCAACGTTAAAAACGCGGTTCTTGATTTTGGAGTCATGGATCTTCTTTTTCTTTTCTTTGTAGATCAAAGAGTTCTCGTAGGCTTGATCACGAAGTTCATTTAATTCATTGAGTTGAACTTTGCGGTGATCACCCGCGGTCTTTAGGTCGAAGTTTGCATGCTTCAAGGCCCAATAAGCTTTGTGCTCGAGCTCGATCGGTAGATGGCACGCCTTTCCGTACACAAGCTTGTAAGGAGTACACCCGATGGGTGTTTTATAAGCTGTACGGAAGGCCCAAAGTGCATCATCTAATTTATCCGACCAAGATGCACGGTTTTCACCTACGGTCCTTTCCAAGATTCTTTTTAGACCACGGTTTGAAACTTCCACTTGTCCACTTGTTTGTGGGTGATACGCGGTAGAAAGACGGTGAGTAATACCGTACTTAAGCATGACTTTTGCAAATTGGTCATTGCAAAATTGCGTACCGCGATCACTAATGATAGCACGGGGAGTTCCAAACCGAGAAAAGAGCGATTTCAAAAATTTACACACTACTCGGGTGTTGTTGGTGGGGAGTGCTTTCGCTTCGACCCATTTAGACAAGTAATCGACAGCCACGAGTATGTACTTGTTCCCTCGTGAAGACGGGAACGGCCCCATAAAGTCAATGCCCCAAACGTCGAAGATTTCACAAACTTGAACGACGTTTTGTGGCATTTCATCTTTTTGAGAGATCTTCCCGTGACGTTGACAAGAGTCACAAGATTTGACTAAGTCATGGGCATCACGGTAGATTGTGGGCCAATAAAAACCAGAATCAAACACCTTTTTGGCGGTGTAGTTGGCACCATGATGTCCCCCCGTGGGTCCATTGTGGCAAGCCTTAAGAATTTCAACGGCTTCTTGGCCGTGAACACACCGCCGGATGACTTGATCCGCACATACTTTAAACAAGTAGGGGTCGTCCCAAAAGTAATGCTTCACATCTTTGAAGAATTTGTTCTTTTGTTGGGACGACATCCCTTTCACAACAAAATTTCCCGCATGGTAGTTTGCAAAATCGGCAAACCATGGGGTACTAGAATCACCACGAAAAGATACCACGTTAAGTGTCTCGAGAGGAAATGTTTCATTTATTTCCTTTTTCTTGAGCACACTTTGATGAGGATCTTCTAATCGGGACAGATGATCAGCAGCAAGGTTCTCGGCTCCTTTTTTATCACGGATAATGATATCAAATTCTTGGAGGAGGAGAACCCATCGGAGCAATCTCGGCTTTGCATCTTGTTTTGCAAAGAGATATTTGAGAGCCGAGTGATCCGTATACACTATGCTTTTAGACAAGATTAAGTATGGCCGAAACTTTTCGAAAGCATACACCACGGCTAATAATTCTTTTTCCGTCGTGGTGTAATGTGCTTGAGCTTCGGTCATAGTTTTGCTAGCATAGTGTATAGGCTGAAAATGTTTTGCTTTTCGTTGCCCCAAGACCGCACCTATGGCAAAATCACTTGCATCACACATAAGTTCAAAAGGTGGGTCCCAATCGGGGGCAACCAAGATTGGTGCTTCAGTAAGCTTTTTCTTTAGAGTTTGAAAAGCTTCAATGCATTCTTGTGAGAAAATGAACGGAGTTTCCTTTTCAAGGAGATGAGTCATTAGCCGGGCGATTTTGGAGAAATCTTGAATGAATCTACGATTGAAACCGGAGTGACCAAGGAAACTCCGAATACCCTTGACGGTAGTGGGATGAGGTAGTTTAGCGATAACATCAACTTTGGCCTTATCGACCTCAATCCCACTCTTAGAAATCTTATGGCCGAGGACAATGCCCTCTTTGACCATGAAATGACTTTTCTCCCAATTTAGACAAAGATTAGTGTCTTCACAACGTTGAAGCATTTTGTCCAAATGGGAGAGACATGTGGTGAAAGAATCCCCAAAGACCGAGAAATCATCCATAAAGACTTCCATAGTTTTCTCGATCATGTCGTGAAAAATGGCCAACATACACCTTTGGAACGTGCCCGGAGCATTACATAAGCCAAAAGGCATGCATTGGTAGGCAAACGTTCCATAAGGGCACGTGAAAGTGGTCTTTTCTTGATCTTGCGGGTCAATGGGAATTTGGAAGTAACCCGAGAAACCGTCGAGGAAACAATAGTACTCATTTCCCGCTAGTCTTTCGAGCATTTGGTCCATGAATGAAAGAGGGAAGTGGTCTTTATAGGTGGCGTCATTTAACTTTTGGTAGTCAATGCATACACGCCATCCCGTCACCAATCGAGAAGGAATCAACTCGTTCTCATCATTTGTAACAACGGTAATGCAACCTTTTTTAGGCACGCAATGAACGGGGCTCACCCAAAGACTATCCGAGATAGGGTAAATCAAGCCGGCATCAAGGAGTTTAAGAACTTCCTTTTTGATTACCTCATGAATTTTTGGATTAACCCTTCTTTGATGTTGAACCGCCGGTTTAAAGTCATCTTCCATTAAAATCTTGTGTGTACAAAATTCCGGGTTAACACCCTTAATGTCGGAAAGTTTCCAAGCGATGGCTCGCTTGTGTGACTTTAGAACCTTTATGAGAGCGGCTTTCTCCTCATCATTTAAATCTTTAGCAATTATGACGGGTAATTTATCGGTACCCTCCAAAAATGCATATTCGAGATGAGGTGGTAAGTCCTTAAGTTCGACCTCCGGAGGATCATTAGAATTTTCACTAGGTTTGAATTCCTCATTATGAAGTTCTTTTGGAGGGAGAGATGATGGATCATCATTAAGCAACTTCTCAATAAGAAGAATGTCTCCCTCCGGGTCAAACACATCATCATCCATTCCCGATGGAATTGAATCACAAGACAAACAAGCTTCAATCTCTTCCAAGATGAAGTCACCTCCCTTAAACGGAGTGAAAGAGGGGGAAGAGAGAGCAACGGTTTGGCCTAAAGAAGTGGGATTGCCACTTAGTACTTCATTAAAATATTCCTCGCATGTAGCATCAATGATATCAATTTGGTTAATTGACTCGCTATCATGCTTGAGAGGATATTTTGAAGTACTCTCAATATTTAAGACCAACTTTTCATCACCGACTCTAAGAGTCATTTCACCTTCGTAGACATCGATTAATGCATGAGCCGTTTTCAAGAATGGTCTTCCCAAGATAAGGGGGACACGAGGATCGGCATCAAAATCGACCACTACGAAGTCGGCAGGAAAATGGAACTTGCCAACTTTCACGAAGACATCTTCGGCAATACCTTTCGGAACAGTAACCGTTCAGTTTGCAAGTTTGAGAGTCATTCGTGTAGAAGTAAGTTCCGGGAGAGAAAGCTTTGCCTATATGGAAAGAGGCATTAGATTGATGCTTGCGCCGAGATCGGCCAAGGCTAAGCATTCATCTAGCTTTTGGAAATCACAAGGGATGAGAAATTTGCCGGGGTCTCCTAGTTTTTCGGGTAACTTTTTAAGGATAACCGCCGAACAATTCTCATTCAATGGAGTCTTTGTTAATTCCAACAAATTTTCCTTATTGCTAAGGAGACTCTTGAATGTAGAGGCAAACTTTGGCATGTAGAGAAGAGCATCCGCGAAACTAATATCGAAGTGTAACTTTTGAAATATTTCAAGAAACTTCATCATTTGACTATTAGTTTTGTCACGGAGCTTTTGTTCATTAAGCCTCGAAGGATAAGGAATCGAGGGCTTAGGATTTGTCTTCGGAACATCGGGTTCCGGAATTGGAGATTGGACGACCGGAGGTTGGACGTGTGCGGTACTTTGTGGGCTTGTATTTTGCACTTTGTCCTTTGTCACCTCGGTCTCTCGATTCACTTCCCCCGGTGGAGGGGGCATAGGAGTCGAGGGTCCATCAATTGTCTTACCACTACGAGTGGTAATAGCTTTCAACTCACCCTTCGGGTTTGGAATGGTGTTTCCCGGGAGGGTTCCCGAAGTTGAAGGTTGATTCAATTGACACATGAGACTAGCAAACATGTTCTCAATTTTACTTTGAGATTGATCAATCTTTTGATTTGTATTCTTAAGTTCATTTTTAAGCTCATGACCTTGTTTTGAAATTGAAGTTTGAAAATTATTTGAATTGATGTAATTAGCAAGTTCGTTTGAGGAAGCAATTGGGGCTTGATAATTCGAAGCTTGAAAGCCTTGATTGAAATTACCACCTTGATTTGGGTATTGATTGATCGGGGCTTGAAATTGATTTTGAACATTTTGCCCTCTTGGTTGGTTTTGATTGAATCTATTTGGATTGTTGGGTTGAGAAAATCCGGGTGGTCCATTTTGATTGCTAGCACGATAATTCGGGTCAACTTGAGGACGGTATTGATTACCTCCTTGATTGAAAGCCCCGGCTACCGCATTAACTTCACATCGACTACCATTGGTGGCAGTACAATTGTAGTATGCATGAGGACCATCACAAGTGACACAAGTTTCTTCCATCGCTTTGACTTGAGTGGGTGAAGAAGTTTGTGGGGAAGATTGTTTCTTTTGCTTGGAAAGAACCAAAGCTTGAATAGCCTCCGTGAGCTTATCAATCTTAGCATCGGTGCTAGAAGAACTCACGGGAGATGAAGTAGAAGGTGAAGCATTAACTTGGGAAACAACCGGTTTGCTTCGTGTAGTGCGGACCTTGGACTTATTCTCAATGATGGCTAAAGCAACTTTAGTAGTCCGATACAAGAGATTACCACCGGCGGCGACATTTAGAGAGTCATGATCGGAGTGGTTCAAAACATTATAGAAGGTATCGAGTTGATGTAACTCGGAGAAACCATGGTGAGGACAATTGCGAAGTAATTCTTTAAAACGATCCCACGCTTCACTAAAGGATTCATCAAATTTTTGAGTGAATTTGGTGATTTCATTTTTAAGGCTTGTGGTTTTAGACAGAGGAAAGACTTCATTCACAAATTTCGACACTAAATCTTCCCATGTTTCAATAGAACGAGGGGGTTGTTTTTCGAGCCAAATCCGGGCTGCCCCCTCAAGAGAAAAAGGAAAAAGAAGAAGTTTGATAGCTTCTTGAGGAACATTTCGGTATTTGATGGTAGAGGTGATCTTGTTAAACCATCGAATGTGGGAATGAGGATCGTCCCTCTCAAATCCGAAATATTGACTCGCAATTACTAAGGATAGCAACCCGGTCTTAAGCTCAAAGCTATCGGCAACGATCGCCGGAACAACAATAGCATCTCCGTAACCCTCGGTGGGTGCTTGGAGAAGCTTCGACATGGTGCGTTCCTCCGCCATTGTGACAATGGGGGGATCGGGATTAGGAATAGTACGACTCTCGGGTTCGACTATTGAGGCGGAATGCCTACGATTACGTCTCCGATTACGTCTTCTCGGGGTATGCACGAGTTCATGTAAAGGACTTGTTGACGGAGAAGAACGAGTGCGCATGCACTAAAAAAAACAATTCAATTAAAACAAGACCGAGGCAAAACACAAGTGAACTTAAACCTTAAATCAAACAAGCGTACGGTAGCTCTTTGAAAGAAAAACGCACAGGGTGGCGGAGGAGCAAAGGTGGGCAATAAATGCTCCTTAAAAACCCGCCCCTTTCGGTTCGTCAATTTAATGACAAACCTCCTGAAACCTCCGTTAGAGTTTGTTAATCAATCAAAGGTGAGCCGAATTCGCAAGCGACACAAATGCAAGTTTTAAATCTTTGGTTTGGGAACTTAATATGATAATACTCCAAGTTGAGAAATATTATATTGAGATTGCTTTTATCTTTTATTTTAACACAATAAAACGACGAATGTTTTTGTATTTTTTGTTTTTATATGATAATATATATACAAAAGAAAAAGAAAATATTTTTGTATTTTATGGGCTTTATGGAAAACGGGAACTTCACAAGGAAGGATCTCAAGTCACTAATCGTTAAAACCTTTAACAATATTGTCGCAATACAACCTCCCCGGCAACGGCGCCAAAATTTGATCCGTGGTAAAGTATATATAAATAATATCAGACGGATTCGCGTGATACGCGAGAAATGACAAATCAACCCTTTAGGAAAAAGGCTAACTTACAAAACCTGTGAATACGATATGTGTGATACCGGGCAAGTGATTACCTGGGTCGTGTCCCAGTGAGGTGTGAATTGAGGATTTCATTTTTGGTTCGGAATTAAAATGCTTGATGATTGGATTTTTGATTTTTGAGTTTTTAACCTCTAATTAAGATATGAGAAACAAATTCTCAAAGAAAAATTTATAACGAATCAAATTATACTAAAAACGTGAATCGGGAAATCTAAAAACGAGCTTTAAAAGTGAAATCTATAAAAATAAAACCTACAAGTTCAAATTTATTTTTCCTAAGTTCCAAATGATAAAAGAAAATTTAAAAAAAAAGAATTATATTTTTTTGACTTTTATATTTTTTATTATGTATTAAAAACTGAATTAAAAAGAAAAATTAATTAAAAATATTAAAACTAATCTGAAAATTATGAAAATTTTTCTGAACTATCTTTATGGGAAAACAATCCTAGGAATAATACCCAAGAGGTCCCAGCTTATCCCAATAAGCTGGAAATAAGCTAAAAAGCTCGGATAAGCTAAAAGGGAAAAGTGTGTTAAGAATAAACTTGTGCAACTCTTAACTGAAAAAGACCCAAGGGCGGATGGTTTGTGTGTGGGTTTGTGAGTTGGGCAACCAGGGTTCGAACCCTGGTTTTGTCTTTCTTTTCTTTTTATTTTATTTTTGAACTTTTCTGATTAAACTCAATAATCACAAGCTAAAAAGCAAACTTTATAACTAAAACTATTTTTGAAACTTGAAAATAAGCACAGAATAAGGACTAAGATCAGATCAGTTGGCTTTTTTAAGGAAATGAGCTAAGGCAAAAAACTTAAAGCTAATCAAACAAGCTAAAGGTAACAAATAAGCTAAATATATCATAAGAACTAAAAGCTTGATCACACTCAGCCATGAAAAGCAGAGATAAGCACCAAATAAGCCAAAACAAACCAAAGTCTGCTGATGGTGCAGGGTGTTATTTGTCCACTGAGGTAAGTTTTGGGCTAAAAAATAAGCACTGAACAAGCTCTAAATGCCTCAAAAGCTTAAAACAGATCAAGCTTATACTATGAGCTTCTAGTGTACCAAAAATCAGACAAAGAAAAGCTAATTTAATGCTTAAAAATAAGCTGAACAAATGGCTATTCTAGACAAGCATGCACTGAATTCTCAGTGTATGCTTGTATAGATAAGGCACTTTTGAGCTTAATTTAGAGCTCAAATAAGCTATGCTAGGGGCTGAAATTGGAAATAAGCAAAGTTCAAATAGCAAACTATCTAGAGTAAAAGGGAATAAGCATTACTGAGTTCAAATAAGAGCTTAATTTGGCCAAGAAAAACTGATGCAGTCTGCACATATGGGGTTTGTGCAGACTTGTGTTTTTGAACAAAAGACCTCAATTCTTAATGAAATATTACCAAACTTGGAACATGCATTTTAACCACTGACTTGTACTCAAAAATACCAAAATTGAGGGTCAAAACAAGCTTAGCTTATAAGAAGCTTATATGGACAGTTGGGAATCTAGAAATTGAACAACTGATGCAAATCCTTCAGGCAACCCAAAACAGCTTATCACCTCCTAAAATCAGCTTAACTGGACTGAAATAAGTTCAAGCAAATCTAACCCATTGTTCAATGAACAGTAATCATGAGTTTTTTTTACCCAAATTAAGCTTGTGCCAAACACCCTTTAGTATTCACTGGTTTGAGATTAAAACTAAAAGTCACCAAAATAACCCTTGATTCTGATATTTTAGTGAATGACTAACTTATTTAAGATGATATAAGCAACATTTACCTAAGATTAAGCACAAAATAAGCAAACTCTATACTTAAGCTAATGTTGACTGTTTTTGACTTATTAAGTGAGAATTAGATTTAGGCTATAACTAATTATCAATCTACCCTACATATACTTTAAATAAAACAGATAAGCAAAGAAAAGGGCAATAAGCACTAGAATAAGCTGGTGTACAGTAAAATTAAAGAAAATAAAGAGATATAACCTTGGGCTCTAGCTAAACAAGAGCACCAAATAAATGGCAGCTACAAGCTCTAGCTTGTTTTACAACAAGCTAGTAAAGTCCATCTTGCCATTCCACAACTGGCAACTTCCATAAGCTTTCCACAATTGCTGAGGTTGACTTTCATTGACTTTTCTAGACCTTTTGAATTAAACAGGTTCTAAACTATTATAAGCTTACAAAAAGCTATGATTAGCTTGTATAAGCTTATAAGAAAGGTGAGGAAAGCTGGTGAATGATTTTCAACAACAATGCAACTTAATTCGAATTATGAGAAAAACTTTAATTTCTATTAAGATTAAAAAGGATTACAAAGCTGTTATAATTAGAACAATTAAACTTGAAAACACTTGAATTGATTACTGAGAGCTAAAAATTACAATTAATAAAGGACTTAAACTAAAATACGACTACAACTAAATTTCTACATGCCAAATTTGGCTACAAAATGCCCTATTTATACTATTTTTGAGCTGGGATTTTTCTTGTCTTCTTCTCTGACCATTTTCTGACCTTTGGATTAAGTTGAAGTCATCTGAGCCTTTAATTCTTGTTTTGGCGCCAAAAATGGATAAGGGAAAACCCACTTGGTACTGGTAAACTTGTGATGTTGGAGAAGCATTAAATGCTTTGGAATGGGTAGGTGGAGTGTAGAAGGAGGGATAAGCAGGGTGAGGGGGAGGGTAGCTTTTGTCAGGAAGAAAATGGTGGGTTGGGGGGTGGTTTCTGGTTTTAGCTTTTGGCGGGTTTGGAGGGTTTGACCGAAGTCAAACATGGTGTTTAACTAAAAACGGGATAAGGGGGTTAGGTTTATTTATTGGTGTTGGGCTTGGGTTAGTTAATGGGATGGGTTGGGTTTAGGTAAGGATTGGGTTGTGTTTTGTTTTGGATTTTAAGGGAAAAAGGGTAATTAAGTTTAAAGGGTTAAACTTAAAATGGGATAAGCATGGAAGGCCTATTTCTGCCAAATCTGGAAATTTATTCCAAGGGACCAATTCTGTCATTTTGATTTTCATTGAAGGTTGTCTTTGACACTTGAGCAATTTCTCGGTCCAAACTTGTAAATTTCTTTCCCGGCTTCGACTTTTGAACTTTTTCCAATCTTGTGCTCGGTTTTTGCCTGTTTTGCCTCGTTTTCAATCCTTTTGTACCTGAAACACATAAAAACACAAACCAAGGATATTTGTAGTAATATTTGGTGTATTTGGCCGTTTTCAGTATTTTTATGGTCTAAAATGGGCATAAAATGATGAGTATTTACACACTCATCAATCCCCCACACTAAGCTATTGCTAGTCCCTAGCAATCCAATCATGTGAAGTAATGAAAGGATCAAAAGAATACCAAGGATACGCCGTTTTTACTTTTTTATTTGATGCAAGAATAGGTTTATGATGGACTGAGTTTGGGAATTCTTAACAAAGATTAACACCTAAGTTAATTACTTCTTTAAAACTACTTTCTTGAAACCTAGTTATCATATTTCACATTGATTTGATGATTCAGTTGGTCAGATAGTAACTGACTCAACTCACTTTCTATCATTTTATACTTTTAAGTATAATGAGCAAGTCTAAGGACATCTGATAGAAAGAACAGCTAGTAAAAGTGAATCTAACACTTGTGTTAGAGGCAACAATTGCTATGAGCTGGAAACCCTGTCAAGAAAGCCTTTTGAATAGGTTTATCTTTACACAGGCAGTTATTTATAACTGAAAAACATTGGTTGAGTGTCTGTTACACACTTAATCCCTTCAAAATGGTTGAAAGCAGTATGATTTTTCTATAATAAAATCATGAACATACTGCTAAGTCAAAAGTTTCTTAAAAAGGATTTTCAAAGGGACTCAGTCAAACCATCCATTGATGGATAATGAGTCAATGCCCCATGAATCACCTCTCATAGGAGTTAACACACCTAGAAGTGATGAGGGCAGCATATAAACTCTAAGGAATTGATGGCTACATTTACAACATTGTCTGAAAACATGTTCTCAGGGGAGGAAATGATGTTCTAACTGATAGATCAGATGATGCTGAGATGATGGTGAGAGATCTTCCAAACAGGGGAGGATAAAATGTTATTTGCATCTCAGGGGAGGAAATATCTCAGGAGAGGAAATAAAGCCCAAGGAAGATTAACCAAATGTAAGGGAGGAAAAGACAAGAGCATACAAGATGATGACATGGAGGTTAAAAATGACAAGAACAGAGCTGATTCTGGAGTATTATATATATTCAGAAGGGATGAAGCATTCCAAAGGAGAAAGTTCTATCTAGGTCAATTTTAGTTCACTACGTTTGTTCATCACTTGCAAAGGCATGCTGATAGATGATTTCACTTGTTGAAACAAGCATCCAAGATACACAACATCATTGTCTCTTATAATTCCTCCATCCAAGGAAATTGCACCATCTTTTAGGTATTGAATGAAGCCTGAAGATTGGTTTTTGATATTGTTAAAGTCAAAGTAAATGGCTGATGAGCTACTGAGAAAGATATTCAATCTCACAGAACAGAAGAAATTTCAAATCAAAAATCTGAATTCGAAGTGTTTGAAAGATCCTCACAATCATGATTTAATTCAGAAGAAACATGTTGATTAGGGAATCCACATGTTTAGGGGAGGATTGTTGGGAATTAAATGTTCTGAAGATTAAGTATTAAGAATTACAAGTGCTGAAGGTTAGTACTTGCTGAGTAGAATACTCTAACAGTTCCAACTGCTAGTGTATATCTAAGGACTGATCAAGTTATATATCTAACAGTACTAACTGAAGTTAGTACTGGTAGTACAAAGAAGATACTGCTGGTCGATACTGCTGAGTGGATAAGTGTCACATATACTACTGTTGGTTGGATAAGTATTGAAAAGATATTTGTGTACTAAAGTCAAGTATATACGGTAGATAATATCTTTGGACAAAGTGTTCAGTAACAAGTTGTGTACATAGATACATGTTGTATCTATGTTACTGACACACATAAGATAAGCTAGCATGTGTTCGACAGGACTTAACAATATTGCAAAGATCTTTCTTGGACTATAAAAGAAAGTTCTCAGACTAGATATATGCATGACTAATTAAGTGCTTAATTCATATGCTTAAAACAACTAGCTAGAATAATATCTCAAGTCATATAAACATTAAGATTCAAGGTTTTGTAACCCTAGTGATAGTGAAGATCACTCGTATTATCTTGAATAATATTGAATCGTTTGGTGTTAACATCGTGTGTTCATTGTTCATTACTAAAGCATTACTTTCCATTTCCATAAACCAAATAACCTTCTAAGTGTGGTTAAGTAGATTCTGCATACTTAATCATATTAACTCAATATATCATATACACAAAGTAACAAAAGTCTAAACAACCTTATAGTGTATCGATTCTCCTCAAATCATTTGGTATAGAACAACTCAAACCAACCAAATGACAAACGAATCCTTTGTTTCATCAATTGCCAAAAAAAAAAGACACACCTAAAAACTCTTCTAAAAGCAGCTTATTTCAAGCTGCTTATGAAAAAACAGCTTATCACACAAAGATAACATCACATACTTTTTTTTACCTCAAAGCCATTAAGTAACCAAAACCCATAAATATAAATGACTGAAATCACAATAAACCCATAACCAACAAAATATATCTTAGTATCACCATCACTAAATATATCCGCAACCGATTCAACCCCTTTCTACTCTAACTCTTCAACCTCCAACAACATCCAAAAACTGAAGAGACAGATCTTTTAGAAATCCTCATAAGAAATTGACACATGCAAAATCAAAACCTCACAAATCAAAAAGTTTCAATCTTTTATATAAAATCTTCAAAAGGTGATAATTTAATGTCAATTAATTGAGGGAAAATTCATTTTTAATCATCAAACAATTGAACCCCAATACATTAAAGAAATCATATTTACTTACATCAAAGTAGCAATATAGGCCTGCAAAACTTAAAGTGATGTTTTTTTGCTAGCTGAAAAGGATTAAGGTGCTGCAATGTTGATTTCGTGTTCTGATTGTGTCTAGGGTTTGTCATAATTGAGCTTCACAGATTTTAGTTTTGTGTGTGTGTATGTGTTTTTTGTTAAAGCGAAATTAGTGTGTGTTTTTGGTGTATGTAGTTTCTGGAAGGCGGTGGAAAGGGGAAGGGAGGGATAAAATCTACAACTAATTATCTGTGAGTGAATGTAATTACGGGGGAACGGAGCATGAATAGTGGAAACCCAACCACACATGAACCAATAAGAATTGGCCGGGTGCTCTACTAACCACTGTTTGCGGTTACTGTTAATCTGTTAATTAAAAATCCAACCAATGAGGAGCCTATTAGAATTTAAATACCATGACATTCATATAAATAAATAAACATCACCAAAGCACATAGCGGAAGCAAAGATCAATTATTTAACATGTATAAAGATTAACCGAAATTTAAAGACACGTACCTTTTGATCCTAGCAAGAACAAGGATCACAACTTTAAATCTTCTTCTTTAATCAAACAATTAGGATTAACGAGAAACCCCTTACCGTTTTGTTTCTCAATCCAAGATGATGTTAACTAAAGTAAGTTAACTACCAAGTCTTGTACACACGTACTATAACCAATTAATGCTTGATGCTAGTGAAAGAACACGAATTAAACCAAACGTTTTGTTTAACAAAAAACTATGTATCGACACCCTAAAGTGTTGGATCGATCGGATTTAGCACAAAAGAAGAAGGAAAACCAATTTAGGGTTATAGCAAGAGTGCACAAGGTGAAAAACTAATAACCCTTGAGTTTGTATTTATAGTGAAACAATCTTAGAGGACAAGTTAGGGTTGGATTGAGTTATGGAAAGCCCCAATCTGATCAGCGCCTTATTCCCCAGGGAATTCTGGAACTTTCTTGTCTTTCTAATTTCACTTACGGTCCTTCCTTTATTCACTAACCGTTGTTAGTCAATTCCGATAATTACTTAACGTTCGTTAGTCGTTATTTCGTGTTCAAATAATTAAATATATAACGGTTATATACATTAATTATTTACATTAATCATTCATACCTAAAGTGTGCAATCCCAATGTCCCGTGTTCGATTCTAGTCATACACGATTTAATATTTTCCCATAACTCTAACTGCTCCCACTTGGAAATCTATTAAAAGGGTAATGACATTTATTAGCATCTAGCAACACGCCAATGCCCTAGTACAACTCGGGTGGTGGTCTCCTGGAAAAACCATTCGATGATTCTATCTTTATTAATAATTCTAAGTCATTCTTTATTAATAATTCTGTTTCTCGTTGTTTTCGATTGATCAAGATTACCAAATCTTCTGAACATATTCAGGGGAGATCTTGGGTGTGGCCACACATACATCTTACTAATCCTACGAGGGGCCCAGTAGTATTAAACTCCAAACAATTTGAAGGAACAAATTCTATCTTGACTACGAGCATAACCCACACACTTTGCAATACTCCTGTAAACAATCCTTATAGCTACCAGTTACGTATAGCGGTAAATTGAATCACAGAAATGCACTACATGCATGACAGTTATCTGGCATCTCAAGTCTGAAGATAACTATATTCACATGATTTACTTGATGACAAGATCCACAAAGTAAACTCATGAAGTTGGGATAAGTCGTATATTCAATTCATTGAATATCATGTGAAATTGGTATGACAACGCATCAATATACTTTCAAGTATATTCTACCAATACTCACATTTGTCTTAGTTTAATCATATTCCCATATCATTAATCGACAACGGAAAATTTAGAATATATAAATATATTCAAGGATATAAACATGCAAATATAGGATATATTATTAAGAAAATGACAATCAAACATAACAAGTATTTTATTTCATTAAAATAATAACTGTTCAAAAACATCCCATTATCCAAACACTAATCACAGATGGGCATGAAACTACTAGCTAAACGAAGTCCTATGCCTTCAGCATGTTGACTAAGCTTTCTACCAGGTAATGCCTTCGTAAAAGGATCAGCTAGATTGTTATCTGTATGAACTTTGAGTAACTCGATCTCGCCTATCTCCACTTGTTCTCTAACATAGTGATATCGAATTGGGAAATGTCTAGCGCCCTTCATGATTCCAGGCTCATTGGCAAATGTAATTGCGGCTGAATTGTCACAATACATCTTTATAGGTCTTTCGATTGAGGGCATAACGCCAAGCCCTGAAACGAATTTCCTAATCCAGACGGCTTCCATTGCAGCTTCTAAAGCAGCAATATACTCGCTTTCTGTTGCAGACATCGCTATAGTACTCTACTTCGTGCTCTTCCAATCCACAACACCTCCATTGATGACAAAGTCATAACCCGTCTGAGACTTCGTATCATCTTTATCACACTTCCAGGAAGCATCACGGTTACCTCTATCACACAGTTCTGCATCTGGATTCCCCCCATATACTAAAAACATATCCTTCGTAGCTCTCAAATACATGAGAATATGTTTAACAGCAGTCCAGTGGAGCTCACCTGGATTTTGCTGATAACGACTGGTAATGTTCTGAGCAAACGCCACATCGGGCCTTGTACATCTCACCGCATACATTATAGATCCCACAGCCGAAGCATAAGGGACTCTACTCATGCGTGCCACCTCTTCAGGTGTTGAAGCACAAGCTTTACTACTCAAGTCATGTTCTACTTGCATTGGCAAATATCCCTTCTTGGAATTTTGCATATTGAATCTCTTCAATATTTTATCAATGTAAGCACTTTGGCTTAAACCAATCAACCGCCTTGATCTATCTCTATAGATCTTGATTCCCAGAATGTATGCTGCTTCTCCTAGATCCTTCATGGAAAAATATTTTACAAGATAGGCTTTCACCTCATTCAATCTTGGAATGTTTTTACCCATGATTAATATGTCATCAACATATAGGACTAGGAAAATCACATCACTCCCACTAGCTTTGTGATATACACATGGCTCATCAAGATTCTGAGTGAATCCAAACCTTTTGATTTCTTCGTCAAATCTCTTATTCCATTGTCGTGATGCTTGCTTCAATCCATAAATGGATCTTTGAAGTTTGCATACACGATTCGGAAATTCTGGATTCACAAACCCTTCTGGCTGCGCCATATAGATGTCTTCATCTAGGCGACAATTTAAGAAGGCGGTTTTGACATCCATTTACCAAATCTCATAATCATAGTGTGCAGCTATGGCTATGAGAATTCTAATAGCCCTAATGTTAGCTACAGGAGAAAAGGTCTCCTCGTAGTCAACGCCATAAGTTTGGGTAAAGCCTTTAGCTACCAAATGAGTTTTATAGGTGTGTACATTGCCATCCATGTCAGTTTTCTTCTTGAAGAGCCACTTACTCCTTACTACCTTGGCATTGGGAGGAAGGGCTACTTCAATCCAGACTTCATTATCTTTCATGGATTGCATTTTTCCATTCATAGCAATCTGTCATTTATCCTTTTCAGGATCATTCATGGCAGCTCTATAATTAGCAGGCTCACCAAGGTCTCCTAATATAGTTTTCTCAATCTCTACGTTAAGACATAGACGTTTAGGTGCTTTCATAGTCCTTACGGATCTGCGAATGGGAATTACTTCAGGTCGAGGACCCAGACTATCCGGTTCCACTGGAAGTTCGCTAGTGTTTTCAGAAGGTAATGTATCCTCTTGATCATCTTCCAGATCATAGATCCTCCCACTGAATTCTTAAGATATGAGATCCTTTTCAAGAAAATCTCCATACCTAGCAACAATTACTTTATTTTCAGGTGGGTAGTAAAAGTAGTAACCCATCGTTTCCTTTAGGTATCCTACAAAGATACACTTTACAGATCTCTGTTGGAGTTTATCTGCTGAGTCACGTTTAACAAACGCCTCACAACCCCAGACCTTTAAATAAGACAAGTTAGGCGTTTTCCCAAACCATAACTCATAGGGTGTCTTATCAACCTTCTTGGTCGGAACCATTTTTAATATGCGAATCACAGATTCCAAAGCATAATCCCAAAAGGATAAAGAAAGAGTAGTAAGATTAAACATAGATCGTACCATATCCAATAATGTACGATTCCTTCTCTCAGATACACCATTTTGCTATGGAGTATATGGAGATGTGAGATGCTAGACAATTCCATTCTCACTTAGATAATCTTTAAACTCCTGACTTAGGTATTCTCCACCTCTGTCGGATCGAAGAGCTTTAATCTTCTTTCCAAGTTGCAATTCTACTTCAGCTTTAAAAACCTTAAATGTTTCAAACACCTCATGTTTATGTTTAAGTAAATAAACATATCCATAACGGCTGAAATCATCAGTAAAGGTTAAGAAGTAGCTAGCACCTCTCTTTGACACGTGTCTAAGTGGTCTACACACATCAGTGTGTATCAAACCAAGTAGATCATCAGCCTTTTCAATACGATTATTAAAAGGTTTCTTTGTCACCTTCCCAGATATACAAGATTCGCACTTATCAAATGATTCATCATTGATATCTTGCAAAAGCCCATCACGTTGCAGCTTTTGCATGCGAGTCTTGCCTATGTGAGCAAGCCGACAATGCCAAAGATAAGACGAATCCAATACATTATTGACTCTCTTATTATTGATGTTATACATTGAATTATAATCATTACATTCATTCATATCAATCTCAAAAACACCATTCACAACAATAGCATTAAAATAAAAAATATTATTTAACAAAACAGAAATTCCATTGCTAGAAACAGTATGTTGAAATCCAATATTCAATAAACATGAAAAAGAGACCACACCCCTAATAATTGCAGGTGCATAATGACAATTATTCAAATGCAGTACTAAGCCCGAAGGCAAAACTAATTTAAATATTCCTATGGCTTCAATAACTGTTTGTGCTCCATTGCCCACTTGCAGAAATTGCTCCCCATAGGCCAGTCTCTTCACAACTCTAAACCCCTGTAGGGTATTGCAAATATGAATACCACATCCAGTATCGTATACCCAGGAATTTAATTTATGAGTTAATGAATATAATTCAATCATGAAAAAGTTACCTGGGGTACTGGCTTTCCCAGTCTCACCCTTCATCTTTTTCACTCACAACTCCTCGATATAGAGAGGATAGTTCCTCTTCCAGTGTCCCATCTCGTGGCAGTGGTGGAAACCCGGATCTTTCTTGATTGGATTGGCCTTGCTCATCTGAGGGTACTTCTTGGGCGCAGGCTGATAGGTCACAACTTGTTTGCCCTTGTCAGCTTTACCTTTCCCCTTATTCCCTTGCAGTTTTGGCTTCTGAACCCTACCTCCTTGTATGGCTAATACTTGAGGAGTAGGAGCCTTGCCTGGTAAACCCTTTTCATAGTCAACGAGCATTGCGAGCAATTTCATTACTGTCTTCTCCGAGCAATGCATGTTGTAATTCTGAACAAAACCCATAAAATCCTTGTTCAAGGATTGGATGATTAGGTTCACACATGTATCCTCAGGAACGACATAGTTGATCTGTGATAGTTGGTCCATGTAACTCTTCATAACCAACACATGATCAGCTACTGGTTTACCATCCCCTTGCCTACAGCAATACAATTTCCTGATCAAATCAAAAATTGCTTCAGGGCCAGTCGATTTTTCTCCTTCAAAAATAACTTTGAAGGCAGAACTTAGTACAGCGTTTTCGGGTTGAGCCATTTCTACATAAAAAGTTCAAATATTAGTATTCTGATAATACAATTTTTCAAGAAAAGAAAATTACCCAGGAAATATACATATAACCATTTAATTTTCTTGAAAACTAGGATCCAACTTTCCATAGTTCCACTACATTAGTTGATATGCTAGTAGTGAAAGTACAAAAGATGGTAATCTGTCGTACAATAATCGGCAAAACAATTTCCGACTCCTAGATGATTATGGGAATTACATTTGCCAAAACAATTTTGCAATGTAAGCATGTTTCTTTCCATCTCATACTTTAAGTTTCATGGTCTCACTTACAACTTAATTAAGTCGTCTAATTTAAAAACTGTAAATACTCCATGTCACGGTCTCACGCCATGGAAATTTACCATGTCATTAATATCTAGGTCAAGGTCTCACTTACGCTAAATATTAATTCCAAGTGTCTCTTATAATTAAATAGCATGGACTTAAATTTTAGGGTATTTATTTTGATGTGACAATCAAAATATATACGAAGAAGTATGCACACATCTTCGTATCATAAGTTTTCAAAACAATTTTAATTTACCAATTTGAGGCTAAGAGTTAAATCAACAAAGTTTTAATTGAGGTATTGGGTTCACCAATCAAAGAATTACCTCCAATTATCGCTCACTATATCCTACTACTGCATGAGTCATAAAGACCCAAGTTATTCGGATAATTACCACAAAAGTGGCGCGTGGAATTGAGGTCAATTCACCCTTAAGATGATTTTGCACAAAATTATAGCATTACTTGGTAGCTCCAATTAGACGCACAAAGGAGCGGAGAGACAAACGTCCGCCCGAAGGCTAATTAAAAACGCGTCCCTTTCGGATGACAATTTAATGTTAAGCCTCCTTATATCCCTCTTATAGTTTGTCTAAACTGGGTGAGCCGTTTACACTATTGGTACCAAACTCATCAATCAATCAAAAGTTTATGATACTAAGTCTTAAAAATTATGTTATAAATTATAAAATTGCTAGTCTCGCCTAGGAGCAAATTACCGTGCGAAGCGAACCATGTCGGCACATAAAAATTGGCAATATATAATTTACCACATCAATGTTTCATAGTTATTAGGTCAATTTATTTTCTATTCGAAAAATTACCCTCTTTTTGCTTACAATTCAACAATAATTTAAACAAAAATGACAAGTAATTTAATAAAAATAAATAAACACATAATAACGCATATAATCTTAACCATTTAAATCATATAGCCACATGCAAACCCTTTTGATAAATCCTATTAATAATCTATATGTGAATTATTATGCATATAATTACTAAGACTCCCATTGATTTTCGAGCTCATTGTACCCAATGGACCGCATACACCAACAAGTTGGTAGTGTAAGCCTTAGCAAACATATACCACGTTGCACATAAAAGATTCATTAATTTAATTAATTAGGACTTCCCTAACTTTAGATATATCTTTTTATTACATGTAGCAAGTAACTTAACAATTAATTACAAACCCTAATCCATGATAACCTTGCATGAAGTATCATGGATTAATTCACAAGTCAAGGAACGTAACCCTTTACACACATAAACCTACATGTTCCTAATTTTAGGGTTACAAAACTAGTTTTTTAATTAAAAGGGGATCGAACCCCCCCCCCCCCAAAAAAAATAAAAAATTAGGTTCGGCTTTTTTTTTTCTCCCCTAAAACATGTCTTTGATACTACTGTTAGAATTTAAATACCATGACATTCATATAAATAAATAAACATCACCAAAGCACGTAGCGGAAACAAAGATCAATTATTTAACATGTATAAAGATTAACCGAAATTTAAAGACACGTACCTTTTGATCCTAGCAAGAACAAGGATCACAACTTTAAATCTTCTTCTTTAATCAAACAATTAGGATTAACGAGAAACCCCTTACCGTTTTGTTTCTCAATCCAAGATGATGTTAACTAAAGTAAGTTAACTACCAAGTCTTGTACACACGTACTATAACCAATTAATGTTTGATGCTAGTGAAAGAAGACGAATTAAACCAAATGTTTTGTTTAACAAAAAAACAACGGATCGACACCCTAAAGGTTTGGATCGGTCGGATTTAGCACAAAAGAAGAAGGAAAACCAATTTAGGGTTATAGCAAGAGTGCACAAGGTGAAAAATTAATATTTGCTTCTTTAACGCCTCTTTTCCCTCCTTATTTGGTGTCATCCTCAACTCTTTATACAAGGGAAAAAACTGTCGAAAATATTTAAATATGTAAAGTTGAACTTCACAAATGTATCTTCTAGCAATTGTGACTGTTCAATTATTTGCTTCTTTAACGCCTCTTTTCCCTCCTTATTTGGTGTCATCCTCAACTCTTCATACAAGGGAAAAAACTGTCGAAAATATTTAAATATGTAAAGTTGAACTTCACAAATGTATCTTCTAGCAATTGTGACTGTTCAATTATTTGCTTCTTTAACGCCTCTTTTCCCTCCTTATTTGGTGTCATCCTTAACTCTTCATACAAGGGAAAAAACTATCGAAAATATTTAAATATGTAAAGTTCATTTGCATATACTGAGGGACAAATCCTTACCATTTATTTTAATTCGATCTCAATGGTAGAAATTAACCTAACATTTAATCATAAAAACATTTTTTAGTTAGCTATAAAATGAACTTTTTTCTTTCCGCTTTTATTTTATCCTCTTCATTTTCACACTTTTGTGTGTTTTTCCCTGATTCTCTCTCATTTTCTTCCAAATTCAAAATCAACCGGCCATATCTTAATCTAACGTTCAATTTGTCAAATTCAGTTCTCTCTTATCACCGGACCAACGCCGTACTACCACCGCACCAGCACCTTACCACCATCGCACTAACACCGTACCACCACCGTACCAACACAGCAAGACCACCGCACCGCCACAACACCACCACCGCAGCACCATTATACCAGCACATGGACCGGTCACTGTACCACCACTACTTCTCATTCTGGTTAATTTTCTTCACGAATAGATATTTAAGTTAATGTGTTTAAGTTTATATTTTTGTTTGTTATGCATATCAAATGGTTGTTAAAAGTACACCATGAATAGTGCCTATTAAATGTTTGTTTAAAGTCCTCTACATTTTAATCTGTTAACAGACACATTCTAGAGTTTCGTTTTTGTTTATGGAGAGGACGCCATGTGTTTGATGAATTGATAGGTGTTCGGCTTGAAGGTGCTGAGTAATTAGGTATTGCAAGTATATTATCCATGTTTTACTTGATACATTGGTGCTCGAGAAGTCGAGATTCATATTGTAGATTTAACTTGTTTTATTCCGCTCTCGCTTTTCACACCACAAAACCTGAAACCGACTCTAACACCTTTTTATTAACTATACAAGACTTGTTAACTCGTTACTTTCGTTTCGGTCTCATAACGGTTATTTAAACCAAGTGTCACTTGTTGCACCTGTTATATATGATCAGTTAGGTAATCCGATTAGGCAGTTTGGTTGGCACCTGTTTAACTTGTAGGATTGATATATAAATGAGAATGGCCATTGTAAGAAAAGTATTAAGACATATGTTTAAACCAGACAGGCAGGATTGATGACTAGCATATTGTGGCCAAGATAACATCACTATAGAATTTCATTTTTTCGTTTTCTTGTGATTAGGCATATGACCTTATTTGCCTAACTTAGATACTTGCTACTAGGGCTGAGCATCGGGCCGAATACCGACCCGGCCCGACCCGATACCGAAAATCACTAAAACCCAGAACCGAGAACCGAGCCGAAGGGTGTCGGTTCGGTATCGGGACAGTCAGGATTCGGTCGATTTTGATCGGTTTTCGGGATTCGGTCGGTTTTGCTCAGCCCTACTTACTACTATTTCATGCTCTCACATCTGGGTCATTGATTTATGTTCTTATGTTATCTTGTAAACTTGGGATGAGATTGCGCTTTGTAAGGCTATTAAGAAGCTTCATTGGCTTTGTCCTACATTTTTATGGTTGTTCATCTTTTATCTTATTTTTAGCTATACTATAAGGGTTTCAATGTATAATGATAGAGTTTATGCCTAATCTAATCCTTTTTTTTATCAGGACGATCCTCTTCAAGTCAAAGTTTACAAGCTATCATCTACAAAGACGCAGCTTCTTTATGACTATTAATGCTTGAATTATTGCAAACCCAAGCACATTCAGAACAGTGCTGAAAACTTGGGTGAGGTGCTCCGAGGTGATCGCATCGAGAATTCAGTCTACACTGTGAGTATCTATTGTTGTTCCTACATATTTACTTCTCGATAAGAATCATGTTTTGTTGTGATCTAAGCTTCTGATCTCTGTTTCAGTTTCACATGAGAGAGGAGCTTCCATGTAAGGTCGGTTGTAGAGTAAAACTCGATGCTCAATCTGCAAAGAACCTTAAGGAAAAAAATCGATGATGAGTACCGTGTTAACATGTATGTGTTATTCCTTTAAAATACTCTATATAAATGATTGCACTTAAATGTATAACTCTTTAATTAAATGACCTGCTTTAATTAAATGACATGTGGTATGCAATACAGGATTTTGGATAACCTCCCAGTTGCTGTTCTAAGACGAAGACTCGATAGAAGTCAGTCAACCACTTATGAACATGGTTTCCGCGTAGGGTTTAAAGGAAACTATGCTGGGGTGAGTTTTGTTTGAACAATTTTTACACGATCATGTCTTTTGTTTTAGATGTCTAGAAGTTTATTCTTTTGTTTATTTCTTCAGAGCAAAGAGGAAAAGTATTTCATCACTAATCACTTGAGTTTTAAAGTCATGTATCACAAGGATCTCGAGACTGATTCCGCTAAAATTGTTGGATTTGAAGTTACACCAAACAGGTATTTAATTCTTATCCAATTGGTAGACGATGACTAGCTTCTTACTCTAAACATATGTGTGATAACGAGAAGTTACACCAAACGTATTTTGCTATAACTTCCTTATCACCAAATATTTAATGCTAGCTTCTTAGTTTTATGAATTAACATTGATGAACATTAGTTAAAATACTAACATGAATTATCACTACAATGCAACTGAACTGGTGCATGAGAGTAATACAATCATCTCTTTTTGCATGAAATGCCATTTAGCTAGGACAAATGTTATAGTAATACAACTTTAAATGTTAATATAGATAGTCTCTGGTTAGGTTCAACAGATAACAAGAAATATTAGGCCTATGAGATGCTTATGTTAAATTTGTGATGGATGCGCTGGCTGTTTCATAAATATCACATGTGATATTCCAAAGAAAGTAAACAGGCTTGCATACCAGTCTAATTTCTTTGAAATATCAAATGTGACATAACTAACATAGGAAAAAAAATTATGGAACCATATATGCGAGTTACAAGTTTAGTTTCTTTGTATTATCAAATTCTGATAAACTATATAGAAAATAACTTGGGTTGATATCAAAACCGAGAACCGAACCGAGAAATAGATATCGAAACCGAAACCGAACTGAATAACTCGGTTCGGGTCAGTTTTCGGGTTTCAGGTTTAGTAGTTGTAGTACATGTATGGAGCGTGAATGTTAAAATCGGTATTTTGCGAATGGTGTAGTGACTTAAATCTTATTTTCTGTTACAGTCTATAAAAAATGGCAGATACTGAAGATATTCAGCCCCTTGTTTGCGACAATGGTACCGGAATGGTGAAGGTGGGTATCATTATGTACTTGTTAGTTAGCAATTGAATTGTTTTATTTGCTTTGACGGTCTTTCATTTGATTTGAGTTTGCTGTTGATGATGCTCCAAGGGCGGTCTTTCCAAGTATTGTTGGTAGACCAAAACATACCAGTGTTATGGTTGGTATAGGACAAAAGGATGCCTACGTTGGTGATGAAGCATAGTCAAAGAGAGGTATCCTTACTTTGAAGTATCCCATTGAGCATTGTATTGTCAGCAAGACGATATGGAAAAGATCTGGCATCACACTTTCTACAACGAGCTTTGTGTTGCTCCTGAGGAGTATCCCGTTCTTTGAGGAGTATCCCGTTCTTCTCTTACCGAGGCACCTCTTAATCCTAAGGCTAAGAGAGAAGATAAATCAAATCATGTTTGAGACCTTCAATGTTCCTGATATGAAAGATGACTCAAATCGTGTTTTATCACCAGTGATATCACATGTGATATCAGGTGTTTGAGCTTCTTCACATGGGATATCACCGGTGATATCACATCGGATATCACCGGTGATATCACCTGTGATATCACACATATACACTCCATAACTGTAATACGTTTATGCAATATGCGTGTATGTTTTTTTTAATATATGTACATGGTATATGTATCAAGTTTTAACACAATTAAGCTCTTATGGGGATTATATTATTACACTAAGATGCAATTTGTAGAGTGAATTGGTAGTATTACGTTCTGTCGTTGTTTGTTCAAACAAGATACAACAAGAATAATATTTGCTTAAAACATGACATATCTAACCAAATGCCGAAAGTAATCGAGAATAAATGCCATAACTAAACTGGCTCTGCCGCAACGCGCTACCGCCAACTTACTCATTGATTTATCATTTGTGATATTATACTTTATTTTATTTTGTAGCTTGAATATCACAAACGATAATACACTAAAATGAAGAAAATATTCAAGTCACATAAATGATGGGAGTGTTTGTTTTGGCTTATATATGGGCTTATTAGCTTATATTCATTTTTGTGGCCTATTTTGCTACTTTTATGGGCTTATATAACACTGAAAATGTTATATAAACCCATAAGTGTCAAAATAAGCCACAAAATTGAGGCTTATGTTATATAAGCCGAACGCGGCTTATGTTATATAAGCTTAAACAAACACCCCGATGTCTACTTTATTAAATATGCAGAATTTCATTAATATTTATAGAGTAAACTGCAAAATACATCTCTGTGATTTACACTTTTTGGCACTTTACATCCCTGTCAGAAACTATTGGCAATATACATCCCCCGTTAGGAAAACGTTTGCCACATTACATCCTTAGTCCCTAACTTCGTTAGTGTTTAGTCCTAACTGACGTTAAGTGGGAAAAAAATGAGGGGTATTAATGTCTTTTTACCTATAAGAGGGATGTATTTTGCAAATGATTTTACATACTTCTAAGAGGGATGTATTTTGCAAATGACTTTTATACTTTACTTTTTATTATTATTTATTATTATTATTATTATTATTATTATTATTATTATTATTATTATTATTATTATTATTATTATTATAATTGTTATTATTATTTGTTCTTATTTTATTTTCTTACGTTTTTACGTTTTTCTTCAAATTTTTTACGTTTTCTTGCGTTTTTGTCCGTTTTTCTTACGTTTTTTTTTCGTTTTCTTACGTTTTCGTCCGTTATTCTTACATTTTTTTCCGTTTTCATACGTTTTTATACGTTTTCGCCCGTTTTCATTCTTTTTTATACGTTTTCGTCCGTTTTTCTTTAGTTTTTTTTCCGTTTTCGTCCGTTTTTCTTTAGTTTTTGTCCGTTTTCGTCCGTTTTTCTTTAGTTTTTGTCCCTTTTATCCATTTTGGTTCATTTTTCTTACGTTTTTTTCCGTTTTCGTAATTTTTATCCCTTTTTCTTCCGATTTTTTTGTCCGAATTTAAAAAAAAAATAAAAAAATAAAAAAAGTTCAAAATTTTTGTCCGAATTAAAAAAAAAAGAAAAAAAAGAAAAAGAAAATTCAAAATTTTTTTAATTTTTTTGAATTCAAAATTTTGAACTTTTTTTATTTTTTTTGAATTCAAAATTCGGACAATTTTTTTTTTTTTTTTTTTTTTTTTAATTCAAAATTTTTTTGAATTTAAAAAAAAATCAATTTTTTTTTTGACAAATTCGGACAAAAAAGTTAAAAAAGAATTTGTCAAAAAAATTTTGAATTTTTTTTTTTTTATTCTGACAAAAATTTTGAACTTTTTTTTATTTTTTATTTTATTTTTTAAATTCGGACAAAAAAAATCGGAAAAAAAAAAACGGATAAAACTTACGAAAACGAAAAAAACGTAAGAAAAATGAACCAAAACGGATAAAACGGACAAAAACTAAAGAAAAACGGACAAAAAACTAAAGAAAAACGGACAAAAACTAAAGAAAAACGGACGAAAACGTATAAAAACGGACAAAAACGTACGAAAACGAAAAAAAAATGTAAGAATAACAGACGAAAACGTAAGAATAACCGAAAAAAACGTAAGAAAAATGGACAAAAACGAAAAAAACGTAAAAAAATGAAAGAAAACGTAAGAACGTAAGAAAATAAAATAAGAACAAATAATAATAATAATAATAATAATAATAATAATAATAATAATAATAATAATAATAATAATAATAATAATAATAATAATAATAATAATTAAAAAAAAAAAAAAAAAAAAAAGTAAAGTATAAAAGTCATTTGCAAAATACATCCCTCTTAGAAGTAGGAAAAGTCATTTGCAAAATACATCCCTCTTATAGGTAAAAAGACATTAATACCCTTCATTTTTTTCCACATAACGTCAGTTAGGACTAAACGCTAACGAAGTTAGGGACTAAGGATGTAATGTGGCAAACGTTTGCCTAACGGGGGATGTATATTGCCAATAGTTTCTGACAGGGATGTAAAGTGCCAAAAGGTGTAAACCACAGGGATGTATTTTGCAGTTTACTCATATTTATATAAAACAAAATACCAAAATCATAAATAAGAACAATAGCTTTCTTAAATTAATATCGTATCTAAATACAATTAATACAGTAACTAATACATCCAGAGCTGTTTTACAAAGATAATAAAATATGAGAATATATAGCTAGTGTTTAGGTGTTTCAAAAGCAGTATAATAATTTCCAATCACAAGGAATAGTAGGTCAACTATGTTACATATCAAGGTATATTCACAATCTTTAGTCTACGACAGTGGTTTCCTCGTTGAGTAGGGTGCTCAAACAGGATGCAAGCTCTCGATTGTATAGTTTTCACATGTTGGTCTTCACTTGAATCCGCTAATTTTTTTCCGTACCCTGCATTTCATACATATGCCATCAACTTTACTTATATTAAAATGATCACAACTTCACAAGTTACCATGTTAACATGATTAACTAACCATTAATCTAGCACTAAGTAAAGTGGAGAGCAAGATGACCATTATAATCTAACATAAGTTCCATTGATTTAATGAAACTCATTGTTAGTCTACTATGTTGGTCTTATTATAAAATTGCCCAAATAGTATAAGAGTTCTACTAAAATGTAAGACTTAATAAAGAACTAACATTCAGAGCTTCAATTCCAAAGTTCCAACAATTATAAAACCTCATTAGACCTTTCTACAAGTGAATGTAAATCTATGACCTGTATAGTAATATCATAACTATTGAGTTAAAGACTTAAAGTGATAACAAGAAGTATTTGAAGATGGACAAATTTGAATTTACACATACCGTAAGCTCTTCAAAAGCATGTGGAATCATATAAAACCCCTTCCAAATTTGCTTTCACTATCAATATCCTAACAATTGCCTTACCTAAAACAATAAACAAAATAATACACTTAATCAATCCAATAATTGCATAATGGAATTAGTACATAATGTAACATTTAGACGTGAAGAGAATTTTTTGAGGAACAAAATGGAAATACAACAAGAGATAACTAATTAATCACACAATAAAATCTATCATAAAACTCGATTAGAATTTGGCTTGGTAACATGACAAATTATTAAACCATGTAGCTACTAATTCGTTCAATTTTCACAATCACATCGACAACTAAAATTACAAGTAATCAAACATTTAACTAATTTCACAATCAAATCAACAAATCTATAAACAATCATTTCAACCGCATATATCACAGGTGATATACTACCAATAAATACTAGTATCAAATATCTCTGTTAAATCTATCGAAACATGCACAATCTATCACAACTGTTGTATCACAGGTGATATACTACCAATAAGCAATCATTATAACTGTTGTATCACAAGTGATATACTACCAACTAATACTAGAGTCAAATACCGCTGTTAAACATATTGAAACATGCCCAATATATCCATTATGCACATATATCCACCACAAATCTAACAAAAGCATGTTACAGTCACAATATTTCTTTTAGTCTGTTAAATCTCTCATATTATCACAATAATCATCTAACTATCACAACAATCACTCAATAAACTATTAAAATCTAGAAAAACAGAAAAGTGTTCATTAATATTTTCAAAAACACTAATATAAACTTGAAATAATAGCAAAATCAGCTAAATCATCACACTATCACATGTATATATTAATAAACAACTAAAATCAACAAAAAAGCAAAAAAAATCTTCATATACACTATCAAAAACAGAAATATAAGAATAAAATCACAACAAATAGTTAAATGAAAACAAAATAATAAATCGGAAGCGCCGTACCATCATTGTCAGTCTAAATATCTTCATTTTGAACCGTTTTTCCCCGGATCTGGTTCTAATTGCCTCGATTCATCCATTTCTATATGCTTTCTTTGATTTTGACGGTTAAAATCGGTTTGATTTGTGATGTTTTCGGTTTAATTTGTTACAGAGAGAGATTGTGATTTATGTGTGGTTTTTTGTGTGAGTAATTTAGTATAGTCATGTAAGAGAAATGATGTGTGTGTGGTGGGTACAGTTGGGTTGAGAATGACGAAATTTACGATATTAGTCCTTCCGTTTTTTTTTTCATTAACTCTTGTCTTTTTAATCCAACGGTTAGGATCTACCTTTGGTAAGTAAGTATTTTTGGGTATGTAAAATAAAGTGACTCATGAAGTAAAATACCATATGATTTAAGATCATTTAAGAACCAAACTTTTTTTACATAGCAAGGGATTAATCTCCACCCTCTATCTTTATTTGATCTAATGGGTGAGATTAATCACAACAATTTAAAAAACCCACTTTCATCATTTTTTTTTTCAAATATTAATATCTTTCAAACCGATAATCGTTAAGCGGAAAAAAATATACCATTACGACGAACATTTAATTATCTTTCTATAAACAAGCACTTCGATATACTTTCGACAAAATTATTTTTTTCGTGTGTTATCACTTTTTTTCCTTTTTTTTTCATTACTGAAATTTGCAAGAAAAAAATCATATGTGATTTAACACTAATATCACATGTGATATTATATATCATATGTGATTTAACACTAATATCACATGTGATATTACATATCATATGTGATTTAAAACAAATATCACATGTGATTTTTCAGGCAAATTTCAATAATGAAAAAAAAAAAAAAAAAAAAAAACACGAAAGAGAAAAAATGGTGAAAAAAACGATTTTTTTTGTCGAAAGTATATCAAAGTTCCCGTCTATAGAAAGATAAGTTTCATGTTGGGCTGTACAAATATGATATGTTAAATGTATATATAGCATGAGAAGAGTTATTTTATGTGGAAAAATGCTTTTAATCTTAACCATTAATTTTATTTTAAATGGATGGTAAGAATGAGTCCCTGTAAGATAAGTTTGGTATGTAAAATAACTCTCCTCATGCTATATATACATTTTTCCACATAAAACGTCTCGTTTCATGTTGGGCTGTACAAATAGGCCGGACTCAATTATTATTTAAGAATGGATGAATAAACTAGATGGTTAATAGGCTGCTGGTTAAAATGTGGATAAGAGGAGCCCATATGTCCCTTTTAATGGGTCGGTTGGTATTTGCTTGAATACTTTGAACGACAGAATAAGAGTATTCGGTTATATGGGGATAGGACTGAAAAGTGGCATTTCGTTGGAAGCCTACGTCTTGGATTTTGTAATATAAGAGAAAAGTTTAATTGCTTACTCTTATTTTTTTATTTACAAAGGGACAAATCTCCACAATCCATCCATTTTGATCTAAATCTAAGATTTAAGTTTTTAAACATAATTTTCACCCAACTATATAAAGTTTTATTTTATTTTATTTTTTCCCCATTTGCTTTTTTTTTTCACACACAGTTTTTCTATGTTTTCTCTCAATCGCTTCCCTCCATATTCAGTTATCTTTTCCCTCCAACGCAACACCACCGCGACACCACTGTTACTCCAACACAACACCACCGCGACTCTTCCGCGACTCCACCACAACACCACCGCACTCCACCACGACTTCATCATTCATTATCACGATCAATTTGCTAATGGCGATTTTTGAACTTAATGAAGCTGCTGTTTCAGTTTCAGAATTTTCTTGTAATTCAGCGGATTGTTTAGCTGTTGAGGTTTGTGATAATTATGTGGATTTAGTTGCCGATTGTTTAGCTGTTGCGGTTTGTGATAATTCTGGTGACGTATCTGTAGCAGTTATACTCATTGTGCTTCTAATCATGTTCAGGATGATAATGCATCATGTGAGTTTAATTTTATGATTTAATTTTGATTTTTAAGTTTATTTTTCTGTTTTATGTGGATAATTGTGCTTTTTGTTGATGATAAGCTGTTGATTATAGTGTTATATTGCTTATTAGTTACGTCGTTAGTTTAAACAGCTTAAACATGACGATAATTGTGCTTTTTGTTGATGATAAGCTGTGATTGGATGTATTTTTTTAGTTTACTCTGTGTATTATCACCTGTGATATTGTCAGTTTACTCTGTGTATATTTTTGCTTATTAATTAAGCTGCTAGTTTACTGGTTAAGCTTTTTTATATTTTCATATTGTCAGTTTATGATAATATTAGCTGTTGATTATAGTGTTATATTGCTTATTAGTTACGCCGTTAGTTTAAACAGCTTAAACATGATGATAATTGTGCTTTTTGTTGATGATAAGCTGTGATTGGATGTATTTTTTTAGTTTACTCTGTGTATTATCACCTGTGATATTGTCAGTTTACTCTGTGTATATTTTTTTTGTTTTAATTGTTTAGAATTGGTTGATAATTCTGTGGATCAAGTTGTTAATTGTGTTGAATCGGTTGATAATTCTATGGATTAAGCTGCTAATTGTGCGAAATCGGATCATAATTATGTGTAGTATCACCAGTGATATTTAAAGTTGCTTTTATTTTTTTGCTTATTTAGTTTAGCTGTTGATGATATATGTGTAGTATCACCAGTGATATGTTTGATAAGCTGTTGTGCTATGCTTTTGACTGTGTGTTTTATCACCTTCTTTTACAGCTTCTAATAGTCTGAAAACTCCTCAATCTTTTATTCATCATGATTTTATCGATACTCCTGGTGGATCTTTTTTTTGGGTTCCTAGTGTTTCTGCTAGTGTGTTGCCAGTGTTGTTTAGTGTTTATGATTCTGTTGAGGAATGCATTAGTATGTATGCGAAATACGCTTCAGAGGCAGGATTTGGTATTAGAAAGTCTACTCAGAAAAGGTTAAGGGATGGTTTTGTAAAAGAGAAGTATTTAGTTTTCAATAGGGAAGGGTGCCCAAAGAAAATTCATTTGAATACTTTAGCTCCTAAGAAATGTGATAAAAAAGTTGGGAATTCGAACTTTAGGATAACCGGTTGCAAAGCGCGTGTAGTTTTCCATATGATTCCTGGAACAACTAAATATAACCTTACTACCTTTGATGTGGAACATAATCATGAACTAGATCATATTGAGTACAAACATTTGTCTAAAAGTGAGAGGAAGCTACCATACCACGAGAAACTGTTCATTATTAAAGCAGCTAATTATAATCTTGGTGCGACTAGAGCTCACCGTTTGTATACCGGGTTGAAAGGGTCCTCAGCGCTTGTTCATGGTACGGAGACTGAGTTTAGGAATTTTACTCGTGGTTTAAATTGTTTCATTGGGGATAGCGATGCACAAATGCTTATTAACCGTATGGAAGATCGAATGAAGTATACGTCAAACTTCTCTTTCGATTATTTTGTTGAAGATGTTGAGCATCGTGGAATGTTTTGGGCTGATGAAGTTGCTAAGTGTAACTACAGAGAGTTTGGCGATATCGTCTCATTTGATGCCACTTACAAGACTAATAAGTATGTTTTTTTTTCAACCTGTTAAATATCTCTTGTGATATTTCCATTGCATTTCTACATTTTGTATATATTATCACCTGAGATACTTCTTTTTTTCAGACATCGGATGGTTTTTGTGCCTTTTACTGCTATCGAAAATCACTGGAGGTGTGTTACTGTTGGTTCCGGTTTTCTTAAGAATGAAACTACTGAATCATACATATGGTTATTGCAAGCGTTCAAGAAAGCATTTGTTCCTTCTCCAAATATCATTGTCACTGATCAAGATGGCGCAATGCGAAAGGCCATTGCTGATGTGCTTCCCAATTCCAAGCACAGGCTTTGCATGTGGCATATCATGCAAAAGCTTCCAGCTAAGGTATCTCTTTTGATATTGCATTGGTCTATAAAATTATGTGATTTATCACTTGTGATACTTTTTGTTTTTTGCATTGCTCTGTATAATGATTCTGTTTTGTATCACTTGTGATACTTTATTGTTTTCAAATTGTTTCTAGAATTTATGATGATACTGATTTCAAGAATAAACTTCACAAGATTGTTTGGAATATGTATATTGGGCCTGAGGAGTTTGAGATTAGATGGAATGAGTTAATGGTAGAGTTTAATCTTGTAAATCACAAGTGGTTGAAAAAGATGTATATGATTAGATCTTCATGGATTCCTGCTTTCTTTGTTGATTCTCCGCTTTGTGGATTGATGAGGACTACATCTAGGTCGGAGAGTGAGAATTCCTTCTTTTCATATTTCACGAGTCCTACTGCTACACTTGTTAAATTTATGAAATGTTATGAGTCTGCAATGGAGAAACAGAGATACCAACAAGAAAGATTAGATCATCAGTCGATTGACTCGTTTCCTGTTTTGTTGACGCCGATACCAATTGAAGTTCATGCAGCAAGGGTTTACACTCGTAAGTTGTTTGTTCTTGTTCAAAATGAGATAATTGCTTGCTCATGGTTATGTTCAATCAAGTCTAAAACTTGTGATGAGGAATGCGATGTTTCTGTTATTTCTGAGAAAAAACCTGTTCGCGGGGCGGTTCGGTTCGGTTAGTTGGAAGATTTAAATTATCCATCGCGGGGCGGGTAATTAATTTTACTATCCGAAACCGAACCGTACTAGGCGGGTAACCGGACAAGCGGGTACCCGAAATGAGCGGTTACCCGCGGTTCGGGTCTCGGTTAACCATTTTAGACATTTAATCGAGTTTAACCTTTTAAACAATAACATGTTCTAGAACGTAAAATGTCATTTTAGTAAAATTAAATGACATTTAATAGAAAATAGTCATATAAAAGTTATCCCGTTAGAATAATTGCATTCAAATATCCATACATAATCAATTAACAAAATAATAGTTATTCGACGTTTATAGATTACAATTATATTTATCAACTTTAACACATAAATGTTTAGAAATGTTCACATTAGGAGCGAAAAAAGCGTTATACAATAAAATTAGTGCAATAATATAATTAATACTTGTACAATTATTTGAATATTTAGTTAAAAAAACCTTTATGTATTAATCACGGTTCGATTCGGTTAACCGCGGATATCAAAAAATAAAAACCGAAACCGAACCGTGATAAGCGGGTTTTTCGGTTTCGGTTTTTTTTTTTTTGTTTCGGTTTCTTCGGTTTCGGGTTTTTTCGGTTTTGGATTGAGAGGTTCGGCTCGGTTCTTCGGTTTCTCGGATTTTTTGAACACCCCTACTGATACTCTTTCAAAAGTTGATGACGAAGAAAGCACTTTAGAGAATGTTGAGGAAGAGGTTAACTTGTATCAGAGAGACATTGGAGAGTACAAGGTACATATCTTTTTCTTATTTATTTTTTTTACTTTTTTTTTTATTTTTTAAGTATCACAGGTGATATTATTCATTACTTTCATTGTTTAAAAATACCATATGAGGTATCACCTGTGATATTATGTGTTTATTTATTTATTTTATTTTAGTTTTTATGTTTTTATTCTATGTTTTTAATATCCCCTGTGATATTATGTGTGTATGTTTTTTTTTTTTTTTTTTTTTTTTTTTTTTTTTTTTTTTTTAAATTTGGAGGTGGTCTATAACAAAATAGATGGTTCAGTTGCTTGTTGTTGTCAGCTTTTCGTCCGTTGTGGGATTTTATGTCGTCACATTTTTTGTGTATTCAAGAATTGTAATGTGGATAAGGTCCCAGATCAGTATATACTTAGGCGTTGGACAAGGGATTTGATTCCACCTGATTTGAGGAGGCAAAAGGCCCGTTATGGTAAGAAGAATGAAGAAATAGAAAGGCTAGCTATTGAGGCGTCTAGTTTAGTTGAGTCGTGAGTGAATATAATGATCAATAATCAACCGAATCTGACTTCTTTTGTAGACAAGCTCAGAAAGCTAAAGTCAGAAGTTGAGTCTAATTTGCCAAGTGTTCCTCCCCGCACAGTTTCTAAAATGGTTCATGAGCTTATGGGTGTTAAGAAGCCTCGTAAAATTTATGTTAATAATCCATCAAAAGCAAGTAATAATGGATTTATGAGGAGTTGTATTAAGGGTGGACGTGAGGTATCATTTGAGCAAAGTAAGAAGCAAAAGAAGGGATGTGGTATTTGTGGGTTGACTGATCACAATAGGCGTACTTGTCCAAAGAAGGGAGAAGCAGGCGGAGGTGATGGAGCAGGCGGAAGCGGAGGTGATGGAGCAGGCGAAAGCGGAGGTGACGGAGCAATCGAAGTATGAGTTTACTGATTGAAAGTATGAGTTTTACTGATTGGTGCATTTTTTATTTTTTATTTTTGTGATTTTAAGGAATACTTTGACATTTATCACTTGTGATAAAGCATTAAAATGTTTAAATAGTTTACATCATTTTTTATGAGTTTTTTGTGATTAGAAAGATTAAATTTTTAGGTATCATTTGTGATAATTTTGTTTTTTTTTTTTGGATGAATTTGTTTATATGTAACCGCCCGTAATTTTCCAAACATGATTTAATAATAAAAATTAACTTATTATTATTTGGCAATCTATTTGAGCATTTTTGGAGCCTACATGATTAATTAGGAAGGTTATTTCGCACACCGTAGCATACAGAAACCCTCCCAACTATTTAATTTTCTCAAGAAATGTGAAGTTATAACTTCCTGACACTTACTGGCAATTTATTTACAAAACCGAGAAGTTATCTCGCTTTCCTGAAAAACACGACACCGCACGCGTACCGACACTAAACTAACTGTGGTTCAAGTCAAATTAGTATGGTTCAACATTCATAATCTTATTTTATTGGTCATATAATTAAATTTACCATTGTTGCATAAAAGCGCATGCATTTCTATTTTTAAGTCGCGTGTGTTTGAAAACGCCCAACTGACTCGTCACCTTTGCAATAAACACCACTACACACACTCAATACTTAAAAATTCAAAAATAAAAACTTTCCTCCTCCATCTTTTGTCTTCTAGGCCGAGCACCCCAAACCACACACACAAAGCATGAACTTTGTCACCTAACCTAACTAACTAGTACATGGTTGTCTTACTTGGTTTTTGTCTCACTAGTACGAACACAAAAACTCTCTTTTCTTTTCTTCTTTCCTGGTCTTGACCTCGGCTGAAACCCCAAACACATGCCATCACATGGGTCTTTTGGCTTCACCTGAAACTAACTAATGTACTTTAGACCCCATGTCTTACACTTCTTAACCTATTATCTTAACCTCACTACCACAAGTTCTTCTACGAAGACAAAATCACTACTACTCATCCTCATTCGATTGCTACAAAAACATCAAACCCTCCTCTTCTATTTTCCTTGTAACCATCGGTCACACAAACACCCCTACACATTTCATAAACTTTTTATTTCAAGTATTATAAAATGTCTTCCTCTTTTCTGTTGTGTTCGAACCAACAGGGAACAACACACATTCACTTCTTTCAATATTTACAAAACATAGTTATAGTGGGTTAGATTCAAGGCTTGGAGTTTGGTATTGGGTTAGAGTAATCTTGGGTAATAATTGTGTTCTTGATTTTCTTCCTACTCGACACACACAAACTATACCACCACTAGTACAAAAATGGGATTTAGTCACACATGCTGTTTTTCGAACAGCCACACAGTCGCTTTTTTATGTGACTAAATGTACCAGAATAAAATAAACAGCCACACTTGATCCGACTTGTGTGACCATTTCGGAATTACATCCGAGGCTACAGCCACACATTTGAATATTTTCGTGACTATACGTATCTGGTAATTTTTTTTTTGATTTTTTAGTCACTTATAATTTGGGACGTGTGACGGATACAAATAAGGTTGAAACATTAGTCACACTATATATATACATATGTGACAAATATATGTCACGCAATTGAAAAGTGTGACCAAAATCCATATATGGTCACACGAAGTAATTGTGTATGTGGCTAAATCATATGCTCAAGTTTGTCACACATTATTTAAGCGTGACTGCTAGTTTTTGTTGAAAATTTAGCCACATATGAATTTGAAATGTGTGACAACTGAAAAGCAAGTTTGAAGCATAGTCACGATATGCATTTAAAAGTGACAAATATATGTCACACACTTGAGATGTGTGACCAAATGTCATATATGGTCACACTAAACCATAGGCATACATGATTAAGTGTGACCAAAATTCGATACAAATAGTCACGTAAGTTAATATGTGTGTCTAAAGTTAAGTGTGTGTTTGCCTGCCAATTCCTAATGTGTATGGTCACACTTAATTGTAGCACAATCATGTGACTATAGGCTATACAATAGTAACACCATACCACAAATGTGCATCTAAATTATGTTTATATATGGCCACATTATAAGGGTATTATATGTGACCAATACATTGAAAATAGTCACACTGTGAAATATTCATGTGACTAATATGTATAGCAAAATGTGAACTCAGTTATCATTAACCTTGATATTAGTCACATTGAGTGTTTGTGTGACTAAATTCAAGATGTTACATATGGTCACATGAAGTATTTATTTAAGTGTCTAAATCATAGAGTCATATTTTGAGTTCAGACTGTTAGTCATGACTCTTCATTTAATTTGCCCCATTACAATGCTGGGATTTTATAGTCTATCTAGTTTAATGCAGTAGTATGTAAGTATGTTACTTGCCCCTAGCTGGAACCAGATTACTTGACTTTCTAAAGTCAATTTTCAACTTTATAATGAAGTAACATGTTACTAAAGTGCCTGCAAGTGCATATACATGATAAATGGAAACTGCAAATACAATAAATTAAGCTTGACTGCAAGTGGACATATAACAGTGAAAACCGCAAAATTTTTCATTGCCATTGAAAAGCTTGACTTTTTTGAGTCAAAATCCATTACAACAGGCTAAATTACAGGAACAACTATTTAATAATAAAACAGCTATTCATCTAACATTTACTAACTTTACAATACCAGCAGTAACCTTGCACTTAGCCTTGAGCAGCAGTCTTAACTTCAACCAGCAGGGTTAACTATTACACTAGCAGTCTTAATGCAGCATGACATGCTTCACTTGGATTTTCGTATAACAATACCTTCAATGTCGGTTCGATAGTAGTCACTTTGTGATTCCTTGCCCAAGTCTTCTTTATATACACGTGGCAATATTTTTTCATTTTGCTCGTGAATGACTGTACTAAACTCCTCATCGACTTCGTCATATGTATCTTTGTAATTCTTGGTAGGTGTTTTAAAGACAATGGACAAATTTTTCTGTACCTGGTCTTTCACATAAAACACTTGTGTTGCTTGTGACGCTAATATGAACGGATCATCCTTGTGGCCGAAAGTATTCAGGTCTACCAACGTATAACCAAGAGGATCATGTTTGACCCCATGAGTTTTGCGATTAGCCCAATCACATTTGAAAAGAGGAATTTGCCTGAAACGGTAATCTAGTACCCATATCTCTTGTAAAACCCCATAATAAGATGTTTTTTTTTATGGTTGCAACTTCTTTTTTGGATATGTGCACATCTACTGACTCAACACTAACCCCACTGTTCTGGTAAACTATGCCATCATTACTTTTCGTACGAAATGTATACCCATTGATGTTATACGCCTCGTATTTCACTACGCTGGCGCGTGGTCCAAATGATATCCACCTCACAGTTTCTGATACACTGTCATTGGATATCGCTAACTCTCTCTCAACCTGAATTTCATTACAAGTATATATATTACCTTTAAATTGCAGGAACAACAAACAAACAATTAAAGAATAGGAGTGTTTGGGATAATGAAATGGTGTGCTGGTCGACCTCTATCTAATGTCATATACAGGAGGGACAATTATGATGATAGCAACAAACAAACAATTATAAACAACATACAAGTAATTACCTCTTCGAGTAACCACTTAGCAAAAGATTTACTGTGCTCATTCTCCAGCAATGCAAGTTTTTTACCCGGGTTTTTTCCTTTCAAAACTTCCTTGTGTCGCCTGAAACAAATAAATGTCTTTGATTATTATATTTGATAGAACATTTTAAGCAACGAAATCGACATGTGTTAGTAATATATACTTACTCGATATACGGTTGAATTTCATCTGTATTTTGTATTACATACAAATGTGCTTTCTGAAAGGATTCTACGGAAACTTCACTTGGTTTGCCGGCCGACAATGGCTTTCCGTCCTCAACTTCATTGGTTACATGTTTATCAGCTGGGATACCAATAGTTTTCATGGTTTTATGATATTCGCTAAAAAACTCTATTGTTTCTTCCGCGATAGTCTCCTCGGCAATGCATCCCTCTGGTCTATTTCTGTTTCGCACATGTCCTTTAATAACCTTCATACATCTTTCGAAGGGATACATCCACCGAAAGCATATGGGACCACATAATTTTACCTCCCTAGTTAGGTGCACAGTCAAGTGTATCATAATATCAAAAAATGACGGAGGAAAGAACTTCTCGAGTAGGCACAGTGTAACAACAAGTTCTTCTTGCATCTTATCTAGTTCTTGCAAGCTGATTTCTTTCCTACATATAGATTTAAAGAAAAAGCAAAACCTGATTATAGCATATCGTGTGGGCGGGTGCATGACTGAACGTATAGCAATGGGTAAAAACTCTTGCATTAGCATGTGATAGTCATGCGATTTAAGGCCAATGAGCTTCCTATCATTTAGGCTGACCAAACTAGAGAAATTTGAACAATAGCCTTGTGGTACCCTGATGTTGCTTAACGTTTCACAAAAGATGTCTTTTTCAGCATTCGTTAATGTGTAACCTGCTGGAGGTAGTGTTGTTTTGTCTGCTTCTTGCCTAGCAAACAACTCTTCTTTTATCCCCAACTCTTCCAGATCCAGTCGAGCATTCATTCCATCTTTTGTCTTTCCAGGAACATTCAGCAAAGTTCCGAGTAGACTCTCACCAACATTCTTTTCTACATGCATGAAGTCAATACAATGCGGAACAGAATGATGCCTCCAATACCTTAGCTTTCGATACCAAATGTTGAATTTCTTCCAATATGCTTCATTTGCTTGGCTTGAACTACCCTCTTCTTCTGTTGTTTTCCTTTTCTGCTTTTTAATCTTCCCACCTCTGCCTCTGGTATCTTGATCTTGGTTTTTCGAGGTTTTTCCTTTTCCCCACTTATTTTCAATATGTTGTACCTCGTTGTATAATTGTTCCCCGGTCAATGGATTTGGAGCATGACGTGGTTCTTCTTGTCCATTAAACGCCTTCCTTTGCGTTCTGAACGGATGGTTGTATGGTAGATATCGTCTGTGTCCAGCATAACTTTGCTTGGATGAGGCGGAAAGTCTAACACAGTGTGTATCTTTCCCACATACTACACAACCTTTGAATCCACTGTATGGGCAGCCACATAATGTACCAAGTGCAGGGTAATCATTTATCGTCCATAACACAACGGCGCGCAGATTAAAGTTTTCTTTTTTAGAAGCATCGTATGTATCAACCCCTTCCTCGAATAAGGTTTGCAGATCATCAACCAACGGTTCTAAAAATACATCGATATCATTTCCCGGGTATCCCGATATCAATACCGAAAGCATGATAAACTTTCTTTTCATACACAACCATGGAGGAAGGTTGTATATGACAGATAAAACTGGCCATACACTGTGATGCCTATTTCCTGAGTTGACGTCAACCCCATCAGCCGATATTTCTAGCCGTAGATTTCTCGGATCTTCAGCAATTTCGGGGAATTTTTCATCTATGGTACGCCATGCCTGTGAATCTGCGGGGTGACGTAAAACACCATCTGTTATCCTCCTTGTTGCGTGCCATGTTAGATCTTCTGAAATACTTTCTAACTTAAAGAGGCGTTGCAGTCTTGGTATAATTGGAAAGTACCACATTACCTTTGCCGGAATGTTTTCGTACACTTTATGTGTCTTACTATCCACCTTCCATCTTGATGTCCCACAAGTTGGACAAACAGTCAACTCCTTGTTAACCTTCCAGTAAAGAATGCAGTTGTTGCTACATACATGTATCTTTTTGTATCCTGATCCCATCATTCTCACTAGTTTTTTTGCCTCATAAGTTTTTTCAACCATTTCGTTACCAGCAGGTAGCATCTTTTTCAACAATCCTAGTAATTCAGTAAAGAACTTATCAGAAGCTCCATACTTACCCTTCAAGTTGAGTAGTTTAACTATTGCGGACAACTTTGTGAAGTCAGGACATCCTTCGTAAAGTGGCTTCTCCGCGTCTAATAATAGTTGTTGAAACTTGGCAAGGTTATCCTCATCAAAACATTCTTTTGCACCATTAACCATGTTCACTGTTGCTGGGCCATCTGTTGGAATTTCTGGAACAAAATCCATGTCGAAATCCGTGTCGTCAACAAACTCCTCTGTTGTAGCATTAACAGGTATTTGGGCAGTTGTTGCTTGCTCATCATTTTCTCCATGTTTATCCCATTTTGTGTAGCTTTGATTAATCCCGTGGCAGAATAAATGGAACTGCACATCCTCCACTTTATGCTCTATGCGGTTTAAACATGAGATACACGGACATGGCATCTTAAGCTGTTGTTTATTACCTCGTGGGTCGATGTTCATCATCTTCTGCAAGTTGTGTTCTGCATACTTAATAAACGCGTGTACTCCAGCAATATATTGTTTCTTGGTCCTACTAGTTTTCATCCAAGACTTGTCCATGCTATTGTTGAGGTCAAATGGTAACGTATGTATCCTACAAGTCACAAATTAAACCAATATAAGCATCAAATCATTTGTGCATAAGTAAACCAAGTATTTACCACTACTAGTACAAAAGGTACTGCTGCTAGTGAAATTTAGTACGGCTAGTATAAATTTAGTACTGCTAGTACCCGTCACAAATTAAACCAATATAAAATTGTAAATGTTTGATACGTTTGGGCCTAAGTCTAATGTGGGATAAAATGTTTATTTTGAAAATATTACAACCATACATTAGTAAAATCTAGTATTAATGGTTTTTGTTGCAAAGTGAAAATTAAAATAATACTACTCTGTTAGTATAGTATTAATGGTTTTTGTTGCAACTTGCAACTTGCAAGTAATTATGGGGAAGGCTATTTCATCATTACACACTATTCACATTGCTAGGCTTGATACATCTTCCTTCCTCTAGGTGTTTCTTGATTGTTGTTGTATATAAAGCAACATACCTCTCATAATTTTCATCTCTTCTTAACAAACCAAAATAAAATTTAAAAATTACAAAAAATCTCAAAATTTTTTGTTATCAAAATCATATATGGAAACTAAACTAGTGATTTGTTCTGAATTGGCAACAGTTGCAAACTCAAAGCTTGTGAAAGACATGATGCTAGTTTACTATGAGCGACAGGTTGAAGCTACTTCCAAGGAAGTTCATGATTTGAGGCACAAGGTTTCTGAGAAAAGAATGCTGATAAACAATAGGGATAAGATGATCAAGGAGTTAGAGCTTTTATATGGTTTTGATTCTGCTCTTGAAAGCATTGCTGATTTAAGGAGGATGCAAGAGGAGGACATGATGGCATCTGATAGGTTGCTTGTTGATATTGCCCAAAAGCATAAGCGTCTAGGTGATTTGGGCAACTTTATCACGAAGCTTGGATCAATGAACTACTGATGTGGTTGATATGTTAGTTGACTATGTTTATGTCTTTTGTGTTTTGTGGTGTCATGGTTGATGTTGTTGGTAGTCTTTCTGATGTTGTTGTGTTTTGTGCTGTCATCGAATGGTAACGATAGATGTATGGTATGATGTTAAATATTAATGTAGCTATGTTAATGTCAATATTATTTTCTAACAGCCTTTTGATTTGTAAAGTTACAATGTCAAGTGTTTAGCACTGCCTAGTTCCAAAAATGCATATACTTAAGAAAGTCAAACTTTGTTTATTACTCCTAAATGCAGGAAGTTACCTACACATACCAACCAAGCCTTTAATGGCATTTACTTATACATTGAACTATGTGATCCTCTTTACTTTAAATGGCCATTACATAAATACAACATTACACACAACATTACACCATCAAAAACTTGTCAAACACTAAACCTCATCCACAATGACTTCCAAGCCAAATGTTATTGAAATATCCTCTGATTCATCAGGACTAATGTCTCCTAAACCTGATTGGAATTTCCCCTACCCTCCTACAGGTAGCTTTCATAAGAGAATACCACCTAAGGGAAAGGTTGTTGACTCGAGCTCTGACGATTTTAGCTCCTTTAACAGTAGCTTTTTTAATGATAGCTTGGTTTCTAGCTATCATTCAACATCTGAAGATGAAGCTGTCTCAAAAAAAACCACAATGTCCAAAAACCCTCCAGTTCACACTCTGTCAATCCCAGGAAAAAGGGAACAAGTTCTATGCCTACCAAATCAGGCAACTAGGGAAGAAATCCAAGCAAAGAAGAGAAAGGGAAAAGGCCCAATTGAACTCACTAAGGGTAAAGGGAAAAGGACAATTAGCTGAGCTTTACTAGTCTTGATGTTATGATGCTACTGTAATAAGTACTATGTTTTCTCCTTGTATGTAATCAACTATGCAATCAACAATGCATCTATGTATGCAGAATTTTGTTATGTAATAACAGTTGGTTTTTCAAGTTGAAGATGCTATTTTTCATTCATGTTAAACCCAAAATACAACTTTAAAAAACTATATATCCTACAAGTCACAAATTAAACCAATATAAGCATCAAATCATTTGTGTATAATTACAATGGATAGTGGGCAGAATTTGCTATCTTTATAATTGTAAAAAACAATTTCGAGAATAATATAATTTCACCATTATTGCATAAAAAAAATGATTTCCTAATTAAAAAAATTACCTAATTTAGATCTAAATGAACCTCCCTCCGTTGTTGATGGCCGGACCGGCGAGTGGTGGATGTGATTGGTTACTGGTGAATGGTGGATGGTGAGTGGTGGCTGTGATTGGTGAGAAATGTGCGAAATTTGAAATTTGCTGAAAAAAATATGGGGGTCTTTAATTTTGAAATTTGCTGAAAAAAATATATATGGGTGGGTTTTTTAAAAAAATATTGGGGGCTTTAATTTTGAAATTTGGTGAAAAAAAATGGGGGCTTTTTTAAATTTTTGGGGAGGGAAATACCAAAAAGGAAGCAACAGGTATCGAACCTGTGACCTCCCCTTCACAACACCAACAACTCAACCATCTCCGCCCTTGGGTCTTTTTCGATTATACCTTCTTTTGTATTCCTCTTATAGACTATCTACTTTATTAAAGAAAATTGTTACAAAATCCAAATATCTTCTATACAAAGTTAAACCTGTTAGTACAACGTTAAACCTAGCAACACTAATAGAGACACAAGCAGTAATAACATTATTTCCTTTTTGCTTGTCTGAAGATCTTTCTCAGTAACTCTCTTGCCATTACTGAGTCTTCATCAGTAACTGTCAGCTTAGCATCTAACATAACAAATAAGCTAGCTGCCCTTAATGGATAATCTTTTTCTATCAGCATGTAGACATCCACTCCATTCTTTGTAGATACATGGTGAACACCACATGTATCATACAGTCTCCATTTTGTACTCAACTCATGAGCTCGAAAATTCCATAAGTTATCTTTTGGATCAGGTTCATACAACCTCTTCAATTCCACCCATAGCTCCTTCTCTTTGTCTTGTATACGATATGTAGATCTGAACATTTCTTTAACCAGACTCCATAGATTGTCCAAGTCTTCTCTATAAAAAATCTTCAGCATATCTTCAAAATACTTATAAATTTCTGAGTGTCCTCCTAGCCTGATTATCTTCCAAGCTTTCCCAAATGTATCTTTGTGTATCTCCAAATCAATAATTGGACGTTTAGCTTGAATAGGATGATGAACATCCAATGCTTCTGGGATTATAACAATCATATGCTGCTTGAGTCTTTCGTCAATTAATTCCTCTGCTGTTTCTTCTTCATCTGCTGTAGGTACTTCTTCACCAATCTTCTGTTTCTTTGAAGATTCAGACTCCAATATTATACCATGTCTTCTTGTAGTTCTACATGGTTTTTCTGTTCCCATGGGAGTAAATGTGTTCACTCTTGTGTAAACCCTTTCAAACTCACTCTTGATCTCCTCAAAACTTCTACCTTGGAACTGCTTCCTTTTGTATCCAGCCATGTTCATCATGTAAACACACATGGTGTGTCTTTGCTGAGCTTTACTAGGTGGTTTACTCCTCTTTTCTTTGGCTTTTTGTTCTGCAGCAGACTTTCTTCTGGAATTTATTAGTTCAACAAGTTGTCTTGACTTCTCATCAATGGACAACACTTCATCTCCTCTGAGTTTACCTAACTTTTCCTTTAAAACTTCATCAGCATCAATCATATACTGAACTTCTTGAGCGTGATCAAACATTGCTTCAGTTGCTTGATTTGCAAGTCTTGTTTGATCAAGGAAATATGCAATATCAACAATTTCTGATGTTTCATCTTCCTGTGCTTTATTAGGTACCTCTGCATCAAAACTAATCTGAGCAAGAACACTCTTCTTGTCCTTCTTTGGTGGCTCTTCTTCAATCATAATGCCCTTTGCTTTATCTGCCCTTTGCCTTCTATCATACACATCCATATCTTGTTGATGAGAAGTACCAATATTTTCAGCATCCAAATCTTCTTCACCCATATCTTGCCTCCCCTGAAACTCAACATTCTGTTCAACCAAAGAAATATTGGGGTCTTGATCAATATCAGCTGTCTTCCTCCCCCGTTTGGAAGAAACATCCATGTCATCATCATCTGAGCTTGTAGACTCCACAATATTTGCCTTTCTCTTTGCTTCAAGTGACTTGACTTTAGACTGCAATTTCTTCACTTTTTCAATGACCTTCTTGTAAGCAGTACTATACAACTGCTTTGTCTCCTTGAGTGCTTGCTTTGTCTCCTTGAGTTCTTGCTCTGTCTCCTTGAATTCTTGCTTTGTCTCCTTGAGTTCTTTCTCCAACCCAGTCACCCTTTGAGTCAATTTGGTACAAATATCCATCAATTCCATTAGTGACACTCTGCCCTCATCACTTCCAGGTGTGTTACCTCCCGATCGAGGTGAATCGTGGGGCATTTCCCCCATATTTGGTTGTGAGGCTGATTGAGAACCAGATGAACCTGTGGGTGTGTGATTGGACTCAACTGGGCTTGTTGATCCTTCACCCTGAATGTTTTGATTTTGAACCAACATTGTTTCAAAAAGTGGAACTACTATCCCATTAAACCCCCTAGAAGCCATGCTCATGTTACTGAACAGTTTTTGAGTAAGGCGAGGAGTTGGATAAACAATTTTATGAGATAGAAGCAAACTTTTCCGTATATTCAAAACCGTTTGTATAAACCTTGGATACATTAAAAACTTGTATTTGTTATCCACATTTTTCACCATACCATCAAAAATTAATTTTGAAAAGTTAAAAGTCCTGTTTGTTGCTAAACAAATGAGAGCAGTTGCAATATTGCTGCTGAATTGCTCCCATGCGGTTTTCTTTGGACTTAAACAATGAAGGATGGTATGTATGAAGAATCTCCATTGGGGGTCAAAACATCCTTTTTGAAAAGTCAGAATTTGAGAAGATGTGTCATACCCCATTCTGGAAAGGTTATGAAAAATTTCAGTATTAGGCAAAGAACTAATACCATTTTCATCTGCTAAATGGAGATGCCTCCTAACAGATGCCTCAGTAATAGTTATTTTTCTGCCATCAACTGTTGCAATTAACTCTTTGTCTCCATTCTCAAATGTATTGGTAGTAACAGACCGCCAAAACTGTTTGATTTGAGAGACATAGATAGTAGGATCGACTGTAAGAGCGTACCTGATGTGGGTATTGTTTAGAAAATCTATTATCTGGTGGAAGCGTTGACTCCCTTCTGGTTTCTCCAAGAATGCAACCTGGTTATGCGTATCACAAAACTCTAAATTTGCCATGAAAATTGAGTAAATGCTTGATTAGAGTGCTGGGTTATGACTGGACCTACTTCAATTAATTGTTTCTCAAGTTTGAAGAAATGGTATAAATTGTATAAAGAAAGAGAGTTATCCAATTTATGAAACCCTACTCTGTTATAGAGTTTTTTTTTTAAGAGGTAAGTAAAGTAAAGTAATTCAATGTAATGTAAAGAAATAGGGAAGAGCGGAAGTAAAGTTTATAGATTTGTGCATGTTTGTAAAGTAAATGAAAGTAGGTGGCCTCATTTTATACTTTTTATATTTGTGGAATTACTATTATAATCCATAATAAATACACACTAAAGAAAAAGGTTCTTTTCGACATTAACTCATTTGATTTTTGTCTTTATTCACTTTACTTCACTATGAAAGTTGGGACAAAGAAAACCAAGAACACACATAAAGTTTCACGCCATTTCATTCCCTTCATCTAAAAAAACTTGAGAACATAGTGTAAATAAAGCGAAGTAATTGACAATAGTTACCCCAACGGTTAGAAATAAACCACGGTTAAAACCCATAAACGGCTACCCATTACCCAGCAGTACAACGTTTTACTCTAGCAGAACAAAAGTTTGCCTAGCAGTAATAACTTTGTGCATCCACTCCATTCACAGACAATTAATTAAACATCAAATATTTCATTGATATTTTTTAAGGCTACAAGTATATACATCTAATTATCCATCCTAAATACTAAACATACTTAAAAAAAAAAAAAAAAAAAAAAAAAAAAAAAAAAAAAAAAAAACATCATCCTAAACTGCTTCACTCCATTTCACCCCAACTTGTTAGAACCAGAGCTCTCTTACCTGCTTCCCATCGATTTCTGGCTTTCCTTGAGTCGTTTAAACACAATTTCAAGATCGCTAACCCTCTTTTCTAGATTAAAAGGGTCCTGAAACCCATCTTGTTGCTCCCCCTGGTTTTGCAGCACAAACCCATTTTGCTGCTCCACCACAATTTGCTGCTGATCCTCTTCTTTTTGCTGCACCACCTCCTCCTCTTCACCTTCCTCCTCCTCTTCCTCTTCATCTTCTTCCTCCTCCTCCCCGTAGTCACACAATCCCCAAACCTCATCCCAGTAAAAGTCTTGCGCATGCAGCCAGTTCAAAATTTGACCCCTCATCCACGTATCTACCTTCCTATACGACCCATATTCTGCAATGGGTTCATCCCCGAAAGCAATTAACACTGCGTCAAACAGCAAATTGTTGTTTAACACCCACTCGTACTCTTCAGCATCATTTTGAAAGGTAACACTATTTGCTGCCATTGTTGAAGTTTTCTTTGAATTGAAAGGGATATATGTGTTTGTGTGTGTTCTTTAGTATATATATAGGTATAAATAGGCTGGAGAGGTAGATGCCAAGACTTTAGGCGGGAAAATGGATCGACGGCGCCCGCCAAAAGTAAAGTGTCAATTGAAGTTTTACGATTTCCTTTTACCAAGTATTGACTTTCCATGTACAATGAGTTGATGCAACAACAAGTTGTATATCATGCTTTGTGAATAATAAACTTCCAAACTCAATATTTCCAACTATTGATCAAGTGGTGGTTTGGTTTAATTAAGAGTGGCAAGATGTGTAGAAAAAAAAAAGAATAGTAGTTAAAAAAAAAAAAAAAAAAAAAAAAAAAAAAATCTAATGGTGTTGACGTGGCGGTGAAAACCAACTATAGCCGATGGTTCGGGTTCGTGGCGGGTTTTAGTGTACCCGTACCCGAACCCGTTTATAATATACCCGTACCCGCCCTATATCCCACCGGATACCCGTTATCCATCGGTTTTTCGGGTTTCCCCGCGGGTATCGAGGTTATCCGTAATATAATTAAAAGTTAAAGAAAATGAATATCGTATCAAACGATTTAACGCAACATATTGCAACGCAACGTACTCGGCACGATATTCACCAAAAAAATCAAATGCGCAAGAGGTTTCAAAAGTTAATCATTCTCATTTCAAAAGATAATCTCGTTTTAGCCTTTTAAAAGGGTTTGGTATCCTCATTCGTGTGACGGTAGAGAACACGGACTCACGAGTACTCACTCCAAAAAAACGAATAACAGAATTAATAGTCGAGAAGAGTATTGACAATAACTCGAGTCGAGACGAGATGACGAAAACAAGTCGAAGAGATAACTAACAACAAACATATCAAATAAGATGAGTCGATTGGTAATCGTCTGTATTTTCCCATAATCCCGTTTATTAGTACAAGGTATACTCGTTTTATGATTTAAAACAAGTTTGGACTTACGACAAAATTAATCTTTGGAAATAACAAAATTTCGCCAAGACCCTTTCATTTATCGAACGTTTCCAATTCAAAAGACTTGATTGAAAATCAATTTCCCGAGTAATTTATAATATAACGAGTATTTATATAAACCCTAAACCCTAAACCCTAAACCCTAAACCCTAAACTCTAAACCCTAAACCCTAAACCAATCCGTAACTCAAACAATAACCAAAAGAATAGTCCAATAAATCCAAATATGTTAGTGTACGGGTAGCATGTCTCGAATAGTCCAATATCCCTCGTGTGTTCCGTTTTTATCCCAAATGTCACACGAAAGGTTTTCAAAATCGAGATCCTACTTAAGATCCTATGGTAAAGATCCCGATCTTTACCATAGGATCTTAAGTAGGATCTCGATTTTGAAAACCTTTCGTGTGACATTTGGGATAAAAACGGAACACACGAGGGATATTGGACTATTCGAGACATGCTACCCGTACACTAACATATTTGGATTTATTGGACTATTCTTTTGGTTATTGTTTGAGTTACGGATTGGTTTAGCGTTTAGGGTTTAGAGTTTAGGGTTTAGGGTTTAGGTTTTAGGGTTTAGGGTTTATATAAATACTCGTTATATTATAAATTACTCGGGAAATTGATTTTCAATAAAGTCTTTTGAATTGGAAACGTTCGATAAATGAAAGGGTCTTGGCGAAATTTTGTTATTTCCAAAGATTAATTTTGTCGTAAGTCCAAACTTGTTTTAAATCATAAAACGAGTATACCTTGTACTAATAAACGGGATTATGGGAAAATACAGACGATTACCAATCGACTCATCTTATTTGATATGTTTGTTGTTAGTTATCTCTTCGACTTGTTTTCGTCATCTCGTCTCGACTCGAGTTATTGTCAATACTCTTCTCGACTATTAATTCGGTTATTCATTTTTTTTTAGTGAGTACTCGTGAGTCCGTGTTCTCTACCGTCACACGAATGAGGATACCAAACCCTTTTAAAAGGCTAAAACGAGATTATCTTTTGAAATGAGAATGATTAACTTTTGAAACCTCTTGCGCATTTGATTTTTTTGGTGAATATCGTGCCGAGTACGTTGCGTTGTGATATGTTGCGTTAAATCGTTTGATACGATATTCATTTTCTTTAACTTTTAATTATATTACGGATAACCTCGATACCCGCGGGGAAACCCGAAAAACCGATGGATAACGGGTATCCGGTGGGATATGGCGCGGGTACGGGTATATTATAAGCGGGTTCGGGTACGGGTACACTAAAACCCGCCACGAACCTGAACCATCGGCTATAGTTGGTTTTCACCGCCACGTCAACACCATTAGATTTTTTATTTTTTTTTTATTTTTTTTTAATTTATTTATTTATTTATTATTATTATTTTTTAACTATTATTATTTTTTTCTTTCTACACAACTTGCCACTCACCAAACCACCACTTGATCAATAGTAAAGGGGCAATTAATCCCTTTACCGATCAATTGTAAACAGACAAAAAAGTGAGTAAACCCTAATCAAAACACACATTCTTCTTACTCCCACGGCGGATTCCCACGGGTAACAGTAGGATCCTGGGGCAATTAAACCAAACCACCACTACTTGATCAATAGTAAAGGGCCAATTAATCCCTTTACCGATCAATTGTAAACCGACACAAAAATCAATAAACCCTAATCAAAACACACATTCTTGATTCTTCTTATTCCCACGGCGGATTCCCACGGGTAACAGTAGGATCCTGGGCCACCTTTCATTTCATCTTTGTCTTTTAATTTAGCTAATGGTAATAGTTTGAAAAACAGACGTGGCAAACAAAAACACGCAAACAATGAATCCAAATGACAACAAAGGTATGTTTTTTAATGTTTTCACATATCAGTTGATGATTCATTGTACAATAATTAGTAACAGGCTTTTGATCTATAAATGGTGATGTTTGGGGTTGTTGTTACCGATTCTAATGTAAAGCTGTGTGAATTTATTGTTGAATGTAAAGCTGTGTGAAGTTTTAATTTATTCAAGTTTATGCTTTAACAGGTTCAAAGACAAAAATCCCTTCCAACAAGGTATATACTAAAGTTGTTATGTGTTTGTGGCTAAAGTTGTATACCTTAATTATACCATTAATTAAATTTTTTGAAACAAATGGTATGTTGAACTATTAGGAGGTATGGGAAAACACAGATTGGAAGAGAAAGAGCCCTTTCTATTTCTCTAGCGATGAAGAATCTGGTGATGCTGACATAAAAGGTGTGAATTTATTGTTGAATGTAAAGCTGCTGTGTGAATTTTTAATTTATTCAAGTTTATGCTTTAACAGGTTCAAAGGCAAAAATCCAAACAACAACAAACCCAATCCCGCCGGGGCAGGGTATGGGGGAGGTAGGCTGTAGACAGACCCTACCCCTACCCCAAGGTAAACCCGGGAGTAGAGAGGCTGCTTCCAAAGAGACCTCCGGCACTAGGTCCAAATTCAAAATCATTTCCAACAAGGTATACTAAAGTTGTTATGTGTTTGTGGCTAAAGTTGTATACCTTAATTATACCATTAATTAAATTTTTTGAAACACATATGGTATGTTGAACTATTAGGAGGTATGGGAAAACACAGATTGGAAGAGACAGAGCCCTTTCTATTTCTCTAGCGATGAAGAATCTGCTGATGCTGACACAAAAGGGGTAATAATGGTCCATTTAATAAGTGTTGTTTCGCTACCTTTATCACATTCTCAAGACTTAATCCATTATATATACTCGTTCAACTTGTAGGTAAATGACAAAGATGAATCCTCTTAAGCTACTCCCAAACTTGGGACTACCGTATAATTAAGAAGATGTACCAACCGATGGCCGTGAAGAAGACTTCTCGTACATTAAATGTGTTGAGAATTATGTAAAGGTGGTGATCATCTCGACTATTATGAACTAGAGGATAATTACTTTAATATGGTACGTAGTAGCAGTTATGAGTAAGAAGATGTACGTTGTATCAACCGATGGCCGTGAAGAAGACTTCTCGTACATTAAATGTTGGGCCGTGAAGAAGACTTCTCGTACATTAAATGTTGTGTTGAGAATTATGTAGAGGTGGTGATCATCTCGACTATTATGAACTAGAGGATAATTAGTTTAATATGGTACGTAGTAGCAGTTACGAGTAACAAGATGTTGTATCAACCGATGGCCGTGAAGAAGACTTCTCGTACATTAAATTGTTGAGAATTATGTAAAGGTGGTGATCATCTCGACTATTATGAACTAGAGGATAATTACTTTAATATGGTACGTAGTAGTAGTTCTGATATTTAATTTGGATAAATGTAATTATTAATGGTGCAGTAACTGGTAACTAGTGTAGTTTAACTCTGTATCTATTTTATAACTGTAATGATAGTATTTTGGTTTGTTAAATGGTAGCAATTTGTGTTCTTGATGTGATGATTGCACAGTTAGATTTTATGGTAGCAGTTTCTGTTGTTGATTTGATGATTGCACATATTTATTTAATGGTAGCAGTTTGTGTTCTTCATTTTTCATGTTGGTTTATGATTTAATGGTAGCAGTTTGTGTTAAATGGTGTCAAGTTGTGTTCATGATTTTGGTGTAATTGTGTAAATTTGAGTTCTTGATTTGATATGCAGTTTGTGTTCATGATCTTTGTTCTAGATCTTGGTTCATGATTTGCGATTAAGATAATGAAACTATAACATTTGGAGCCAAAATTTTGATAATGGTAGCAGTTTGTGTTCTTCATTTTTCATGTTGGTTTATGATTTAATGGTAGCAGTTTGTGTTAAATGGTGTCAAGTTGTGTTCATGATTTTGGTGTAATTGTGTAAATTTGAGTTCTTGATTTGATATGCAGTTTGTGTTCATGATCATTGTTCTAGATCTTGGTTCATGATTTGCGATTAAGATAATGATATATAACATTTGGAGCCAAAATTTTGATTTTTTCAAGTTTATGCTTTACTGAACAGGTTCAAATTTAAGGCAAATTTTTAAAATAATTCAATTGTTATTTTGAAATTAGAATTTGGAGCCAAAATTTTGATCCAAAATTTTGAAATCGCCTAATTAATTAGAAGCGGGTACCAAGAATAAGGTACGATTCATCTTCTTCCTATACCCTCTTTTCTCTCCTAAAAAAAAATAAAAAAAATACTGCCAAGAAAACACAATAATCAATTCTTATATCACCATTACTCTCAAAGCCAGAATCATTTTCTTGTACCCATTGTTACTCAAGAGTCATGGGAATTCAACCCATTGTTGATAATCATCTTTTGCTTCCTGCTGATAATGAACATGATGATAACAACATAGACTATGAATCCGAAAAGTATTCTGATGAGGAAGATCTAGATGCGCCTGGAACCAACCAATCAGATCGGATACTAGCTAAGAGAGGCATGACCAGGCTATTTAAGTTTCGCATGAAATATGGCAACCCTGGTGGAATAAAGCTCAAGGTAACCTTCGATGCATTGAATAGGGTATCAGGGTTACACAGAGCACTGTTTACGAGTTTTTTAGGAGATCTGGTTCATGAGCATATAGGTTTGAAGAATCTTTCCTGGAGGAATGTGAATAAAGAAGAAAGAGATAAACTATGGACTGACATCACTGTACATATATACTACTGTATTTTTTAACCCAGTACTACATAATTTTATCTATGCAGTTACATTATGTGCAACTAATTAACAACATTGTGTTAATCTTTGCAGCGATATTTTGATGTTGACGTGACATTCAGAAAATTGGTAATGACTCGTCTTGGTAAACTGCTAAGGACTTTCAGAACGAAGCTCAGAGAAGAATACATTTTGCCCCACCTAAATACACCTTCCAAACTGAATGAAGTCCCGGCCAAGTATAGTCGATTTGTGAAATCAGAAGACTGGGTCGAGTTTGTAAACAACACGACCACCGATGAATACAAGGTTTTAATTAGTCATCTTTATTTAAGTCTATATGTCATTTCATAATTTTCAGTTTGCAGCATTACCACATGTAAACGCCTTATCATTTTGTGTTTTTAGAAGATAGCTGATAAAGCTAAAATGTCGCGTTCCAAAAATATTTATCAGCATAAAATGGGACGAGGTGGATATGTTTATTTGAAAGAGAAAATGGTAAGATCACATGTGTATGCACCTTCATATTTTCGTTTATCTTGTTTTAATTAACTTTACATGTGTATGCATTTGATGTTTATTAGATCAAAAATAAAGAGATTGAAGCAGATGAAGAACCCCCGCGTGGTATAATGTGGTTGAAAGGAAGGGTAAACAACGATGGCGAATTTCCAGATGATGAGATCACATCAGTGGGAGATACACTTGTAAGTTTGACTGCAAATTCTATTATTATGCTTATATACCAGCAGGATTAAATGTGTACTAGCAGTAGTAAATTGTGTACTAGCAGTGGTAAACACTAGCCATATTTGTAATTGAAGTTCATGAGCATCACTAACTCCATCTGAGCAGCATTGACACAAATAAGAGCATCAGTTACTCTAACAGCATCCAGAAGACTTTTAATCCCAACATTTCCTATATTTTTTTTTGCAGAAAGAATCTGATGACCAGATCAAGAAATTGTCCAATGAGATTACAGAAACAAAAAGAATACTTACTCAACTGATGGCACAGTTGAGTCAACAAGGGGTGCAGTTAAATTTGTCATCTCAATTGCCAGTAGCCTCAAATGCAAGCCAACAAGGGTCTACAGATTCCCAATCGCAAGGAAATGTGTCTCCAACAAAAGGAGTACCAACAGTATGTATTTCAACATGTTTCTTGTTATTCTTTTGTTTATATAATGTAACGTGTTTTATATATACATATAGGAACCTGCTAAAACTGTCGGACCTGAGAAAAAGCCTAAGTCACGACAAAACGGGCCTCCAGATTCCCAATCAGAACAAAATGTGTCTCCAACACAAGCACTGCCAACAGTATGTATTTCAACATGTTTCTTGTTATTCTTTTGTTTAAATAATTTCTGATATATGTACATGCAAAAATTCTTTTTTTAAGCCATTTAACTGCAAACTGTGGCACTTAAAGAAATCAAATATCGTTGCTTTGGGTACATACATGTGTTTTTTCAACTTACATATATATAATTCTTGATATATAATTCAATGTTTGATACAAGCGTCTTTTGTTACTACAGGTTACACTGCCAACTACAATGCAAAAGAAAAGTGACAACAACTGTGGACCAACAGCACCATCGAAGCGCAAAAGTAATGTCTCTATTGAAGCCCTAAAGCAAGCTATGCCGGCGAAGAGTCAAAAGTCTTTAAATTATGGTACTTGAGAATTTGATTATGTACGACATTACAATTGTATATTCTGTTCAGTTATATACATTCGAGTTTTATTCAATTTCAAATTTCTTTTTGTTTATGATTCTGTTTTATATATATATAATATACTCATTCCAGCAGCACTAGCATAGTACTAGCAGTAGCAACTCTGCTCCAACAGTACTAACTTAAAAATACCAGTACTATGGTCACGCTTATCAACATTATTGGTCACTCTTTGTTTAATTCGATGTGTGACTAAATATTACAAAAGGCCACACAAACATAAAATTCAAGTGGCCATTGGATGATCAATAGTCACACAAAATACAAATTTCTTCACTTTAAACAGCATATGGTCACACTTATTAACACTTTTGGCCACTTTATGCTTAAGTGTATGTGACTAAATACCCAAAACAAACATGCTTTGTGTGACTGAATATTACAAAAGGCCACACAAACTAAAAATTCATGTGACCATTGGATGATCAATAGTCACACAAAATACACATTTTTTCACTTAAAACAGCATATGGTCACACTTATCAACACTTTTGGCCACTTTATGCTTAATTGTATGTGACTAAATACCCAAAACAAACATGCTTTGTGTGACTAAATATTACAAAAGGCCACACAAACTAAATATTCATGTGACCATTGGATGATCAATAGTCACACAAAATACACATTTCTTCACTTAAAACAGCATATGGTCACACTTATTAACACTTTTGGCCACTTTATGCTTAATTGTATGTGACTAAATACCCAAAACAAAGATGCTTTGTGTGACTAAATATTACAAAAGGCCACACAAACTAAATATTCATGTGACCATTGGATGATCAATAGTCACACAAAATACACATTTCTTCACTTAAAACAGCATATGGTCACACTTATTAACACTTTTGGCCACTTTATGCTTAATTGTATGTGACTAAATACCCAAAACAAACATGCTTTGTGTGGCTAAATATTACAAAAGGCCACACAAACTAAGAATTCATGTGACCATTGGACGATCAACAGTCACACAAAATACACATTTTTTCACTTAAAACAGCATATGGTCACACTTATCAACACTTTTGGCCACTTTATGCTTAATTGTATGTGACTAAATAACCAAAACAAAGATGCTTTGTGTGACTAAATATTACAAAAGGCCACACAAACATAAAATTCATGTGGCCATTGGATGATCAATAGTCACACAAAATACACATTTCTTCACTAAAAACAGCATATGGTCACACTTATTAACACTTTTGGCCACTTTATGCTTAATTGTATGTGACTAAATACCCAAAGCAAACATGCTTTGTGTGACTAAATATTACAAAAGGCCACACAAACTAAGAATTCATGTGACCATTGGATGATCAATAGTCACACAAAATACACATTTCTTCACCTAAAACAGCATATGGTCACACTTATTAACACTTTTGGCCACTTTATGCTTAATTGTATGTGACTATATACCGAAAACAAACATGCTTTGTGTGACTAAATATTACAAAAGGCCACACAAACTAAGAATTCATGTGACCATTGGATGATCAATAGTCACACAAAATACACATTTCTTCACTTAAAACAGCATATGGTCACACTTATTAACACTTTTGGCCACTTTATGCTTAATTGTATGTGACTATATACCAAAAACAAACATGCTTTGTGTGACTAAATATTACAAAAGGCCACACAAACTAAGAATTCATGTGACCATTGGATGATCAATAGTCACACAAAATACACATTTCTTCACTTAAAACAGCATATGGTCACACTTATTAACACTTTTGGCCACTTTATGCTTAATTGTATGTGACTAAATACCCAAAGCAAACATGCTTTGTGTGACTAAATATTACAAAAGGCCACACAAACTAAGAATTCATGTGACCATTGGATGATCAATAGTACACATTTCTTCACTTTAAATAGCATATGGTCACACTTATTAACACTTTTGGCCACTGTTTTTTAAATTGTATGTGACTAACTTGAAAAAAACAACACACGATGTGTGACTAAATCATCACAAACGTCACATTTATTATATTTTCGTGTGGCCATAGGATGGGAAATAGTCACACATACTGATGAATCCAACAAAACTTGTGCCTAATTAGTCACACATATTCGGGTTTTGGTCACTCTTTTTCGATGAAAACGGCCACAAACTAAACAATGTGACTATATGATACCTACGGTGGCGCGACTTTTTGTCACACACACCCAAAAAAACGTGTGTGACTATATGCATATAGTCACGCATTTCCAGTGTGACGATAGGCAGAATCTGTACCAGTGCACTGTAAGGTTATTCGAGTTCTTTTCTTTGTTCACCGTACCGATTGTTAATTTGAATCTTGGTTAGTGTTGGGAATTAAATATTCAAGAAGTTAAATATCGGGTTCTAATCAAAGAAATACTCTAAGTGTGATTCTGCTGCTAGTGCATTATGGTTCCTGCTGTTAATGTTGTTCCTGCTGCTAGAACATTTAATCCTGCTGCTAGTGATAAATGATTCTGCTGCTAGGCTTAGCATTCTGCTGCTGTTGATCCTGCTGCTAATGATACTTGTTCCTGCTGCTAGCGATAACTCATTGCTGCTGATAGTGAACATTCTGCTGCTGAGTGGATAAGATTGAAAAGATATTTATTGTATTTTGGTCAACAATATACGGTAGATAATATCTTACCCCATGTGCTTAGTTAACAAGTTGTGTACATAGATACATGTTGTATCTTATGTACTGACACTCAAGATAAGTTAACCAAGTAAGTCGGCTAAGACTTTAAGCAATATGTAAAGATCTTCTTGGACTATAAAAGAAGATCTTAGTCAAGTGATATTAGTGTGTCTATCCATACATATGTGTTATTGTAAGAACTCATATAACTGTTAGATAAGAACAAACACAAAAACATCACAAGTTAGAAAAACTTAAGATTCAAGGTTGTAACCCTAGTGATATTTCAAGATCACTCGTATTATTATCATTAATAATATTGAATCGTTTGGTGATAATCTTTATGTGTTCATTGCTAACTAACAAACATAACAATTCCATTTCCATAACATACACAACCTTCTAAGTGTGTTTGAGTGAATTCCGCGCACTTAATCATATTAACACAACATATCATACACACAAAGTCACAAGGTTTAACCACCTTAACCGTGTGTCCAGGATCCTAGCAGTTAGTTTTCATGATTTGATCTTGAACTACCTATTTTCGTGGATATAAAAACCTGTTTAAAACATTTTAATTAGTTTCGGTTGGTTCAAAAATCATTGAGATGCTTATTGGTGTTGTTGCTCTCGATCTGGAATTATAACCCATTAGAGTTCAGGTCGACCCAGTTTGGGTCTTGGTTTAAGATTGAACTGCTTGTTGTTATTGAATCGAGTCGACTCAGTGAGTGAGTCACTCTTTAATCGTCCTTGTTCTGTGTCTCACCATCCTGTGATTGTTATTGTTGTCGAGATGGTTTAGTCTCGGGTCAAGTTATAACAGACTATAGTTTCGAGTTGTATTGATTGTTGGTGGTGTTATTGATTCGAGTGTGGGATAGTGGGTTTAAGTAAATCCGGTTTACTGTTATTGTTGTTGCGTTATTAAGATTGGTTTGGCCTCAGTTTGTTCGTCGTAGTCTAACTCCTCGAGTCTGGTTCTTAAACACAAGTTGGATGTTGGTTTTACTTGTTGTACCGTCCTTGGTCTTTCGTTGCTTCGAGTAGAACCCATGTGGTTACGGGTGATACTAGTTGTCCTATCATAGGGCTGTCCGATCAGAATTGAACCATTTTGAAATACATCGTATATAAAGTAACTAACTCTGTATAGTAAGTCGCCTCAAATAGAGGTCCTGCACTTGAGTGTGCACCTTTTAGTTGCGTGTTGCACATGAAAATAATCATATACACGAACCTGTACCATTTTCATTACTTACCAATAGGGTTGGGTTTATTGGTTTGGGTAAATTTATTTGTCTTTCGACTTGGGAACGGCTTATAAACGAACATAATTTCCAGTTATACAAAACTTAAGTCCCATAAAATGGCTGTCTTGCTTTGCGCCGTGGTTTCAGACTTCAGTGAAAAAAAAATGTTGAATTGAACTTTGCTATTGTTGTACCGAAGTCTAAACTGATCAATTTGACCCTCAAAACTCAAGTTTATTTTTCAAAGTAGAAACTCTGAGTTGCACACCGGTTAAACAAGTACCACCAAACCATCACTTCTCGTAATAACATATATAGTTTTTGTTTTTATTTCAATAAAATATATTAAAACCATCTATTAGGACCAAACAGTTTGGATCCTAAAACTGTTATTTATACTTTGAACCTTGTAGCTTATTTGGACTGTGATTTAGATTTGGATGGTACGGATACATACCGGACCTAAATATTCAATTGGCGCTTATTAAACTAATAACGAATGGGTAATTATAAACTGTCGAGAACATTATTTTGAGAAACTAAGTTTTATGGAAGTCGCGACAACTTGTGAAAAGTTATATAAATGGACGTGTCACGCCAAATTTTATAAAACTCACTAGACTTATACCTTGATATCGAAAATGTAATATACTAATTTAAGTTTTCTTTTAAAACTTAAATTACCCTTCCAAAACTTTATTAGTTATTTCCGAACTAGTTGGGATTATTGGGGAACACCGAAACGTATTAACTTATTTGGTCGACATTTTCTTTTGTCACTATGTTCCTTGACCTCGTTTTTCATTCTTTTCTCGACTGAGTCGATTTTCTATTCCTTTTTGGTGTGAGTATTCTTGAGTCTATGTTTCCTTACCACCACACGAAACGTTAAATACTTTTTACAAACTTTGATTCGAGTAATCCACGAAAACTAAGACGTTTGTCTTTTCAAAACTCTTTACTCTTCGAGACATATTCTGAGATAATTATATATATAATTAGCTTGTGCTGATCCGGCACCGTTGTGCCTGAACCCTCGATATCGTTGTGTTTTGCCCTTGATGCCAGTTGTGACCACTGTGATACTTTGCGTTGCTGCAAGCTAAGGTGAGTTCATGGCCCCTACTTTTACTAGTTTTTAAACAGTTTTAGGGGGAGAATACATGCTCGTTTTAACTAAACTCAATGGCTGTTGCTTTTGAAATCTGCAAACTGTCTACTCAATATCTGACTGTGAGCTGAATTATTTGAATTGATTATTTAAAGGCATTATGTGATTGACTGATATGTAACCCCACTCTATTTGAACTTGTTTTACAATCGGGGTGAGAAACATGCAAAACTATTTTATGGACCAACATTGTTGTTACCAAACTATTACGCGGATTAGCCTAAGCACTATTATGTCCCAAATTGCCCAAACTCATGAACCGTCAATTCCTGCTGGGAAGCACGAATGTTATAAATAGATCTATTGGGAGTAACGTCCCCGTTCGGGTTGACCGGATAGGCAAACGAACGTATACCATGTCGAAACATAAGTGTCTGGGATAAACACTTGTCGGGCCTTTGTATTTAACATGCATATAGAGCATGCACACTGTTATAGCTTCAGTTACATGAACTTAGAGCTAGTGTAATAAACTATTTATTTTGGGTTGCATACCCTACACTTGGTCCACATCACAAACTTTACTTGAAGGTAAAAACTATTTTCATGACATTGTGAGCGACACAATGGTCACAAAACTCTTATGAACTCACCATCTATTTCTGCTATCTACTATAAGTATCTTCGACATACTTATACACACACATCATACTCGTCTTAGCATTACGCCTTTTCTTTACGCAATCTCATCAATCGTCCTCAAGTGTGGACATCCGCCTTAATTATTTAAGAAGCTTTTAAAAGTAAGGAACATATTGTTGGTGTAACTGAGCTGAGTATTCCAAAATTTATTGAACCTCGGTGGAATATAGACTGATCACCTATATTCGACCAGGGACAGTGGGACATAGCCTGATCACCTATGTCTGACTCAGAGGTAAATTTTGCAATACTCAGAGTAGTTATACTAGAGTTATGTCCATATTGATTTCCTACTTGATCTTTGAAAGACTCAAAATTCTGTGTGTGGAAAACTAGAAGGGGGGGGGGTTGAATAGTTTTACGTCTTTTTAATTTATTATAAAAACTTTGTTTTATACTTTTAATAACTTTAGATTCTAGTTTGTTATGAAAAATAAAACATAAATCTTATTATTAGTTATATAAGTATTCTTTTAAATTGATTGTAAAAGTTTTGGTTTCTTGAATGGATTTTCAATTTGATCTTTATGTGAAGTTGACCTCTAATTAATACTAGCAATTATATAAGCCTATGGGTATGAAAGTAATGACGATGCAAGTAAAGAAATAAATAAGGTATGGAAAGATCTAACCGAGACACGAGAGATTTATAGTGGTTCGGCTACAAGGACACCTTCCTTGCCCTACTCCACTCCCCGAGCACACCTTGCTCGAGAGTTTTCTTCACAACTTCAACAAGCTCCCTTATGACGGAGAAAACCGTACACAACTTTGGCTTACACAGGTTTAACGACACAAAGCTAAATGTCGAGTTCTAATCGTAGCTAGAACCAATCTCACAACTTCACAACACAACTTCTACACGACTTAATCACGACTTCTTCACGACTTCTTCACAACGGCTTCACGACTTCTTCACGACTTTTTCACGACTTCAACACTACAACCTCTATGATGCGGCTTCACGACTTCAACACTATGTCTTCATGACTTAGGACTTCACGACTTCAACATAACCGCTACACAACCTCTATGCTACGGCTTCACGACTTCAACACTAGGACTTAACGACTAGGACTTCACGGCTTCAACACGACCGCTACACCACTTCTATGCTACGGCTTCACGACTTCAACACTAGGACTTCACGACTAGGACATCACAACTTTAACACGACCGCTTCACAGCTTCTATGCTACGGCTTCATGACTTCAACACAAGGACTTCATGTCTTCTAAGCTACGGCTTCACAACTTCTACACCACGGCTTCACGACTTCTACATTTTGACCTCACAACTTCTATACCACAACTACTTATACAACATCTTCACTACTTACACACAACACTAACCTACAACACACACCTTTACATACAAATGAATGAATGATTTACAAACTTTGTTGAACACACAACTTAAGTAACATGATGATACTAAGTTGTAATACTTCTAATCTTGATTGATAGAAGTATTCTTCTTTTGCACTTGGATGGTGGAAGCTTGGATCACTTGGAAACCAATGCTTAAGATTACATGATCAAAGGTTTTTCTAAGATATGAAATGAGATCTACAACAGAAAGTTTTAGTGCAAAAGGTTGAGAAAAAATCCAGGGGAAGGCTGGTATTTATAGGGAAAAATCTGGACAGCTGGAGCCTACTGGAGCGGGGGCGGTCCCCTTAATTATTAAGGGGGCCGCCTAGTAAAATTAAGGGGGCCGCCCCTACTGAACGTTGGCCAATTTTGTCCTTTTGTGGGGAAAGGTTTTTCTGGAACATTTTAACTGATTTTGGTTAAAAATTTGAATTCATATTTTTATAAAAGATTAAACATTTTTATTTAATACCAAAAATGTTTTTCAAAAATATATAAAATGTTTTTGATGTTTTATAAAAAATCTAGTTATTAAGAAAATGTTCCTTTGATCATATAATGCATTAAGCACTTGTTTATTCATACCTTAAGTGATTAAGTTGTAGAAATGAATATTTACAACTAAATACTTGTTTATTTGATAAGTTTATGTTTTAATGAGTTTACATTTTGTGATCATCAAAACATAGAGATATGAATAAATATTGATAATGTTTTTAGGCATTTATTTATGTCAACAATTTCCCCCTTTTTGATGATTACAAAACCTAAACTCATTAAACCAAAAAGTTTATTTTTGGACAAGTATTTAGTGAGTTTACATTCACTTCTCCCCCTTTTTGTAGAATCAAAAAGGTTAAGCCGACAAAATTTAAACGTGAAATTTGTTGGGACGAAAACTCCCCCTTGATGTGTACTCCCCCTCGTTTAGGGCACCAAGGAATCGATATATGAAATACTTGCAAGAAAAATATTAGAAGCACAAGCATATATATAGCAAAAATAAGCATGCATATAAAGACATTCATTAAAAATGTTGTGTATCAATACACAACCATCCAAGATTATATTCAATTCTACATTAGCTAGTAAGTAATGCAATCTACATAATCATTCTAAGAGTACATGATCTTTCATGGGGCTTGCACACAAAATGGTTTGAAAAATTATTTTTGATTAAGCATTGCATATGCTTAATTTGGTGAGAATGAAGGTGGTGGTAGTGTAGTGGGTGAAAATGATGGAGGTTGTGGTGGAGGTTGGTTGTTAAGCATGTGTTCAAGGAATGAAAACATGTAGTGTATCTCATCTCCAAGACCAAAGATGGTGGTTTGGTTGTGGATGTGGTGGTATTGGTGATGATGAGAAATGAGCATCAAGAGGTGTTATTGGTGATATGGAAATGACAAGTTGGGTGAATGGAGGTTCTTGAGTAGGAGGTGGAGTTGATGCTCTTGATGGTGGTGATGAAAGGTGTGAGTTGATGTGGTTATTGATGGATGAAAGGGTTTTTTGATGGTGCATTAGGTGCACTTGGGGATTAATCATTGAGGTGGTGGTGATGGAGTTTTGGTGTCTTAGAGATGATTTTGGTGATAGCATGGTGAATGAAAATGGGTGTTTGATTGAGGTGATGGTTGATTTAGGTAAGGTTTGGGCTAGATAAAAGGGGTCGCAAGATGCAAAAGAAAACAGTAAATTTTACTGCCCAGATGGCCGGTCCCCTTAATTGTAGGCCGGCCCCCTTAAAATTAAGGGGACCGCCTAGGGAATTAAGGGGGCCGCCCATCTGGTGTTTTCCCAGGCGACCAAATTTGAAAAATTTCCAGAAAAGGGTCATTTTTAGGGTGTTTTTGCAGCAAGCTCCATTTGAATCATGTACATCAAGAATGATTAAATAGTGGCATAAACATGTTAAATACGCATGCATACATTTAAAACATATTATGGAATAAGCATGTTATTAATCATCAAGCATGTATATATATCATGATATAATAAGTAGAAAATTTTAAATTGCCTAAGAGATCCATTGGACTTTCTTGAGACATGAAAACTTGGATTATTTTGGATGGATGATGGTAAAGAGGGGGTAAAAAATGTTGGATTAATGGGGTTGTAAGTTTGGGTGTATGGATGTTGGAGAGATTGTTGATAGAGGAATTGGAGGTGGAGAGCTTGGACTTGACCATGTTGAATGAGGGTTTTGATGTTGTTCAAGTGGTGGTGTTGGATTAGATCTAGTGAGAAGATACTCAATCCAAGTGAGACGCTCATTTAAGGTGATGGTTTGATTTTGGAGAAAGATGCAACAAGGACTATTGTTGACATGTTTCTCAATTTGACTCAAGTGATGTGGTGATGATGATAATGATGGTGAGATGGATGGTGATGATGGTAATGATGGTTTGACTTTGGAGAAAGATGCAACAAGGAAAATTGTTGACATGTTTCTCAATTTGACTCAAGTGATGTGGTGATGATGGTAATGATGGTGAGATGGATGGTGATGATGGTAATGATGGTTTGACTTTGGAGAAAGATGCAACAAGGACAATTGTTGACATGTTTCTCAATTTGACTCAAGTGATGTGGTGATGATGGTGATATGGATGGTGATGGGTTTAAGTTGCTTTGAGCAAGGTGCAAAGCAAGGAGAGCAGTAAGCTCATGGGCTTCCTTGAGTTCTTCAATGAACTTCAAGTGTTAAGTGGAAGGTGATGATGATGGAGAGTGGTTGTTATTTGGTGGAAGTGGTGGTGACACTTTTGGTGGTGGAGACACTTGTGAACTTGGGTAATTATGAGTGAATGAAGGTGGACATATGGATGATTGGTTATGTGTGTGAAAGGGTTCATTAGGATGAGGTTTAGGTGTTGGTTGAGTTTGAACAACATCATTTGTTGGGCTATGGCAAATGTCAAGCTTCCTCCTCCAAATGGGTATTTATGGTGAAGTGATGATGTGATTGTGGAAGGTAAATTTTGGTGAGTGGTTTGTGACAAAATGTGTTTGTGAATTTTGGGAAGTATAGGATAAAATGGGCTAAAAAATAGAAAAGGGGAGCAGCACCTTCGACCATCAGATGGCCGGTCCCCTTAATTAAGGGGCCGGTCCCCTTAAATATTAAGGGGGCCGCTTAATGAATTAAGGGGGCCGCCCATCTGCTGATTTCCAGGTTACTGGAAATGGGTTTTTGGCAAAAAATTTTGAAGGGGTTGTGTTTTTGGGTTTAGTTTCAAGCAAGTCCAACTTCTTTTGAGGCAATTTAGGATTTAATAACTTATGTATGCTAAGCATATTCATTAGACATCATTATCTAGCATGCAAACAACTCATTTAGCATGTAACATATATATGTTAGACAAGAAAACACTACATAGCACCAAGTAATTCATAGTATCATATTTAGGAAGATTAATAAGATAGTTAAATAATCCTAATGAATATCTATGTGCATGGGAATGTAGAGTTGTGATAGCATGGACTTCTAGACTTGTACCAAGTGAGGTCTTAGTGAATAAATTATGGTTATTTTCAAATTTAGTTCACTTATAAATGTCACATACATAAATATAGATGACAGATATGAGATCACCATGCATGATTTAAAGAAATGTTTTTGGCATTATTCAACAATGTTTGAAAGTGGGTTTTTATGTGTATGTGAAAAATATTTTAATGAAATAGTTTTGGTTTTATTTCAAAATGTTTTTATGAGGAAAGAAAACATATTTTTCCAATCTTTGGTTTTGATAAACACGTAATTATGGACACAAGTTTGGAAGAAAGGTAAGATGGTGAAATATGTAAAATAGAAATGTGTCATAATCTTTTGAAAAATTATTTTTCCAAAATGTGAAGTTTTTGCAAGTTTAAAAATAAGTCTCATTAATTATAGGTTTAAAAAAAATAATGGTTTATAAAAGATCTCATGCTCAAGTCTATTGTCACATGCTACCTATTTCTACATATCCTATGACATTTACGCATGTATTATGACTAAATACAAAAATACATCATGTCAGAGTAGTTAGAGAAAAACAAAAGCTATTATAATGACAATGCATTCAACTAAACAAATAATTACGAAGACATGCAGTCAAATCACATAGGAGCAAGTAAACATCTAGAAATTTTATATATGCAGGATGACATACATCTAGGAATGAAAAGCTCTAGTGAAAAGCAAAGTTCATAGCAGTAAACTATCGTTAGGTATATTTTGGAAGAATAATGTATTCAAGTTGGAGAATGAGTATGAGACTATTACTAGTGGTGCTCAATTCAGGCTAAACACGACCGTTTTTACGGGTTACACACACCCAACTTCTCACATAGAAGCAATTCAACCGTTAGGTCAAATTGAGTTTCTAGTCAATAGATTCTCCAATAGTCATTCTCTTTTTAGAAGAAATTAAGTTCCTAAATTTACCTATCGAAGAGTACCAAATATGAAGATTGCTTGGTTTACTAATACTTAGGGGGGCTAACTAAAGTGTTTCTAGTTCATTAAGCCATAGAACGAATATAACTAAAGTGTAAAGGCAAAGCAACCTATCAGACTAAGCGTATCCTAAGGCATTAATAAGATTATATGCATGAAGTAATTACTTATGAAATTTAAAAAGAGAACTTACCTCACGTCCTAGCTTTTCTTTGTAATATCTTAGATGATGATTGACTTATTTAAACCGAAGTGGCTTGACCCGAACATGATCTTCTCCTTCGTCTGTGTCACTCCATGATTTTGGATTGAGTTCACTTTGGAGTTGATTCATGTAGTCTTCGTCGTTAATACCTACATTAACAACATTTGAACTAGTAGCACATGTATCTATTTTATCTAAATGTTTATCTATTAAATTTTCTAAGATAACTAATTCATGTACAAGATCAAAATCCTTATCTTTGGCTTGACATTTTTCTTGATGAAAGTTTAAGAGATTTTTCCAAATATCGTTTGCCGTTTTACAGAAAGATATTCTTTCATATTCAACTTTCGGCAAGGTTTTGTAAATAATTATTTTAGCTTCATTATTTTTGTTATTCTTAGTTTTTAAATAATCATTTTGAGTTTCAAAATCCGTTTTTGTTTGACTTTCAAAATCCGTTTTTGTTAGTTGAAAATCACCAATCGAAATGACATGCCAAAGATCTAGATCAATTGATTTCACATAAGTTTCAAATTTATTTTTCTATTCAAGAAAAGTATAGTTTTCAAATAGTGGTGGTTTTAGCAAAGATTCCCCTTCTAGATATTTTTCGAATTCCATAGATCGATTCAAGTTTTAAAATACAGTATATTTTAAAGATCTTGATTGACGTGGCTCTTGATACCAATTGTGGAAAACTAGAAGGGGGGGTTGAATAGTTTTATGTCTTTTTAATTTATTATAAAAACTTTGTTTTATACTTTTAATAACTTTAGATTCTAGTTTGTTATGAAAAATAAAACATAAATCTTATTATTAGTTATATAAGTATTCTTTTAAATTGATTGTAAAAGTTTTGGTTTCTTGAATTGATTTTCAATTTGATCTTTATGTGAAGTTGACCTCTAATTAATACTAGCAATTATATAAGCCTATGGGTATGAAAGTAATGACGATGCAAGTAAAGAAATAAATAAGGTATGGAAAGATCTAACCGAGACACGAGAGATTTATAGTGGTTCGGCTACAAGGACACCTTCCTTGCCCTACTCCACTCCCCGAGCACACCTTGCTCGAGAGTTTTCTTCACAACTTCAGCAAGCTCCCTTATGGCGGAGAAAACCGTACACAACTTTGGCTTACACAGGTTTAACGACACAAAGCTAAATGTCGAGTTCTAATCGTAGCTAGAACCAATCTCACAACTTCACAACACAACTTCTACACGACTTAATCACGACTTCTTCACGACTTCTTCACAACGGCTTCACGACTTCTTCACGACTTCTTCACGACTTCAACACGACCGCTACACAACCTCTATGATGCGGCTTCACGACTTCAACACTATGTCTTCATGACTTAGGACTTCACGACTTCAACATAACCGCTACACAACCTCTATGCTACGGCTTCACGACTTCAACACTAGGACTTCACGACTAGGACTTCACGGCTTCAACACGACCGCTACACCACTTCTATGCTACGGCTTCACGACTTCAACACTAGGACTTCACGACTAGGACATCACAACTTTAACACGACCGCTTCACAGCTTCTATGCTACGGCTTCATGACTTCAACACAAGGACTTCATGTCTTCTAAGCTACGGCTTCACAACTTCTACACCACGGCTTCACGACTTCTACATTTTGACCTCACAACTTCTATACCACAATTACTTATACAACATCTTCACTACTTACACACAACACTAATCTACAACACACACCTTTACATACAAATGAATGAATGATTTACAAACTTTGTTGAACACACAACTTAAGTAACATGATGATACTAAGTTGTAATACTTCTAATCTTGATTGATAGAAGTATTCTTCTTTTGCACTTGGATGGTGGAAGCTTGGATCACTTGGAAACCAATGCTTAAGATTACATGATCAAAGGTTTTTCTAAGATATGAAATGAGATCTACAACAGAAAGTTTTAGTGCAAAAGGGTTGAGAAAAAATCCAGGGGAAGGCTGGTATTTATAGGGAAAAATCTGGACAGCTGGAGCCTACTGGAGCGGGGGCGGTCCCCTTAAATAGGGGGCGGTCCCCTTAATTATTAAGAGGGCCGCCTAGTAAAATTAAGGGGGCCGCCCCTACTGAACGTTGGCCAATTTTGTCCTTTTGTGGGAAAGGTTTTTCTGGAACATTTTAACTGATTTTGGTTAAAAATTTGAATTCATATTTTTATAAAAGATTAAACATTTTTATTTAATACCAAAAATGTTTTTCAAAAATATATAAAATGTTTTTGATGTTTTATAAAAAATCTAGTTATTAAGAAAATGTTCCTTTGATCATATAATGCATTAAGCACTTGTTTATTCATACCTTAAGTGATTAAGTTGTAGAAATGAATATTTACAACTAAATACTTGTTTATTTGATAAGTTTATGTTTTAATGAGTTTACATTTTGTGATCATCAAAACATAGAGATATGAATAAATATTGATAATGTTTTTAGGCATTTATTTATGTCAACACTGTGTGTGTACATAATCACTGCCTAACATGAACATTCACATCTACACATAACACACTGGCATCACAACACCTCATAAACCGTAATACACCTGGCACCGCTATACTCCATTTATACGGAATTTTTGTTTATCACCATCTGACCGTAATTTGCATCGGGTCGGTTAGATCCGATTGGCATCGTTTGAATGTAACTTCTCGAGATTGTAATAAGCCAGTTGAGCTTATCAGAACGTTCGAATTTGAGTCTAGCTACATTTGTAATTGAATTTGGCTACGTTTGGAATTGCTTTTGAGTTATGTTTGAAATTTGGATCGCTGGATTTTGCGATTTTGGACCTCATTCTGGATTTGGATTTGTTATCCAGCTTTGTTTTGTATTCGTTACAGTCACCTCCACCTCAACCCTACACTCAAATGATGTTGTACTTTCCGCGTTAAACACTAAGTATGCCACTGAGACAGCCAACTGATTGCTAATAGCAATCAACATCCTCCTTCAGAGTCGTACTCTGAGCTCGCTAAACTTCCCATTCGGCAGAGATTCTGCGCCAGATAGAAACCTTAAGACCCTAAGGAATAACCTGAACCGCGTTTCTTGGGACAATCACCTAATCCTCCTCTCGTCCCTTGGGAATATCAACTATTTTTGCTGCCCTCTCATAAGATAATAAACCATGTGGCTAATATCATACAAACTGATTTCTCGCGGTCACCCTACAAATGTTTTACTCCTACTTTATGAAATCAAAATTTCGACCTTACAACTATTTTAAACAACGAATGGTTCTCGTTCTATAAACTATTTTACAAATCAAATTACAGTATTTTATAAACCGATTTGTTACCTCAGTACTATATCACAAACTAAACCACGGTTGCTATTATTTTACTAATAATAAATTGTTTTCCTAGTACCTTATGGACTGTTTTACAAGTCATTTTATAAACTCTTTTACAATCACTCGTGAACTATCCACTCACCTGGAAAGCATTTTGGCATCGTTAAAGTAAATTGAATACTTATGTTTATGAAATCTGTAGTGATATTCTTCTAAAACACTCATTATGATGCGTAAAGTTTTTATGATCAAACTTTATTAAACTTTTGAATGTCAAACACCAACTTTTGTGGAAATCATCCCATCCACACCATGGTTAAGAACCCGTTTTACGAAATTTTGAATCTTTTGAAACCGTGTCACCATACGTATCTATTGATTCTCTAACAAAGGAATGTGTATTAGCTGGAAAGTTATTTTGGTCAAATTCATATAAAGACCTACTCAAATAAAGTTTTCAAACAAGATTTTTACCCAATCCTATGAGAGGGAAAACACACAACTCCGGATCAAACCTTGACCGCCAGTCATCATGCTATCTTATCCCTCTAAATCAGAACACGTATCTCACCAACTCACAAAAATGGGAAAAACAATCGTAGACAACCTGGGAACCCCCCACAAACAAAGATAAACCCCTAAACAGCCAGGTGAGACTCAAATCTGTTGTGAGTACCAACATCTCTTCCCAGACACCAATGTAACGGATAACATAAACTGAAATCCGGGATGAATTTCGCGTTAAGGAGGGTAGACTGTAACCACCCGTAATTTTCCAAACATGATTTAATAATAAAAATTAACTTATTATTATTTGGCAATCTATTTGAGCATTTTTGGAGCCTACTTGATTAATTCGGAAGGTTATTCTGCACACCGTAGCATACAGAAACCCTCCCAACTATTTAATTTTCTCAAGAAATGTGAAGTTATCACTTCCTGACACTTACTGGCAATTTATTTTCAAAACCGAGAAGTTATCTCGCTTTCCTGAAAAACACGACACCGCACGCGTACCGACACTAAACTAACTGTGGTTCAAGTCAAATTAGTATGGTTCAACATTCATAATCTTATTTTATTGGTCATATAATTAAATTTACCATTGTTGCATAAAAGCGCATGCATTTCTATTTTTAAGTCGCGTGTGTTTGAAAACGCCCAACTGACTCGTCACCTTTGCAATAAACACCACTACACACACTCAATACTTAAAAATTCAAAAATAAAAACTTTCCTCCTCCATCTTTTGTCTTCTTGGCCGAGCACCCCAAATCACACACACAAAGCATGAACTTTGTCACCTAACCTAACTAACTAGTACATGGTTGTCTTACTTGGTTTTTGTCTCACTAGTACGAACACAAAAAATCTCTTTTCTTTTCTTCTTTCCTGGTCTTGACCTCGGCTGAAACCACAAACACATGCCATCACATGGGTCTTTTGGCTTCACCTAAAACTAACTAATGTACTTTAGACCCCATGTCTTACACTTCTTAACCTATTATCTTGTACTAACCTTACACACCTCAACTAACTTTGTATTTTTTCCAAGATTCAACAAGCATATTATGTACTCCTCATACAATCCTTAACCTTACTACCACAAGTTCTTCTACAAAGACAAAATCACTACTACTCATCCTCATTCGATTGCTACAAAAACATCAAACCCTCCTCTTCTATTTGCCTTGTAACCATCGGTCAGACAAACACCCCTACACATTTCATAAACTTTTTATTTCAAGTACTATAAAATGTCTTCCTCTTTTCTGTTGTGTTCGAACCAACAGGGAACAACACACATTCACTTCTTTCAATATTTACAAAACATAGTTACAGTGGGTTAGATTCAAGGCTTGGAGTTTGGTATTGGGTTAGAGTAATCTTGGGTAATAATTGTGTTCTTGATTTTCTTCCTACTCGACACACACAAACTATACCACTGTAAGGTTATTCGAGTTCTTTTCTTTGTTCACCGTACCGATTGTTAATTTGAATCTTGGTTAGTTTTCATGATTTGATCTTGAACTACCTATTTTCGTGGATATAAAAACCTGTTTAAAACATTTTAATTAGTTTCGTGTGGTTCAAAAATCATTGAGATGCTTATTGGTGTTGTTGCTCTCGATCTGGAATTATAACCCATTAGAGTTCAGGTCGACCCAGTTTGGGTCTTGGTTTAAGATTGAACTGCTTGTTGTTATTGAATCGAGTCGACTCAGTGAGTGAGTCACTCTTTAATCGTCCTTGTTCTGTGTCTCACCATCCTGTGATTGTTATTGTTGTCGAGATGGTTTAGTCTCGGGTCGAGTTATAACAGACTATAGTTTCGAGTTGTATTGATTGTTGGTGGTGTTATTGATTCGAGTGTGAGATAGTGGGTTTAAGTAAATCCGGTTTACTGTTATTGTTGTTGCGTTATTAAGATTGGTTTGGCCTCAGTTTGTTCGTCGTAGTCTAACTCCTCGAGTCTGGTTCTTAAACACAAGTTGGATGTTGGTTTTACTTGTTGTACCGTCCTTGGTCTTTCCTTGCTTCGAGTAGAACCCATGTGGTTACGGGTGATACTAGTTGTCCTATCATAGGGCTGTCCGATCAGAATTGAACCATTTTGCAATACATCGTATATAAAGTAACTAACTCTGGATAGTAAGTCGCCTCAAATAGAGGTCCTGCACTTGAGTGTGCACCTTTTAGTTGCGTGTTGCACATGAAAATAATCATATACACGAACCTGTACCATTTTCATTACTTACAAGTAGTGTTGGGTTTATTGGTTTGGGTAAATTTATTTGTCTTTCGACTTGGGAACGGCTTATAAACGAACATAATTTCTAGTTATACAAAACTTAAGTCCCATAAAATGGCTGTCTTGCTTTGCGCCGTGGTTTCAGACTTCAGTGAAAAAAAAATGTTGAATTGAACTTTGCTATTGTTGTACCGAAGTCTAAACTGATCAATTTGACCCTCAAAACTCAAGTTTATTTTTCAAAGTAGAAACTCTGAGTTGCACACCGGTTAAACAAGTACCACCAAACCATCACTTCTCGTAATAACATATATAGTTTTTGTTTTTATTTCAATAAAATATATTAAAACCATCTATTAGGACCAAACAGTTTGGATCCTAAAACTGTTATTTAGACTTTGAACCTTGTAGCTTATTTGGACTGTGATTTAGATTTGGATGGTACGGATACATACCGGACCTAAATATTCAATTGGCGCTTATTAAACTAATAACGAATGGGTAATTATAAACTGTCGAGAACATTATTTTGAGAAACTAAGTTTTATGGAAGTCGCGACAACTTGTGAAAAGTTATATAAATGGACGTGTCACGCCAAATTTTATAAAACTCACTAGACTTATACCTTGATATCGAAAATGTAATATACTAATTTAAGTTTTCTTTTAAAACTTAAATTACCCTTCCAAAACTTTATTAGTTATTTCCGAACTAGTTGGGATTATTGGGGAACACCGAAACGTATTAACTTATTTGGTCGACATTTTCTTTTGTCACTATGTTCCTTGACCTCGTTTTTCATTCTTTTCTCGACTGTGTCGATTTTCTATTCCTTTTTGGCGTGAGTATTCTTGAGTCTATGTTTCCTTACCACCACACGAAACGTTAAATACTTTTTACAAACTTTGATTCGAGTAATCCACGAAAACTAAGACGTTTGTCTTTTCAAAACTCTTTACTCTTCGAGACATATTCTGAGATAATTATATATATAATTAGGTTGTACTGATCTGGCACCGTTGTGCCTGAACCCTCGATATCGTTGTGTTTTGCCCTTGATGCCAGTTGTGACCACTGTGATACTTTGCGTTGCTGCAAGCTAAGGTGAGTTCATGGCCCCTACTTTTACTAGTTTTTAAACAGTTTTAGGGGGAGAATACATGCTCGTTTTAACTAAACTCAATGGCTGTTGCTTTTGAAGTCTGCAAACTGTCTACTCAATATCTGACTGTGAGCTGAATTATTTGAATTGATTATTTAAAGGCATTATGTGATTGACTGATATGTAACCCCACTCTATTTGAACTTGTTTTACAATCGGGGTGAGAAACATGCAAAACTATTTTATGGACCAACACTGTTGTTACCAAACTATTACACGGATTAGCCTAAGCACTATTATGTCCCAAATTGCCCAAACTCATGAACCGTCAATTCCTGCTGGGAAGCGCGAATGTTATAAATAGATCTATTGGGAGTAACGTCCCCGTTCGGGTTGACCGGATAGGCAAACGAACGTATACCATGTCGAAACACAAGTGTCTGGGATAAACACTTGCCGGGCCTTTGTATTTAACATGCTTCTAGAGCATGCACACTGTTATAGCTTCGGTTACATGAACTTAGAGCTAGCGTAATAAACTATTTATTTTGGGTTGCATACCTTACACTTGGTCCACATCACAAACTTTACTTGTAGGTAAACACTATTTTCATGACATTGTGAGCGACACAATGGTCACAAAACTCTTATGAACTCACCAACCTCGTGTTGACACTTTTTAACATGTATTTTCAGGTATAAGGCGATAATCTAGTTGTGAAGGCTTTTGGCATGGCATGGCATGGTCATAGCAGACTCTGATGTATTTGGGACCACTTGAAATCTTTTATGGGCTTATATTTCCGCACCATTTTTGAAATGTTGTAAACAAATCATTTTTGAAAATGAAATCTATTTTAAATGGTTGAGGTAAAACCATTCTTTATACTTTGTGTTGTGATACCAATTTAGTAGCACCCAAACATGTATGCTTCCGCTAAATCAGATTTTGGGGGTGTTACATTATATCACCTGAATTGTTATTTGAGTTATATCACATGCGATAAAGCATTGAAATTATCAAAAGCATAATAATAGCATTTTTTTACAACTTCAGAGTTCCTGAATTGTTATTTGAGTTATATCACCTGTGATAAAGCATTGAGATTACCAAAAGCATAACTGGAGTTCCTTGTAAATTGAAGTATAGGTTTATCTAGCTGAACATGTGATAAAGCATTTAAATTACCAAAACCATAACATAAACATTCTGTTATCACTTTTGTAGCACTTGTGATAAACCATAACAAAAGCACTGTCTTACAACTTCAGATTGCCAATTACAAGTTTCTATACAAAAACTAAATCTCAAATTAGTAACCACTTGGTCCAGGCTTCTGTGCATCTTCTTCTACAATCTTTCTCTTTATTGCCTCCTCGACCACCTTCTTTGCTTCTTCTTTTTCTGGGTTTTTGGCTGCAAACTTTAATGCGTAGTCTGACATCATTTTTTGGTTTTCATTTACTTCATGAAGCATCATCTTTGCTGCATATTAGGCTCTCAAGTTGTTTATCTGCATTCTATGATTTTTGTTTGTTTCTTTTAGCATGCCTATTTTCCATTTTGTTCCACTCTTTCCTTCATAATGTTCCATATGCAACATCATGTACAAACCGCAATCTATTTTTTCTTTCTTTGTCCTCCAACTCATGTTTAAGATTGTTGGGTTTTTTTTTTTTTTTTTTTTTTTTTTTTTTTTTTTTTTTTTTTTCGATTCATTAATTCATCTCCATTCGGATGTAGATATGTAGACAAATGCCTTGCAAAAACAGCCCTCTGAAAATTAAAATACAAAGTGTCAATTATAGACTAATATCACAAGTGATATTCTAAATATATTTGACACAAATAAATTATATATAAATCATTCAGTATAGTTTTTCTTACCACAAGATCATAGTTCTCTTAGTACTTTCCTTTGTATGTTCCATCTGGATCACTGTTATCTATTATTACAGATGTTCCTTTGATGATGTTGAAAACTATTAGGTAGTAATGGCCATGTGCTATGATTGGGAAGAAAACCTGTTATCATAAAATCATAAAAATGATACAAATTTTAAAATAATATAATAAGTTTATTGATTAATATAAAAAAGTTATATGATATACCAAGTTAACGTCTTCAAATTGTAGCTTGCTTATATCATCTCCCATCTGAATTGCAATCATTTTTGCAAACTCTTCGTTTTGTTTTTCTATCTTGGTAAGCATGCATTCTTTCTTTTCCTGTATTATTCCCGGCAGCTGCTTGATAATTAAAAACAAGTTAAATTAAGTTAATACATAAATACATTCAATTATAATACGTTAATTTTAAATTAATTTTATCGTACCATCATTGATGTATAAAAGTAATGCCGTTTGATATCTTTCTCTGATTTCCATTCCTCGTAATTTTGGATTGAAGCAAAGGTGTCAACCACAGGAGTTTCAATTTTCAATCCTGGTGCTAGTGATTGGACATTCATTCTCATTAATCCTATACCTTGGTCCTTGGAAACTTGCTCTCTATTTTGACAATATCACAGGTGATAACTATAAGAATCTACATATTATTCATTTCTTTATGTATCAAAGGTGATATTACGTATTTCTTTCATTTGTTAAAAAGAACATATGAGGTATCACCTGTGATAAATTTAAGTAAAGTTCATAAAAATTTAAAGTTAATCTTACGCTTCGTTTCCTTGCATACAGAAGATGCTTCTTGCCAAGAGTATTTCATCCTCTGTTAGCTCTTCTGTCGTGCTGACCTTTTTGTTCATATAGGGTGATTGCAGGCACCGAGATTGCTTTTCTTCATCATTTGATTCTGTTTTGTTGAATGGTTTTGACTCTACTACTGGGCTATCAAATCCTAAATCAAAGGTCGGTTGAGATCCTGTTCTAAAAATAGAACTAGGGCTTTGCGAAGATAGGCCTCGTTGTTCGTTTTGTTTTTTATTTCTGCTTTTGAAAAAATCCAGTCCTGGAATTTAGTGCTTCACAAGTTTCTCACTTTCACCAACCAGATTTTGTTTTTTCTACATCTTTACCTTTTTCTTTTTGACCTTCATTACTTTTCATCTTTTTCTAAACTTCGAGATATTCTTCATTAGTTAGTTCTTCATTTGGTTTTGCAGCAATTTTTTCATTTTTCTTTCGTAGTTCTCTCAATGCTCTTCTAAATTCCTCATCACTTTTATCATGTAATTCGTCAAAAATAAATGCATCATCAGCAGGTTTTCTTTCATCTTGAATTTTTTCTTCTTCATTCATTTTTTCATCCTCATTTTTTTGACTTGTTACCTTGTTTGTTTCATCTTTTTTTCCTGCATTGTCTCCCGCAGCTTCATCATTTTTTCTACTGCTGACCTCGTTGTTTTCTGCATCTACATCCTTTTTGCTATTGCTTACCTCGTTGTTTCCCGTAGCTTCATCCCTTATATTACTACTCCCCTCGTTGTTCCCTGAAGTTTCATGCTTTTTACTACTGCTCCCCTTGTTGTTTGCCGCAACTTCATCCTTTCTAATATCTTCCGCACCTTTATCGTCATCGAAGTTTGATTCTGCATTTTCATCATTTGTGGCATCATGTTTGTCAGCTTCATCATCATCAACTATCATAGATTCTCCATTTTCATCTCCACGTTCTCTATTTTCATCTCCACATTCTGCCTTTTCATCTCCATCGCTATCATCTTCATCATCACTTGTGCTAAAATTGGTAGAGCTTGATTCTGTTTCAAAAAATGGACTTCTTCCTTGGAAATTATCATTTGGGTTTCTGAAAATCTGATTCAATCTTTCTCTATATTGAATAAGCCTTTGATCATTTCCAAATTTGACTAGATTTTCTTTGATTATTTCTTCAAACAATTTTTTCTCACTCAAAATGCTTTCTACTTTATCTTCTAACATTTGATAAATTTCCTATAAATCAATTTAAAATTGAAGTGAAAACTAATATTCTGCATATTATAATCTAATATCACAAGAGATTTCACACACTCACCTCCTTTTGAGCAGTTTCTTCTTGTTCATTTAGACCTCCTATAATGTCCACGATCCCAAAGTATTTTATGTTATCCATTTCTAGAGTCTCCCTACTTTTCAACAAGTTTATGTTCCAGCTTTTGAAAGCCGGTACTCTTCTTGGTACATTCATTCCTTCAAACTTTTTATATTGTAAATATGCTAGCTGTTTCATCAACCATTTATCAGATAAAATATAAATAAAAAACATTAAACACATAATATCACAGGTGATATGAAAAAAACATTACTAAGTTTTTTTAACTTTACTTGTATATATCACAGGTGATACCTCATATGGTCTTTTTAACAAATGAAAGTAACGAATAATATCACTTGTGATACTTAAAGCAAAAAATATGTAAAATCAAAAAATAAATGCATGTATATTTTTTTCAATCATAACTTGTTATCTTAAAAGAAAAAATAAATAAATATTTAGGAGTTACCATCAAGAATGTTACTGGGCCGTAATAGACAACCTCTGTCCTATCCCTCTTTCTTGTTGGCCAATCATTTTTTGATAATCTTATACATTCATATATGTATCTGCACCAGTCTATGTCTCTCACGTCATCTTCAAGAACGTTTTCCAATACCGTGGTTTTTACAACAGAGCTGTTATCACATGCTCCCAAGGTATTTGCAACTAGCATTAAAAAGTTCATTCTAAACATGAAATATGTGTTTCTTGTCTTTTTTATCTGCTTTGATATTGCATTTATTGTCAACTTGTTTTCATCTTTGTATTGATCCTTCCATTCTTCCTCAAATCGATCATTGTTTTCTCTTTGTCCTTCATTTCTTTCTAATCTCCTTGATCCCTTTGGTAACCCAAGAACTTCCTTCACTGTTTGTAGAGAAATTTGTAAATTTTCTGTTGGAAGCCTAATGTTCATTGTTTCTATGTCCAGGCTGTCTACTACAAAATATGCCAGCTTTGTTGGTACTTCATTTATTGGAAAATCAATCAACTCTCCGAACCCCATTTGTCTTATAACGTTCTTTCTTTCTACGCTTAGCCCATGCATTGCTTCAAAAATGGGCTTAACTGTTGCCCTTCCCCTCAACATTGTATACACCTTTCGTTTCTTTTTTCCATTTCTATCTATCTCTTCATTTACATCATCATCCACCTTATCCTTACCATCTTTATCATCCAATTCTTTTTCATCATTCTTAGTTTCATCTATTTTTCTTTTTCCATTTGCTTTTTTAGTTTCACGTTGCTTTTCTTCAACTTCTTTCTTTTTAGCTTTTTCAGCTTCTTCTCTTTTTGCTGCATCTTCTTTTTCACTTTCTTTTGTTTCTGCAGCATCTTCTTTTTCAGCCCGTGGTATAATGTAAAGAAGGTTATAGGACATTAGCAATTTGTTTATCACCATTGATATTTATAGTATCACCAGTGATATTTATTAATAATAATTTATTTTTACATTTAACTAACCTGTTCTTTAGGTTTTTCCTCTGCTTCTTTCTTGTTTGCTACTTCCTTTTCAGCCTTTTCTTGCTCAGTCTCAAATTTTGCCGCCTCTAACCGTTGTTCCTTCATCAGCATTTTCATTTTCTTTTTTTCCTCTAACTTTTTTTTGTTGTGCTGCTAATAGTGGATGCAAAGGTCCAAAACGTCTTTTCTTACATCCTAATCTTGGTAATTGTTTTCTTCTTTTTGGTTTTGTGTTCTCTGTTTTATGCTCTCCATTTTTATCACATAACAAATCGCATATAAGTTATCATTCTTTGCATTTTCATTAGACAATATTGCACTTGGAGGAACTTGATAACTTAACTTTCTAAATTAGGATATACAATTAAATACACATACAACAGCTATATCAATTTACACACATATCTGTTTTTGCTTATGCTGCGTCGCTGTAAGCGGTGCATCATAACCTCTTATATCAAAGAACATATACTTGCTAATGAATACTAATGACAGGGTATATCACAAAATGTACAACATAAGGTCTTATATCACAAAATCTAAGATCCCAAATAGTCAGTTCTTTAACAAACCTTTGATATACAACATAACCTCTAATCGACAGCAAAACCTCTTGTCTACAACACATTCTCTTATATCCGAGTAGATAAATTAGTCTAATACACTAATCTTCAATAATCAGCTCATTATATCTTTTAAAAAAAATATATATAATCTGTAATCTATCATTGCTTCACAAAAACTTAAAAAAATCTTCATAAATTGTATCCAAAACACTTAAAAAATACGGAAACAATATCAAGAAATAGTTAAATAAGATTGAAATGAGTGTCATACCATTATCCACATTTTCAACAATGTTCTTTCCCTTATCTGGTTTTTCAGCTTTCGATTCATTCATCTTTATGTTTTTCAGAGTTCGATTCAGCAATTTGGTTTTGATTTTTAGAGGGATATATGGGGTGTGTGTGTTTATTGTCTGGTGAGGGTGTGTTGCAGATCTAGGTGATAACGATGGACAACGATTGGTTATTGTTTGTGCAATTTTAAAGTTTTAGTCCTTCTATTTCTTATTTATTCTGATTTATGTCTATTATTTTTATATCACTGGTGATATTATTCTTTTTAATTTTTATATGTTCTTTTTTTTTTGGCCAAATGTTATGTAACTCAAAATCAATAATACATTTGGTTTAATTTTTGAGAATATGTATTGTTTTGAAAACATTAGTTAAACAGGACCTTAGAGAACTAAGAAGATAATACGTCCGAAAAGAGCCTATAGGACAACTTATTAAGAATGTTGTTTTTGTTTGGCTAAGTTTAATATATTTAGGCTTATGTACTTTATCAACCAGGTTTTGATTAATCTTTTTTTATGATGCTTATTTGTGTAGAATTTAAGCTTATTTTTGGGCTAAATGCTTATTGCTACAATCGTCGAATGAATAAATATAATTTGGGCTTAGTGACTGGCCCAAAGAGTTTGTGTAGACTGTAGTTAGCTACTTCTTTTTGTAGATTTATTAGATTTTCTAGATACAAATATGAGGTATCACCTGTGATACATACAAAATCACACACTGGTTATATATAAAAGAAGGCTATATTCAGATAATGCAAAAACATTTACAACTTCAGATTAACTTCATCTGTCTACATTACGCAAAATCTAGAACAAAGTATAGTACAATCTCCGGCACCAGGGAATGTGGTTGGGGGCTAATAGAGCACCATCATTCTTAGCTAACCCAAAACTTGGACATTTTTCCATCACATTCTGTGGCTTGGCAGTACTACAATCGCTTTTTGCATATCTAATACTATATCCTAGATGCATTAAGATTACGCAAAATCCATAACAAAGTATAGTACAATCTCCGGCACTAGGGAATGTGGTTCGGGACCTAATAGAGCACAATCATTCTTAGGTAACCCCAAACTTGGACATTTGTCCATCACATTCCGTGGCTCGGCAGTACTACAATGGATTTTTGCATATCTAATACTTAATCCTAGTTTAACCATCTACATTGTTTAGAAATCTAAAATACTTGAACAAAAGTATAAATTGTTTTGGAAAAGCATTAAAATCAACTAATGCTTGTCTTCTGCTATCTTTTTCTTGATAGCTTCTTCAACCATCTTGTTCATCTTTTCTTCATCATTGTATTCTTCAGCAAACTTGATTGCATAGTCTGACATCATCTCACTTTTCTTGTTCACTTCATGCAAGAGGATCTTGGCAGCATACCTCATCCTTATCTTTTTCAACTGTTCAGCACATTTTTTGTTTTTTTCTTCGATGATGTTTGTCTTCCATTTCGGTCCAATATCACCTTCAAACATCTCCATAAGCATCATCATGTATAAGCCGCAGTCGATCTTGTTTTCTTTTGTTTTCCATCTCATCTTTGGCACTTTTGCTGGCGCCTCTTTCAATATTTTTTGCAAGGCTGGGTGATCAGTACTCATCAAGTAATGAATAAACATTCCTTTCTGCAAATAAAATAAAAGTATTCAAATAGAGATCAGTTCAGGCGTTGCTTACCACAAAATCGAAGATGGCTTGGTATTTCCCTTTGTAATCTCCATCAGAAATATTGTTGTCCAGTATTACAACATTACCTTTCTCAAGGTCGTAAACTATGAAATAGTAATGATCATGAGCAATGATGGGGAAGAATGCAAGGTTTGCATCTCTCAATTTTTTACTTGCATTATCCTTTTTGATTATATTTTCAAACTTCTTAATCTGCGCTTTCTGGTCCTTTTCCTTCTTCTGAATCTCTGGTTGCTGTTTTATCACAAGAGATAAAAGATAATTTAAAATGATTTTTTTTGAAACACATAGAAACTCTAGATATACATCTATTTTTGTTATTTAAATATATTTACCGTTGCATCTGTTGGGAAGTAGTATCTTCTCTTGTCTTTCCCTGTCTTCTTTCTCTCTTCTTGATTCATCACTAAAACAAATGCTTCAATCACCAGGCTATCTATTAGCATCCCCGGCGCAAGTGACTGCATTGTTATTCTTGTTACTATTGTTCCCTTTCCATCATTGAACACCTCTTCTCTGTGTTTAGTATCACAGGTGATAAATATCAGTTTCTTAATTATGTATAGTATATCACTGGTGATAAATATCAGTTTCTTAATTATGTATAGCATATCATAGGTGATAAATATCAGTTTCTTAATTATGTATAGCATATCACTGGTGATAAATATCATAATTTAAAATAGAAACAGCAAATAATAATAATCTTACATGATTTCTCCTTCCATTGAAAATAAGCTGTTTGCTAACAGTGTTTCATCTTCTGTTAATGGTTTCATCGCATTAGCCATCTTGTTCATATAAGGTGATTTCAAGTACATTGATGTTTTTACTATCCTTTTTCCTTCTTTTATTTCTTTTTCTTTGATGCTTGCTTCACCAACGTCCTTCCCAGTTCCGAATGGCTTTTCTTGAATTTTTGGGCTTTCAAATTCTGGAACTTTAGCCTGTTTTGCAGCTTCTATTTCAGCCTGTTTTTAAAATTTAGAAAAAAAAAAAGAAAAAAAGTTTCATCATAAATGTTCCATGTTCAAAGTAAGCTAAACCAAACTATATGCCAACAACGTATGTTGAAACACCACAACCATAAGGATAAAGTATGAATCAAATCACAGTCCAATTAACCCAAAAAGGCCTCGGCCCATTAGTCTTGAGCTAGCTGTACATGTTTAGACCAACTTAAAAGGGAAACAAAAACACACCACGCACGATGATACCCTCATTACTTGTTATTTTGCTTACACATAACTATTTAATCTCAAAAGTATCTAACCTTTTCATTTGCTCTTTTTTTCTTAAGCTCCTTTGTAGCTGCTTTTCTTTTCTCAGCTGCTTTCTTTTCAGCCTCCTTTTTAGCTTTCTCTTGTTCAGCTTTTAGCTTTAAAGCTTCTTTCTCTTTTGCAGCTTCTTGCTTTTTCTTTGCTGCTTCTTCCGCAGCCTGTTTTATTAAAAAAATAAAAGACTATTATATTGTATCACTTGAGATATTACCTTTTGTTATATTACCTTTTCTGTTATATTTACCTTTTGTTTTTCTTCTTGACTTCTTCTCTCAGCGCCTTCTTTTTGTTTTTTGGCCATTTCAATTGCTTTTTCTTTTACTACTTTTTGTTTTTTTGCAGCAGCTTCCACTTGTTGCTTTTTCTTTTCTACTTCTTTCGCAGCCTGTTTTATTAAAAAAATAAGAAACTATTAGATTGTATCACTTGAGATATTACCTTTTGTGATATTATTATTTTTTTTATTATATTACCTTTTGTTCCTTCAATTTTTCTTCTTCTTGTTTCTTATTTTCAGCTTCTGCTTCTTCTGCTGCCTCCTTTGCATCTTTCGCAGCAGCTTCTTTTTCGGCTTGTTTTTTAAATTAAAACAAAAAAAAATTAAATATATATAAGCATTTTATCACTTGTGATATTGCATACACATTATTATTAAATATATCTAACTTTTTCTGCTTCCTATTTTTGGGCCTGTTCTTTCGCTGCAACTTTTTTTTTTCTTTTAATTAAAACAAAAAAATTAAATATATATAAGTATTTTATCACTTTCGATATTGCAAACACATTACTATTAAATATATCTAACCTTTTCTGCATCCTGTTTTTCGGCTTGTTCTTTTGCTACAACTTCTTTTGCTGCAGCTTCTTTCGCAGCATCTTCTAAGTTTTCATCCACTGAAATTATTAAATTCAACCATTTATCTTTGTTAGGATACTTGTTGCATAAATCTTCTAAAAAGTTATTATTTTTTTACCTGTAGTCTGGTTTTCTTCTTCTTCATCCACATTTTCTCCTTCTCCATCCACATTTTCCCCTTCCTTATTTCTTCCAACATTTTCACCATCTCCTCCATCATCATCTTCTTCGTCATCATCACTCCCACCATCTCGACCATCATCATATCCTCCATCTTCATCACTCCCACCTTTTTCTCCATTATCATCACTTTCATCGTCATCACTTCTTCTACTAGTGTCTGCCTGATCATCTACCACTCTCCCAAATTCATCAGTTCTTATTCCTATTTAGAATTCACTATTGAACATTTCTAAAAACATCCTTATACTTTCATCCCCTGGGTATATGCCCATGCTTACTTTGATAGCACTTTCTAATTCTTTTTTCTCATCTAAAACTCTATCAAAATTTTCTTCTAGTGTTTCATATACCAAGTGTGTTTCAAATTAATATATAATTATATATATATATATATATATATATATATATATATATATATATATATATATATATATATATATATATATATATATATATATATGAATTTATCACTAGTGATATACATTAATCTGGTAATTAAATCATATCATTAAAGTATCTAACCTGTCTATGTCTTTGAAGTTCAGTTTCTTCATCGTCTTCATCTTCGTCGATGAGTGTCACCAACCCAAAGTCTCCTATATTCATCTCTATCTCCTGCCTTTCATCCAACAACTTGAATTCCAATTCCTCATAGCTGGCCATTTGCGTGGCACGTCCATTTCGTCAAATTTTGTATAATGCAAGTAAATGAGCTGTTTTCAATCAAACAAAACATTCATTAAAAAACAATAGTCATTAAAATCAATTCTAAATTAATGCAATAGTTTTCCCAAATCTATTATGTGTAGTATAGTATCACCAATGATATTTTTCAAGTTGATGTTAGTATCCCAAGTGATACTATACATGGCCATCTATTTAATAAAGAAACAACTTTGAAATATCACTGGTGATACTACACATCACATTTCATAGGAAACAAAATTTTAAAGTAAATTGTAACTTACCGTGAACGTTGTATGTGGTTCATAGTACCAGTTTTCCAACGTTTTATCATCCCATTTTTTCTTGCTTTGTTTCATGCATTCCCAAATGTACGAGCACCAATCTATGTTTGGGATGTCTTTGGATGACTGCAAGTGTTTCACCACATGATCCTTTATCATTGCTGTATTATCGCAAGTTCCCAAGCAGTTTGCGAACATCATCAAATAATTCAATTCAAACAAGAAATCTGTTCCTTCCATTTTTTGAATTAAATTAGATAAAAATGTTGTTGTTCTTCTCCTTTTGTTTCGTGGAAACTGTGCAAAATATCTGTTGTAGACCGAGTCATGTTTCTTCCTTTCAAAACTGCCAGAGATGAGTGGTTTTGGCCCCATCGGTATTCCCAATACATCCTTTATTTTTTTTGAGTTATTTTTATAACACAGCCAGTTGGCAATGTCAGCTCCATTGTCTCCACATCCAAGTTTTTTATCAGAAAATAGGGTAGCTTTCCAGGAATATATTCTAATGGAAACTCAAGCAATATTCGAAATCCCATTTGTCTCACTCTTTCTTTTCTCTCTCGGCTGAATTTATGTGTAGCTTCATAAAATGGTTTAACAGTCGTTTTTGCTCTTAACGACTTGAAACACTTATCATCATCTTCCTCTTCCTCTTCCACTTTTTTCTTACCCTTATCCTTTTTTTTCTCGACAACAAATTCTTCATCATCTGTGTCATCCTCATCTTCCAGTGTTTTATTTCCTTTCCCTCTTTGCGTCTTCTTCTTTTTTGCGTCTCCCTTTTCCTCTTTTTCAACCCTTTTCCTTTTACCGACCACCTTATTTTCTTTCTCTACTAACTGTTACTTCTTGGTAGCGCTTGTTGTTGCCGCACTCGGTGAATCTGTTTCTGTTCTTTTCCTCTTTGGTGTTGTATTTTTCTTTGCAGCGCCTCTCATTGTCTTTTCAACCTTCTCTGCATATGCTTTTTCTACAACATTCTTTTTCCCAGCTTTACGTCCGTCCTCTCCTTTTGTCTTCTTTTTTCCAGCTTTTTCTTGTTCATCCCCTCCTTTTGCCTCCTTTTCTTCTTTTGGTTTTTTCTTTGCAACACTCTTTTTTCTTTGTTGCACATTTTTTCTCCATCCCCTGCTGATGTTGTCTTCTGATCATCCAGAATTGTTGGCATTGTTGTTTGATCCTCTGCAACAACGGTTGGTGTGCCTTCAACAGTTGGTGGTGTTGGTGTTGGTGTGCCTTCAGATGTTGTTTGGGCATGTGATGTGTGGAAAACTAGAAGGGGGGTTGAATAGTTTTACGCCTTTTTTAATTTTATTATGAAAACTTTGTTTACTTTTAAAAACTTAGATTCGAATTTATGTGAACTCAACTCTTGAACAATATGAACAAATATAAGTAAATCTAAATAAACAATGCAAGTAAAGTAATGAAATGAAAAGAAAGATAGAGATGGAAAGATCTAACCGCGAGAAAAAAGATTTATAGTGGTTCGGCTACAAGGACACCTTCCTTGCCCTACTCCACTCCCCGAGCACCTAACTTGAGAGTTTTCTTCACTATGTCAACAAGCTCCCTTATGGCGGAGAAAACCTTACACAACTTTTGCTTACACTAGTTTAACGACACAAAGCTAGATGTCGGGTTCTAATCGTAGCTAGAACCAATCTCACAACTTCTACACAACTTCTTCACAACTTATTCACAACGGCTTCACGACTTCTTCACAACTTCTTCACGACTTCTTCACAACGGCTTCACGACTTCTTCATAACTTCTTCACAACTTCTTCACACCGGCTTCACAACTACTTCACAACCTAGCACTACTTATGTACTCTTCTACTTCTTTACACCTTCACTACTTACACACCTTAACTTCTTCACAACTTCACTACTTACACACTAATCTAGCCTAAGCAATTATGCTCACACCTATCTAACAAATATACACAACTTATACAAAAATGAATGAATGATTATACAAACAACTTAGGTAGCAAGATGATACTAAGTTGCAATACTTCTTCTCTAGTTGTTGAAGGAGTATTCTTCTTTTGCACTTGAATGGTAGAAGCTTGGATCACTTGGAAACCAATGCTTAAGAATATATGATCAAAGGATTTAGAAAGGATTTGGAAGGATAAGAAGAGATTTAGAACAGAAGGTTTGGGGGTGCAAAAGGTGAGGAAAAAGTCCAGGGATGAACCAGTATTTATAGGAAAATCTGACAGCTGGAGGAGCGGGGCGGTCCCCTTGAATAGGTGGCCGGACCTCTTAAAATTAAGGGAGCCGCCTAGTAAAATTAAGGGGGCCGCCCTGCCCGAATGTTGCTCAGATTTGTCTTTTTGTGGGGAAGGTTTTTCTGGAACATTTTTGCCATTTTTGGTTGAAAATTTGAATTCATAAATTTATAATGGATTAAACATTTTTATTTAATACCAAAAATGATTTTCTAAAAGATATAAAATGTTTGTGTCATTTTATAAAAAATCAAGTGATTAAGAAAATGTTCCTTTGATCATATAATGCATTAAGCATTTGTTTATTCATACCTTAAGTGATTAAGTTGTAGAAATGAATATTTACAACTAAATACTTGTTTATTTAATAAGCTTATATTTAATGAGTTTACATTTTGTGATTATCAAAACATAGAGATATCAAGAAGTATTAATATTGTTTTTAGGCATCATTTATATCAACATGATGCTTGATTTATTGGTGTAACGTATCTTGGTGGTTTCTAAGAGGATATGTCAGGTGTTGTTTTTCTGGTGTTTTCTCGAGAGATAATCTTCTTATACTTGTCTTTGTCGATTTTGTGGGTGTTGATTCTGTTGAGGGTGTTGATGTGTTCACCCTTGTTGGTGTTGTTTTTGGTGTTGAGGGTGTTGATGTTTCACATGTATATGTTTTTTTTTCTTTTTTGTGATGCTCTTTCGACTTTTCGTTTCAGGGGCTTGTTTATTTGTTCTTTTCTGTTTCATTTCTGTCATTGTTATATCCAAACCTGCACAAAACATATCCAAGTAAGTTTATGAATATGATATGTGATAAATAAACTCTGAATGTGTATGCATCATACAATTTCTAACATTCTACTACAAGTATATATACACATTCTACTGAATGTGTATGTATCACAGGTGATGTAACAAAGAAAGTAAATGTCAAATCAAGTACGCCGCATACATTCAGGTTTTTATCACAGTTAATTCTTCTAAACGAGACATGCTTATATGTTACAATATACCTTTACTTTTGTCAATCTTTGGAGATAGTTTCAAAAATGTGATTGTATACAGAACTGCATTTACAATTTTTTTTAGATAGTAATACAATGTATGCAATTTTTATGTGTAAAGCTTTATTAACATAAACTAACCGTTTAAAGCTTCTATCGTGTCCAGTTGCGCATAAATATAAGCTTCTACATTTTTTTCAAAAGCAAAATTTTAATCTCTCATGTTTAAAATAAAAATAAAAATAAAAAAAAAAAAAAAAAAAAAAAAAAAAAAAAAAAAAATCACATCAGATATACTAGTTATCACTACAAGTGCTCATTATCACATGTGATATACTACCAAAAATCGAAGAAAACCACTACAACTTTTCATCATCACAGATGTTATACTACCAAAAATCGAATAAAATAACTACAACTGTTTTATCACAGGTGATATACTACCAAAAACAGAAGAAAATCACAACATCCATAACAGGAGATATGCCACCAAAAATCGAAGAAAGCCACTACAACTGTTCATCATCACAGATTTTGTACTACCAAAAATCAAAGAAAATGACTACAACTGTTTTATCACAGGTGATATACTACCAAAAACTGAAGAAAATCACAACATCCATCACATTATTATAACAATCCCTCAATAAACATATAAAATCAACAAAAAATGAAAAATCATAATAAGTATCTTATAAAACTAAAATAAGTACATAATCATCACATGCATCACAATATCACATCAAAAATCAACAAAAATTACACAAAAATCTTCATAAGTAGCAATAACATTCATAAATAAGTACAAAATCACTAGAGATACTAATAAAACAACTAAATAATTAGTCGGAACCATCGTACCTTCATCTTGAGACTCAGTAGGTTCATTTTGAACTATTTTTTTTTGTTGATCTCCTTGTGCACTCGATGATTCTTCCATTTTTATGTTTTTTTTTTGGGTTCAAAAATCAACAAAAAAGTGGTTGATTTTGAATTTTTACGGTAGTTTTTGATTTTGGAAAGAGAAAGTGATTTTTTTTATAGCAAATGTGTGGAAAGTGAGAGGTCTGGGGGTGGCGTTGGTGGGGTAAGTTTGCTGAATTAGCAAAAGTGGTCCCTCCGTGTTTTTTATTCTTAAAAACTATCTTTTTGATCCGGCGGTCAGATCTTGACCATTGGTATGTAGCGTTTTTTGGATATCCAAAATAAAGCGACTCCTAGTATAATCAAAATATTCGCTTTCTATAAATCCCTAGTGGATAGTGAGGATTTGAGATCAGCTTTACTACTTTGCACGTTGATATTCGTGACAAAAATTCTCCACCACATATTATTGTACTGTAATCATTTATCTACTTCAAACCCAAATCCAAATGCAAATCCGAATCCAAATCCAAATCCAAATCCTAAACCGACCTATATACCAAACGGGTTAAACTACACATTTAGATTTGTAAGTTTTATCAATAAAACTTGCAACTAAAGCACACTTAGGGCCCGTTTGGTTTGTAGATGGGTTTATGATTAGGATTAGGATTTGGATTTGAATTTGGTTTAGGATTTGAATTTGGATTTGAGGTATAAGAGAGAAAATAATATGTAAAAATATATTATATATTAAAATATAAATTAAAATTTATTTATATTAATATTAAAGTATAAAAAGAAAAAAAGATGGGGAGGAGAATAAATTCGGACCCACTTTTTCATAAACCCCTTCACCACCCCCTCCTTTTACCCATCCCCTAATATTTGACATATGAGTCTAAACCCAAAAATTAAAAATGCAACCAAACAAAATATTTGCAACTTTTAATCCTAAACCTATCAAAATCCCACCAACCAAGCAGGCCCTTATATTTTTATAGATCATTACTAACTTGAAGTTAAAATATTTTAATTTGTGTGGTATCAAATTTGTGTTACAGTATAAAAAATGGTTTTAATGCTTCTGATTTATGCTTCTTTTACTGACCTGGTATGGTTTAACAATTCCAATAAACGCCTTAATTAATTTCGCCTTCGTTGCTTATTTGAAGCAACTTAAATTTTCTGTAAATTGTATACTCTAAGTTGGTTTTTATGATGTAAAGCGACTTTAGTGACTTTCCTCCGCTGTTCTTTCTTCATTTTTGCAGGTTAAGTATGTTGTAGAACTTGCAAGATCCTTAGCTTGAATGCCAGGTGTCTATCAGGCCGATCTGCTCACTAGACAAATACGCTATCCCGATGTGGATTCGAGTTATGGTGAACCAACAGAAACGTTTTCTCCATGGTATTCTGATTGTTTGACAAATGAGATGGGACAGATTAGGGTGCTTATATACTTCATATTCCATTATGTTGAGAATTAAATGTTCTGAAGATTAGTATTGGGAATTAAACGTTTACAAGGTTAGTTCTGCTCAAAGAAATATACCAAGTGTCATTCTACTGCTAGTGTATTTCATTCTACTGCTAGTGTTAGAGATTCTGCTGCCGCAAGGATACTACTGCTGGTGCATCAGATTCTGCTGTTGAAGAGATAAGTGTCGCGTATTCTACTGCTGTATGGATAAGTATACAAAGATATTTTGTGTATAAAAGTCAAAGATATACGGTAGATAATATCTTTGATAGATGTTCAGTCAACAAGTTGTGTACACAGATACAAGTTGTATCTTAAGGACTGACACACTCAAGCAAAGCAAGTAGTTCGACAAGAGTTATCATTTGTTGCAAAGATCTCCTTAGTTGTATAAAAGGAAGATCTTATGTTAGTTACAAGTGTGTTGAAAATAGACTAACCAAGTGCAAAATTTGTAACTAGTCAAATACTAAGAAAACATACATTGAGTTGTTCATAACAGAAAATAATTTTCTTTGTAATAGAGATTCAAGGTTTTGTAACCCTAGTGATAGTGAAGATCACTCGTATTATTCTTAATAATATTGAATCGTTTGGTGTTAACATTCATTGTTCATTATCAAATTCAACAACCACCACTGTTCCATTTCCAATAATCAATAACCTTATAAGTGTGGTTAAGTAGATTCCGCATACTTAATCATATTCACTCAAAGTATCACATACACTCGTTATAAAGGACTAATATCCTATTAAGTGTATCTTACATCCTCTCAATTGGTATCAGAGCAAGGCTGATATCTTTGATTTAGAAGAAGAAGAAGAAGAAGAAGAAATGGACGTAGAATCTATTCAGACAAATGTTGCTGCAAGGTTACCAATGCTCAAAAAGAATGAGTTTGAGATGTGGAGGCTGAGGATAGAGCAGTATTTTCAAGTGCAAGATTATGCACTTTGGGATATTATTGAAGATGGAAATTCCTTCAAACCTACAACCTCTACATCAACAGTTGAAGGTAAAATTGTGACAACTTTGAATACCAAACCAACAACTGTAGAAGATAGAGTCAGAAAGAAGAATGACCTCAAGGCAAGAAGTATGCTGATGATGACCATTCCAAATGATCAACTTTTAAACTTCAACAAATTCAAAGATGCAAAATCTTTGTTTGAGGCCATTATTGCAAGGTATGGTGGGATTGAAGCCACCAAAAAGACCCATAAGACTCTTCTCAAATAGCAGTTTGAAAACTTCTCCTTAACCAATAATGAATCACTGGACCACATGTTCAACAGGCTTCAGAATATTGTGAGCCAACTTGCTATTCTTGGGGTTGAAATACCTCCAGAATATTTAAACTCAAAATTTCTGAGAAGCTTACCTGAAGAGTGGGCTATGCATGTTGTTGTTTGAAAGAACAAGCCAGACCTTGACCACATGGAACTTATGGACTTGTATATAACTTCAAGATTGTGGAACATGATTTGAAGAAAACTGGTGGTACTAGTTCTAATACTGGGAATATGACATTTATGTCATCTCCTAGTACCTCAAATCCAGTTGAAGAGGTGAAGGTTGATGGTAGTGTTGGTGCTGCTAGTTCATCAAGTTGTACCATTGGTATAATGGATGAGCAGACTTGTTGTGCATTTTTAACAAGTCAAAATGATGGGTCCATGCTTACGCATGAAGACCTCCAAGAGATCAATGATGATGATCTGGAGGAAACGGACCTAAAATGGAAAATTTCTCTTCTTAGCATGAGGGCTAAAAAGTTCTATCAAAGGACGGGGAAGAAGCTCACAATCAGCAGCAATGATACTGCTGGTTTTGACAAGTCAAAGATAGAATGCTACAACTGCCATATGATGGGGCACTTTGATTGGCTCAGAAACAGTCAACTTAAATCAACCACGGATGTGGTCAAACAAAGTCAAACCAATTGAGAACACAATGCAATTATCCAAGGAGTATAGTTTTATCCCCGGGTCGTTTAAGTCCCAGCGAGATGTGAAATTGTGCTTAAAAACGGATCGTGATCAAGTGTTATTGAACAGAAAAAGGGATTATGGTTTTGATTACACTAAGGAGATAAGAAAATAGCTTTAACCAAGCTATATAAACAAGTATGTAAAAAAAAGTTAACTAGAAACGTATAAAATCCTAAAAGCGTACGTTTAAATTTAAATAAACGTAAACGTACGAAATAAAAAGTGAGTTTTAATAAATAAAAGGCCTACAAATATGAAATTTATATTTTTACAATCCTAATAAGAAAAGAAAATTATTGGAAAAAGAAAATTATTTATTTGACTTATTAATTAATTATTATTAATTAAAAACTATTTTTAACTATTAAATAATTATCTAAAAAGTGAGAAAATAAGAAATAAACCTAGAAAAATGAAATTATCACTTAGATAAATCTAAAATATTATAAAACTTATTTTAAAACTAAAATTATATTTATTACACTTTTTATCTAATTATTATTAATTAATTATTATTTTAAACACTTTTTAACTATTTTAAATTCTAATAAATACTAAATAAGCAAAGAAAATTCTGAAACTTTTTATATAATTATTAAATAAGTACAAGAGGCTAAGAAAATTATAAAAATGAAATTTACTTAATTAAAATTTAAAAAGATAAATTCTATTAAATAGAAGCTATCACTTTATTTCTATTTTTGATTTTCTTAAGGTCTAAAAATATTTTTATATTTTTCCTAGATTAAAAATGACAAAATAAAATTATGAAAATTGGATTTGTATTTTTCTGATTATTTTTCTATTAATTATGATTTAAATACTATTATAAACTAATTAAAAAGATTAAAAATATTAAAACTGTTCAGAAAATTATGAAAATTTACAGATAATTCTAAAATAATATTAGAAAGATAAGAAAAATAAAAGTGGAAGCTGGCTAAACCTAAAAAGCAGATTTGGGCTAATAAGCAGTTGTGAATAAGCCCAAATATAAGCAAATAAGCACTAAAATTAACCAACTGATTAGGACAGACTTAATACACTATTATAAGCACAAAACAACTGAATAATACAAATAAGCACAAAGGATTAAGAAAATGAGCACTTGGCTGATGTGGGTTTTAAAACAGAAAATGTAGAAAAGTGGCTGATTTGCAGACTAGATTAAGCACTCAATAAGCTATAGAAACACAACCTAATGGGGGCAAAACTTAGGTAGCACTACTGGGTGTCTAAAAATCCTAAAAGCCCTATCAATAACATGCTAATTGGTGTTCAATTGGGGCTTAGATCAGCACCCTAAACTGCTCAGTGTATGCTGAGTGGTGTCTGTTTGTGTTGTGCAGAGGAGTGCACAGATATGCAATGGTTCTAAGTGTTTTGGCACTCACTAATTAGGCTACTAGGAGTGCAAAAATGCCAAGGTAGCAGGCTAAATAAGCCTCTAGCTTATTATAGCTTATATGGGCTTCTATGTGAACTGATTTTCACAAGGACCATAAAAAATTGATAGACTTAGCTATAGGTCTGATCAAGGGTTAAAATTAGCTTATGAGGACTTCTAAAAGCTAGTGCAAACTTGACCAAATGGTCAAGCTACAGTAACTGCTAGTAATTGACTTGTGGACTACTGAACCAAACAGTCCCTTAGGGAACTGTTTTGAGTTTTTTCAAAGGAACTTGGTGATTATAAGCTTAAACATGAACTCTAATGGTACTAGAAGACTTATTAAGCTATGAAAATTAACTTGTGATAGAAAATAGAGCAATATAATAAGCTAGCTTATACTAGGCTATTTTTGGCTTTTATAGGTTTTTTTTAAGTGAAAATGAAAACAAGGCAGTTAATATCTAAGAACTTGAATAAAATATGTTTATGAACTAATGATGAGCTAATATTAATAATTAAAAGCTAGTGACAAGCTACTTATCAATAATATGGAAAATCAAGAAAAAGCTTATAAGTGCTCACAATCGAATTGGACATGAAACATGAAACCAAGAACCAAGAACCAACCTATAGATTCTCCACAGAACCTCTAAACCATAAGCTTCCAAATTCTGAGCTTGTTGACTCCAGAGTAGCTTATTTGACCATGTTTGACTTTTGTTGACTTTCCTTGAATCTTTGAAATTAGAACTGAGTGATACTAATTAAGTTTACTAAAAGCTATATAGAGCTTTTATAAGCTTAATGCAAGGTTAATTGGAGCTTTTGTTTGTAACTTATAAGGAGCTTAAAGCTTATACGAAGTACAATATGACTTGAAACTTAAATATAATAGAGATTGAGTACAAGTAACTTGAAATTGGAATGAAACAACTGAAACAAACTTATATTGATGATTTAACTTGAAATTACAAAAGAAATACTTGAAATTGAAAATTACGATTTAACTAAAATTAACTACTACTCTTTTCTAGTCTATTACATGGCTTATAAATACTAAAAATATCTGGGAAATTGCTTGTCGACATCACTGATCACTTCCACACCTTTGGATTACTTCAATTCGATCTCAGCCCTTGATTTCACTTTTTGGCGCCAAAATTGATAATAGTGGGTTGAGCAGGTTATTTCAATTAAGGAATTTTGGGTGTTTGTGGAGGTGGAGGGGAGAGATTAGTGACTAGGGTGATGAGTTGGAAGTGAAAGGTGGCTAAAAACCACCCTGGTTTTGGTGTTTCAGAGGTGGAGGTGGAGGATGAACAGTGTTGGCGGTTTTTGGGAGTTTGACTGGGGTCAAACCCAGTTTTATTTAAAAAGGGTGTTGGGCTGGGTTATGGTTTAGTGGGCTAGGGGTGAGTTGGTTGTGTTTTGGGTTGGGTTTAGATAAGCAGCTAGGGTGTTGGGTTTAGAAAATAGGTGGGTTGGGTTTTTATTTTGGGTTTAGGGTATAAGTATGATCCGGATTTGGTTTATAGGAAATAAGTACAAGGACCAATTATGTAATTTTTGGATTTTGAGGGGCTGAACCTGTAAATATCACAATGTTAACACAAGGACCATATTTGCCATAGATGAATAGTACAAGGGTTATAATTATTAATTTTCCATTTTAAATAACCCAGGGACCATTTTCGACACTTTTCAAAATTGAGGGACCAAAGTTGTCAATTTGCAATTTTTAACTTTAAAGGATTTCTTTTGACAACTTGTGAATTCCCAAGGACCTTTAATGATATTTTACATGTTTTGAATAATCAGGGACTAGATTTGACATGTTTTGAAAGTTGAGGGACTGAAACTGCCAATTATGCAAACTTTGTTTGTTTTTCAATTGTTTTTAAACATTTTGCATTTGAAACTTATAAAACACACTCCTGGAATATTTTCAGTATTTTGATGCATTTTTGAGTGTTTTTGGATGAATTGGCAGTTCAGATTAGGTAAAAATGATGAGTATTTACACACTCATCACACTTCTCAAGAGAATGTAGAAGGCCAATGCAGCAAGATAGCAAGAACAGAGGTTTTGGAAGCAAATCCAAAACAGGGGAAGTTTCTGAGCCAAACTCAAAAGCTATGGTAGATATTGATGGCTTAGGTTTTGATTGGAGCTTCATGGCAGATGAAGAAGAAGCTTCTTCTCAGATGGCACTTATGGCTTTTTCTGCTACTGAGGTACAATCTCATAAAGCTTGTTCAAATACTTGCACCGCTCTTAAAGAACTACAAACTTTTATCAAACATTATGATGATCAAAAGAAAGAGCTAAGCACAACTCATCAAGACTTAATAAACTATAAGTGTGGTTTAGCTACCTTAGAGAAGCAGATCATACACTATAAAGAAAATGAGTTTTCTTTTTTAGATGAAAAAGCTCTTCTTAAGCAGGACATATTATTTAGAGATGCAGAAATTAAGCTTTTAAGAGATGCATATGATAGGATCAAAAAGGATAATGAAAACATTCACTTAAGTGTAGAAACACTAGAACATGCTTCTAAGGGTGTAACTAACATGATTGAATGTCAAGTGATCAATAAGGCAAAGTCTGGGTTAGGATATAATGCAGTCCCACCTCCTTACGGAGGAATCCCTACACCCCTAGGGATTGACCTAGAGTATTCAGGCTTAGCTGAATTTCAACAACCTGAGCTACAATATGGTGTTCAGCCAAAAGCAAAGTTAGTTGTTGATGGACCTAAGAAATTAAGTGAGAGTTTATGTAAAACTTCACTTCCTGAGGACAAGGTGTCATCTGATAGAAGATCAGATAGGGTAGTCATTGAAGACTGGATATCTGATGATGATGAAGAAGAACAGGTTATGTCTAAACCTGAAGTGGTTAAGAAAGCAAGAACAAGTGTTCCTAAGATAGTCAAACATGATACGGATAGGCCTAAAATCAATGTTAAACATGCTAGGCTACCAGTTAGGTATTGTGAGCAATACAGAACCACAAACAAGCCTAAAGGCAACCAAAGGAATTGGAATGGCCTTTAAGTCTCACCAACTAGGTGATGACTTTGACTTCTATAACAAAGCTTGTTTCATTTGTCAATAATTTGACCATCTTGCAGCTTTCTGCAACCAAAGGGTATCTGGGTATACAAACAATAGGGTGAATTTCAAAAGGCAAACACCTAAAAGTCACTCTAATAACACTAGAACAAAACCCAGAGCAGTTTCATTAAAGTCTGGATCAAAAGCAGTTTCTACTGCTAGACCAAAAGTTTCTACTGCTCGCCAAGCAGTTTCTACTGCCAGACCTTTTTACTCTGTTTACCCTAAACTAGCAGTACAAAGTGCAAAAACTTCTTACAAACATGCACAAACAACTTCTAAGAGACCTTTTCCAACAAGAGCAGTTTCACTAAAACAAATTTGGATACCTAAGGGTTCTACTGCTAAGGAAAAGAAGGCCAATGCTGTTAAGGCCTCAGTATGTTAGATTTGGAAACCTCTTAAATCCAATGGTGCATCAACTGTTCTCAAGAGATTTAATTACATTGATGCACATGGAAAATCCAAGTCAGTAATGGCTTGGGTTCCCCAAGGAAACTAATTTCCTTATTTGTGTGCAGGAGCATTCACCAACAGATCATGAAGATCAAGGCTATTCAGATAGTGGGTGTTCAAGGCACATGACAGGCAACATGTCTTATCTTTCCAACTTTCAATCATTAGATGGAGGATATGTTACCTTTGGAGGAGGTATCGGTGGCAAGATTACTGGTAAAGGTACTCTTAAAACTGGTAAATTAGATTTTGAAGATGTGTACTATGTACAAGAGCTTAAGTATAATCTTTTTAGTGTCTCATAAATGTGTGACAAAAAGAACAAAGTTCTTTTTACTGATACTGAATGTCTTGTACTTTCTTCTGATTTTATGATGCCTGATGAAAGTCAAGTACTTCTTAAAATTCCAAGAAAGGGCAACATGTACAGTGTTGATATGAAGAAAATTGTTCCTAAAGAGGCACTTACTTGTTTAGTTGCAAAGGCCACATTGGATGAATCTATGAAATGACATAGGAGGCTTGGTCACATTAACTTCAAAACCATAAATAAGATTATTAAGAATAGTTTGGTAAGAGGTTTACCTCAAAAACGATTTGAAAATGACCAAACATGCATTGCTTGTCTTAAAGGCAAACAACACAAAACCACTTGTAAGCCCAAAATTTTTAACTCTATTGATCAATCATTGTTTATGCTTCATATGGACTTATTTGGACCTACTTCTGTTAGTAGTATGATGCATAAAGATATTGTCTAGTTATTACTGATGACTATAGTAGATTCACATGGGTTTTCTTTTTAGGTTCTAAGGATGAGACTTCTAGCATTCTTAAAACATTCATTACAGAGATAGAAAACCTAGTAAGCAAAAGAGTAAAAGTCATTAGATGTGATAATGGGACAGAGTTTAAGAATAGAGTTATGGATGACTTCTGCAAGGAAAAAGGTATTAGGAGAGAATTTAGTGTAGCTAGAACTCCTCAGCAAAATGGAGTTGCTGAAAGGAGAAATAGAACACTCATAGAAGCTGCTAGAACCATGTTAGCTGACTCTAAGTTGCCTATCACTTTTTGGGCTGAAGCAGTTAATACTGCTTGCTTTGTCCAAAATAGGGTTTTGGTTGTCAAATCTCACAATAAGACATCATATGAGCTTTTTAGAGGTAGAACTCCTGCAATAGGATTTCTTAGACCTTTTGGATGTCATGTGACAATTCTGAATACCTTAGACCATGTTGGAAAGTTTAATGGTAAAGCAGATGAAGGATTCTTAGTTGGATATTCTCTTAATAGCAAAGCTTTTAGAGTATACAACTCAAGAATTAGAAGAGTAGAGGAAAACCTGCATGTGAAATTTTTAGAGAATAAATCCAATGTAGCAGGTCAAGGTCCTAATTGGCTATTTGATCTTGAGACACTAACCCATTCTATGAATTATGTGCCTGTTGTTGTTGAAACTAATGAATTTTCAGGTTCAAAAGAAGATGAAACGACAAATGAGGCAGGGTTAGACAAAAAGAAAGATCAAGATTCTGTATGGATGCCAATAAGTACAAGTGTGGATTCAACTTCAAAAATTGATGAACCTTCTTTTGATGAAGCTCAAGAAGGGATTGAAGATGAAAACAAGGAAGATGGAACAAAGGAACAAGAGAATGTTTCTACTAATGATAGTACTGCTGAGACAGAGCATTCTACTGCTAGGCATAATTTTTCTACTGCTAGGCATAATTTTTCTACTGCTAGGCTAAATATTTCTACTGCTGGCCCCTCAGAACCAAATGAAGCAGATTTCTCAGAAGAAGAGGTGGATTTCAACAATCTCCCACCTAACTATCAAGTTCCTTCTACACCACACACAAGGATTCACAAAGTCCACTCCCTGGACAATGTGATTGGAGATGTACAATCAGGGGTGAAGACAAGGCAACAACTGATGTCTTCAGACCAACAAGGGCTTCTTGATGCTCTTTATGCATCAAAGCAGCATGAGTATTCAAACTCTTGCTTGTTTGTATGTTTTCTATCACAAGCAGAACCAAAGAATGTTCTTAAAGCCCTAGATGATTCAAGCTGGGTAGAAGCTATGCAAGAAGAGCTTCTTCAGTTTAAGATTCAGAAGGTATGGGAGCTAGTTGATTTACCCAAGGATGTAAGGGTAATTGGCACTAGATGGGTTTTTAGAAATAAAAGGGATGAAAGGGGCATAGTGATTAGGAATAAGGCTAGATTAGTAGCCCAAGGGTACACACAAGAAGAAGGGATAGACTATGAAGAGGTTTTTGCTCCAGTTGCAAGGATTGAAGTCATTAGGTTATTTTTGGCTTATGCTTCATTTATGGGCTTCACAGTTTATCAAATGGATGTCAAGAGTGCTTTTCTATATGGTACTATTGAAGAAGAGGTGTATGTCTCACAACCTCCAGGGTTTACTGACCCAGATCATCCAGACAAAGTGTACAAGGTAGTTAAGGCTCTTTATGGCCTTCATCAGGCACCAAGAGCATGGTATGAAACACTGGCTTCCTATTTGACAGAAAATGGATTTCAAAAAGGAAAGATTGATAAGAAATTATTCATCAAGAAGCACAAGAATGATCTTTTACTAGTGCAGGTGTATGTGGATGATATCATCTTTGGATCTACAAGGAAGGAGATGTGTTTGGAGTTTGAGAAACTTATGCATCATAAGTTTCAGATGAGTTCCATGGGGAAACTTACATTCTTTTTGGGTCTGCAAGTTAAGCAATCATGTGAAGGCATATTTATCAGCCAAGATAAATATGTTGCAGAGATTCTTAGAAAATTTTAATTTGCTGATTCAAAAGTGGCAAGCACACCAATGGACTTTGCGAAGCCACTTCTTAAAGAATTAGATGGAGAAAATGTAGATGTACACACATACAGATCTATGATAGGCTCTTTGATGTATCTCACATCATCAAGACCTGATATCATGTTCTCTGTTTGTGATTGTGCAAGATTTCAAGTAACTCCAAAGGTTTCTCACCTCATAGCTGTCAAGAGGATTTTTAGATATCTCAAGGGTCAACCTAGGTTGGGTCTATGGTATTCTAGAGAATCACTTTTTGACTTGGTAGCATTTTCAGATAGTGATTATGCGGGTGCAAGCTTGGACAGAAAGTCAACAACTGGAGGATGTCAATTCCTTGGGTGTAGACTTATCTCATGGCAGTGTAAGAAGCAAACTATTGTGGCTACTTCAACAACTGAAGCTGAATATGTAGCTGCTGCAAGTTGTTGTGGTTAAGTCCTATGGCTTCAAAACCAACTTCTTGACTATGGGTACAATTTCATGAACACTGTCATACATATTGATAATAGTAGTACAATTTGCATAATTAAAAACCCAGTACAACATTCTAAAATAAAACACATTGAAATTAGACATCATTTTATTAGAGACTGCAATGAGAAAAAGTTGATTCAAGTTCTTAAAATTGATTCTGATCACAACTTTGCAAATCTTCTTACAAAAGCTTTTGATGTTGGAAGGTTTCAATACTTGGTAGCAAGTATTGGAATGCTTAATCCTCAATGATTTAAAACTCTATGTTTTTGTATATAAATTTTTGTTTGTACTGCTAACTTTGTTAATTACTACTCTTACTAAAAAGTTTGTACTGCTAGTACAAATTTTGTTTGTTAAGTTCATACTATTAGTCATATGATTCTACTGCTATAAGACAAATGTTTGGCATTTTGTTTCTTGGTTTTGGACTAACAATTTCAGGTATGAACATTTGAGCACAAAGGAAGTTTCAAGTGAAATGGAAGCAGCAGAATGATTATACTGGTTGCTGATATAATAGGTTTATGATGGACTGAGTTTGGGAATTCATTAACAAAGGTTTACACATAAGTTAATAAATTCTTTAAAACTTCTTTCTTGAAACCTGATTATGATGTTTCACATTGACTTGATGGCTCAGTTGGTCAGATAGTAACTGACTCAACTCACTTTCTATCATTTTATACTTTTAAGTATAATGAGCAAGTCTAAGGACATCTGATAGAAAGAACAGCGAACAAATGTGCATCTAACACTTGTGTTAGAAGACACAATTGTCACGAGCTGGAAAACCTGTCAAGAAAGCCCTTTGAATGGGTTTATCTTTACACAGGCAGTTATTTATAATTGAAAACATTGGTTCTCACACAACCAGAGGTTAAATTAAACCGAATTCTTGATTAAGTGTCTGTTACACACTTAATCCCTTCAAAATGGTTGAAAGCAGTATGATTTTTCATAATAAAATCAAGATCATACTGCTAAGTCAAAAGTTTCTTTAAAAGGATTTTTCAAAGTGGCTCAGAAAAACCATCAAATGATGGATCATGAGTCAATGCCCCATGATTCACCACTCATAGGAGTTAACACACCTAGAAGTGATGAGGGCAACAAATTAAACTCTTAAGGAATTGATGGCCAACATGTGCACCATTGTCTGAAAACATGTTCTAACTGGTAGATCAGATGATAGTGAGAGATCTTCCAAACAGTGGAGGAAATGATAAATCTCAGGGGATGAAATATTTTGGTACATGGTAAGAGATCTTTTAAGCTCAGGTGAGGAAGATCAACCAATAAGGAAAGTATGTGGTTGTGTATGCTCAAGCTCAGGGGAGTTAGTTTAAAATTGAACATCAGGGGAGAAAGATTGGGAAGGGAGTAGTTTCATGACTCCACTTTTTAGCATCTCAATATAATATAACACCCCTTTGAAAACCACCTGGCTCAGCAACAGTTGTTGTATCTTCTCCTACAATGGAAAAGACAAGAGCATACAAGATGATGATGTCAGCTTTTTGAGAAGCTAACATGTCTTATTATTCAGCCAATAATAAGAACAAGCATTCAGTTGATGGATGCTGAGAATAAACTTTTTCAGTTGATGGATACTGGGAATAAGCTCTTCAAATGAAGAAAGTTCAAATGAAGATTCTGGAGTATTATATATATTCGGAAGGGATGAAGCATTCAAATGGAGAAAGTTCTATCTAGGAGCTTTCAGTTTCAATTTCAGTTCACTACGTTTGTTCATCACTTGCAAAGGCATGCTGGAAGAAGATTTGACTTCTTAGAACAAGCATTCAAGATACACAGCACCATTGCCTCTTATAATTCCTCCATCCAAGGAAATTGCACCATCTTTTATTCAAAGTACTGCTATTGTTCAAGACAAAGAAAGATGATGTTATTGCTGAAAGAGATTCTCAGAAGGTAGATGAGTTAGACAGAAAGATATTTAATCTTGAAGAACAGAGGAAAAGCTCAGATCAAGAGTCTGACTATTTAGTGTTTGAAAGATCCTCACAATCAAAATTTAATTCAGAAGAAACATGTTGATTAGGGAAATCACATGTTTAGGGGAGGATTGTTGGGAATTAAATGTTCTGAAGATTAGTATTGGGAATTAAACGTTTACAAGGTTAGTTCTGCTCAAAGAAATATACTAAGTGTCATTCTACTGCTAGTGTATTTCATTCTACTGCTAGTGTTAGAGATTCTGCTGCCGCAAGGATACTACTGTTGGTGCATCAGATTCTGCTGTTGAAGAGATAATTGTCGTGTATTCTACTGCTGTATGGATAAGTATACAAAGATATTTTGTGTATAAAAGTCAAAGATATTCGGTAGATAATATTTTTGATAGATGTTCAGTCAACAAGTTGTGTACACAGATACAAGTTGTATCTTAAGGACTGACACACTCAAGCAAAGCAAGTAGTTCGACAAGACTTATCATTTATTGTAAAGATCTCCTTAGTTGTATAAAAGGAAGATCTTATGTTAGTTACAAGTGTGTTGAAAATAGACTAACCAAGTGCAAAATTTGTAACTAGTCAAATACTAAGAAAACATACATTGATTTGTTCATAACAGAAAATAGTTTTCTTTGTAATAGAGATTCAAGGTTTTGTAACCCTAGTGATAGTGATAATCACTCGTATTATTCTTAATAATATTAAATCGTTTGGTGTTAACATTCATTGTTCATTATCAAATTCAACAACCACCACTGTTCCATTTCCAATAATCAATAACCTTATAAGTGTGGTTAAGTAGATTCCGCATACTTAATCATATTCACTCAAAGTATCACATACACTCATTATAAAGGACTAACATCCTATTAAGTGTATCTTACATCCTCTCACATTCGGTCCAAAGGACATATATCTTCACATAGCTTCTTTAGTCAATTCAAAAGACACATATATCTTCACATAGCTTCTTTAGTCAATTCAAAAGACACATATATCTTCACATAGCTTCTTTAGTCAATTCTTTATCCATGATTTTATTTATACATAACCACCATATAGAGTCAGTGATCATTTTTATAACAAGAGTCATTTAAAAAACATAAGAAAACTATAGCACAAAAGAATATACAGAAAACTAACTTGACCTATTTTGCCACCCCTAAATTGGTAATTTTTGTAGCCATTTTGCCACTCCTATTTGAAGGCATAGTATTTTTGGGTTGCAATGGTGCCGACCCACATCGACCGACAGAGACCCACTGGTCGACCGACCCATTGGGGGTAGCCTAAGGTTCAAGCAATAATCGGCTCATAAATGTTTAGTTTATGGAGACAAAAGTGTGGACCGATACATTGCATGAATCGTATATTGTTTTATACTTTTATACACTTGTATAACCTACATGTTATATTCTATACTATTTAAACTATAACACAAGTATATTCATGTTAGGGTTGAGCATCGGTCTAAAACTGACCCGACCCGATCCGAACCGACAAAACCGAAAACCGAAAATCATGAAAAACCGAAACCGAAACCGAACCGAATATGGTCGGTTCGGTTCGGTTTTACGTCGGGTCCGTTGGTTCGGTCCGGTTCATGTGTGTTTGTGTGTGTTTTTGTCGGTTTTGGCCCGAACCGACACGAAACCGAAAATCATGAAAAACCAAAACTGAAACCGAACAGACGGGCTGTCGGGTCGGCGAAAATCATGAAAAATCGAAACCGAAACCGAACCGAATATGGTCGGTTCGGTTCGGTTTTACGTCGGGTCCGTTGGTTCGGTCCGGTTCATGTGTGTTTGTGTGTGTTTTTGTCGGTTTTGGCCCGAACCGAACCGACACGAAACCGAAAATCATGAAAAACCAAAACTAAAACCAAACCGACGGGCTGTCGGGTCGGCTTGGTTTTTGTCGGTTCGGTCGGTCCAGTTCGGTTTTGAACCTTCGATGCTCAGACCTAATTCATGTAGTTAAATTTATAAAATAATTACATGAAACTAGCTATCTATTCGGGCAAGCCATGAAGTTAGTAATTGGTATATGAGCACACAACTACACCTAAGTATTTAGTATTTTATAGTGTCATTGACTTTTATAAGACCCAAGTTAAATAATTGCTTGGCCTCCTAAACCTTTAAGCCACCTAGTCATCTTCCCTTTCTGATAACGGAAGATTCAATTTGTTGACAATATAAGAAAGTTAACATTATTTGTTCATCAACTGCAAAACATTATTGTACTAGTATGTTAAGTGGTTACTGATATAGCTAATAGTGATGACGTATAGTCCGCATTCGGGTCACAAACCCGACCAATGGACACTACTAACACTTAAGCCCATCACAAATGGGCTCAAGCCCATCACGAATGGGCTATCACGATAACGGTTCGGGCTCACGATGGCCCAAACCCAAAGTTATTTATGGTCTTGATATAGGATATCTCTTATTTATGGGATATGTATCAAGTGACCGGTTTAGGCGGGATACGCCGAGGAGTGAGGAACACGAAACCAACAAGGGTTTCGTGTGTATATAAAAGGTCTCTCGACTCTCATTAAAGGTACGATCTAATAACCCTAACTCTTCAACTAAACCCTAAAACCGATTACTTACTCTCACGCCGGAGGATAATCGTGGGAGACAATCCCACGATAAGCCTAACGGTGTCTTTTTGTTTTCTTAGTGCGCAGGTCTCAAGCATTAAGATCTAATTGGTACGGAAACAAGGAACGCCCAACTTTTGTATCAATAAGTGGCGCCATCCGTGGGACCATACACTAAGAACTTTACTAAGAACTAGAATGATGAAGCATGGAAACCCAAATCAGCGGACTCCGCTGGCAAAGAAAACGCATGACGACCTACTGGGAAAGAAGCAGCAAACTGATTCAGCCGCTAAGCAGGCCTCTGGAACAACCAGTGCGCCCAAAAGCCTAGGATCATACTCAGATCTGGCTTTTACTCTAGTAGAACCACTCACAAGGACTACCCATGCTACTACGACAACTACTAGCGCGGTAGACCTACTGCGCACTCCTTTCACCATGTCAGAATTAGACATCACTGAGCCGCCAAATGCGCCTATCCGAAACAAGGGTCCTGATGTGGAAACAAACATCCTCGCGCTAGAAGGAGTCACGCCTGAACTAGCGCCAAGTGATTTCGTATCTCAAAACTATGAAACCTTGGCTGCGCTTATGCGAGAGGAAGCGAAAAAGAGGTCAATTCAGAGTCTGCAAGCCCGGCTCAACTTCGACCCTGAGCATGAAGCATTCCCACCACGTTACCGAAAGGAAAGACGCGAGAAGGATGGCCGCCGACACCCAGTGTTTACTAGGATCGAAAGGAAAGTTGCGGATGATGAAGCAACCGACTTACAGCATATGGAGGAGCATGAAGACGATGGACAGCGCACCAATGTCCACACTAGGCTTGGTAGTCGCAGGGTTCAAGATAGACTTGGGCGACGGATCTCTCCAAGCGAAAGCCCTTCAAGCTCGAACTCTGAGGATAGTCGGCGCAAGCGCCGCAAAAGAGTGAGCCCATCCTCAAGTGACTCCTCGGACAACGAGGAAGAAGGAACAGGACACTGGAAGTCCAGGAGAAGATCCCGCGACTGGGAAGACGAAGATATGTCTCGTCCCTGGCGCCGCCAAAAGGTTGACGCATTCACTCGGCGCATCAGTGATTTTTCAGAAGATAAGAGAAGGAGCATGCCCGCTAATGTTAAGACTTATGATGGGACAGGTGATCCTGATGACCACCTAAAAATTTTCAAATCAGCGGCAACCATCGAAAATTGGCCACAACCTGTGTGGTGCCACATGTTTAACTCTACTTTAGTAGGGAATGCGCGGAACTGGTTCAGTAAGCTTCCACGTAGAAGCATCGATGGGTTTGAAGAGTTACGGAAGGCGTTTCGTTTGAACTTTACTCAGAGGAAGAAGTGCGCCAAGAACCCTGTCGAGCTCGCTAGGGTAAAACAGCGCCAAGGGGAATCCACAAGCGCTTTGTTGGGAATTCTGCTAAGGAAGAATTCTACTGATGGTTACTGCTGATAAATATGTTGAAGTATTGGATTCTGCTGAAGAATGTTTCTGCGGAAGAAAAGATTCTGCTGGAAATTGTTTCTGCCGAAGTATAGATTGTGCGGAATGTGTTTCTGCTGATTGATAGTTTCCGCGTATTATGTTATTAGTTAGGATATGCATGAGTTTATTTAGAAAGTGATATTGCATATCTTAGATAGTTTTTAGATTATACGTTTCTTGTGAAACGGTTTAGGGTTGTTTAGGGTTCCTTGTCTATAAAAGGAACGCATCATTATATATTATGTACGAGTTTAGAAAAACACTTTTAGTATTAATCAAAAGATCCATAGAGGATCAAATCGTTCTTAGTAATCGTGTTCTTACTTGTGTTTGTTTTCCGCTATAGAATACAAGTAACTTAGACTTTCTTTTAGTGTGTTTGTGATTACATAAACATTACTAACGATCCACGAGCTCACGAAGATCTATCAAGGTCTTAGGTTCAACAAGTGGTATCAGAGCCTCGTGAGAGTCTCTGTGTTACTAAGAACATCCATTCCTTACACCCTCTCAACCAAAACAATGCCTGGATCAGAAGACGGCTCAGAAATCAACAACAACCAAAACACCACATCTTCGTCTTTTCAACAACTCACTCTCACCAATAGCAATGCAAAGTTTCCATACCTCAAGAAGGAAGAATATGAATTGTGGGCTATGAAGATGCAGAACTGGATCATGAATATAGATTGGAATCTTTGGGAAATTGTCAAAAAGGGGAATACTTTGAAGAAGCACATCAAAGATGCTGATGGTGTAGTAACCATTGTTGACCCTCAATCTGCTGAAGAGATTCTTACTGTCCAGAGAGAGAATAAAGTAAGGTCCATTCTCCTTCAGGCTATTCCAGATGATCACATTGGTGATTTTCACTATATGGAGGATGCAAAGGACATCTGGATGGCAATTAAGGCTAGGTTTGGTGGGAATGAAGAGTCTAAAAGGATGAGGAAATCTATGTTAAAACAGCAGTTTCAAGAATTCCAAATCTCTGAGGAAGAAGGTATTCACAAGGGGTATGACAGGTTTCATAAGATTTTGAGTCAATTGAATCAGCTGAAGGCCAGACCAGACAATGAGGATTGCAATGCAAAGTTCCTGCGATCTTTACCTCCATCTTGGCTGCATGTGAGCATTGCACTCAAAGCTAAAGGTGGATTGGATATGCTTACTTTTGATGATCTCTACAACAAGCTCAAAACCCTTGAGCCTGATGTTAGAAGTCCCATTCGTCCATCCACTCCCGGTTACTCAGCCTTTGTTAGCACCACCTCCAATAAGATGAATCAAGCTTCAAGCCCAAGCTCCTCAGCATCATCTTCCTACAACAACACCAGACCAAATTCACAACCAAAGTCTAGTGGTGTATTGGAAGATGTTATACAATCTTTTGTTGCTGATTATGATCATCAGCAGGAACTTGCTTATGAGGATTTTGATCAAGTAGATCCTTTGGATATGGAAGAGATGAACTTGAAGTGGCAGGTGGCTATGCTATCAATGAACATCAAAAGGTTTTGAAGACAAGTCAGGAAGAAAGTTTGGCTTCAAGGGAAGAGACTCGGCTAGATTTGACAGGAGGAAGGTCAAATGCTATACATGTGGTCAGATGGGTCACTTCTCAAGAGAATGCAAGGATAGGAAGGCTGGGGATGAGGTTAGGTATACTACCTATTAGCAGAAACAAGTGGATACTGGGAAAGCTGGAGCTTTGGTCACTCTGGATAATCATGTCAATTGGAAGGTGCATGAACCTGATAATGATGAAGCTTCTGGGGAGAGTGGATTGCTGGCATGCTGTACTACAGATGATCAACATGAGCAAGTTGCCTTAATGGGCATCTCTCAGGTACATAATTGTGTTTTTGGCTGTAGTGAAAGATATAATGAACTTAAGGAGGCTTATGATGAATTGAAACCTAAATATAATAAATGTTATGTGGAAGTTGAGTCTCTAAAACTGTCTTTAAAAACTCTAGAAAAGCAAAATGTTTGGTTTCAAAAGAATCAGCTTGCTTATGATGAAAAGATAAGGGTGTTAGAGAGTGATTTAAAATGTGCTAGAATTGATTTAAAACGAACTGAGAAAGAAAAAGCTGATGTAGAATCAGAAAACCATGTTCTTAAAGAGAAATTAGAGAAGGAGATTGCTAATCATAAGATTTGGTTAATGTCAGGTGATAAGTTAAATAACTGTCTCTATAATAGTCAACCTGTAAACTCTAGTATAGGTTTAGGGTTTAAAAAATATGTTGGTTTAGAGGCTAGGTTTGATGTAGGTAAACCTACACCAGCAGGATTAGCAAATTTTGTTAAAGAAGGAACCTTACATGCTGTACCTGGACCTATAAGAGGAGAGCACATGCCCTCAAATACCATCACCTCAGACTTTGATGGATCACACCATCTTTATGGAAAAAAGTCAATTGACTTGCCAGATCCTGATTCTAATTCTACTGACTATGTCTCTTGTTCTTCTAGTGACATGTCCTCAGACCAAGGGTCAACTACCAGTTGTGATTCAAGTGAAAAGTCAGACCTTCCCAAGACCTCACCCAAGACCTCACCAAAGCCTATACCCAAGACTCCCTACAAGCCTGTTAGAGTTGCTGCTGATGAATCAAATTCAAAGACAGTTTCTTCTGAAGACTTGTTATTTAATTCTTTGCAAAATAATGTTTTTAATTCTGTCAAAAACAATTTTGTTAATGTTAATGGTTTGAATACTTTTGCTTGTCATGGAACATCTTTCAATTTGAATAAATCTTCTAAAAAGAAGAAATGTTTTGTGTGTGGCAGTAAGTTTCATTTGATTAAGGATTGTAATTTTCATGAGCAAAGAATGGGTGTAGGTAGTGGTCAACCTAAACCTAGAACAAAGTGGACTAATGTTAAGGATATACCACCATATGTTCCACAAGCAACTCATAGGGCCAGCAATTCTGCTGATAGACATTCTGCTGATAGACATTCTCAATCTGCTAGGAGAAGATATGTTACTAGACAAATTGTGCAACCCACTAGTTCTTATTTTCAGAATGGTTATTGGCCTGGTTTTATTGACCCAATGCATATGGGTATGGGATTTTGGGATACTGCTATTAAGCCCTCAGCAGGTTGTTTTTGGACTCACAAGGGACCTAATTTTCATAGCAGGTCCAAGAACAATGGTGGATCTTATACATCTACATGGCCTAATTCCTATGATCCACAAGGCAGGCTCAAGTCAGATATGACTTGAGTCTCCAAAGTGTACTAACATTTGTATAATTTTGTTGTATATGTAGGATCATCCTTTGAAAAGTAAAGATGTAGGCATTGTAGATAGTGGTTGTTCCAGGAGTATGTCAGGAAACAGAGATATGATGCATGATTTTGTACCCATTCAAGGAGGAGGCAATGTGACTTTTGGTGGAGGAGATGGCAAAATCACTGGGTATGGAACCATCAGAACACCTAACTTGGATTTTGTGAATGTGCTCTATGTGGAAGAACTGCAACACTTCAACTTATTCTCAGTATCACAAATATGTGATACAAAGAACAAGGTCTTCTTCTCTGAGGATGAATGTCTTGTACTCTCAAAAGACTTCAAGCTTCCAGAAGATACCACAATACTGCTGAGAGTTCCCAGAAGCCACAACTTATACACATTCAACTTAAATGAAGTCCAACCTGAAGGTGATCTGACATGCTTGGTGGCTAAAGCATCACTGAATGAGTCTACAAAGTGGCATAGAAGGATGGCTCATGTGAATTTCAAGACCATTAACAAGCTTTCAAAACTTGGTCTAGTTCATGGACTTCCCTCCAAAGTCTTCACCAATGAGCACAACTGTGTTGCCTGCAACAAAGGAAAGCAACATAGAGCCTTATACAAAGCCATTACTGCTGTGAGAACTATCTCAGAACCTCTTCAGTTGCTGCATATGGATCTTTTTGGTCCAACTCAAATCAGAAGTATTGATCATAAGTGCTTCTGCCTGGTAATCACTGATGACTATAGCAGGTTTTGTTGGGTATTCTTCTTGAGAACTAAAGATGAAACATCTCCAATTTTAAAAGAATACATTACCCTAGTTGAAAACCAGCTAAACAAAAAGGTTAAAGGTATTAGGTGTGATAATGGGACAGAGTTCAAAAATGTTGTTTTAATAGAACTTTATCAGTCTAAGGGGATAAGAAGGGACTATAGCAATCCAAGAACCCCACAGCAAAATGGGGTGGCTGAGAGAAAGAATAGGACCTTAATAGAGGCAGCAAGATCCATGCTTGCAGACTCTAAGTTACCCACTATGTTTTGGACTGAAGCAGTAAGTACTGCTTGTTATGTTTTGAACAGGGTATCCATCACTAGACCTCATTTTAAGACACCTTATGAACTTCTCACTGGGAAAGTTCCTGATATTCATTACCTTAAACCTTTTGGCTGTCAAGTAACCATTTTGAATACTAGTGATCCACTAGGAAAGTTTGATGAGAAAGCTGATGAGGGGTATATTGTGGGTTATGCAGCACATAGTAAGGCTTATAGGGTATATAATTTAAATGCTAAAAAGATAGAGGAGACCCTTAACCTGAGATTCCTAGAAGATAAGCTTAATGTTCAGGGTCAAGGTCATGCTTGGTATTTTGACCTGGATTACTTAACTGATTATTTGGGCTATACTAGATATGTGGCTAACCAATCTGCAGGTTCTCAAGAGTCTCCCGAAGAAAAAGTTGGTAACATGGATGGTGACTCAGATAGTGATTCTGAGCATGATGAACACCCTATTGTTGTTCCCTCCTTTTCTCCTAACCAATTTGCAGGTGATAGCTCCAAAGTTACTTCTGATGAGCTTAAAGATGAGTCAAACTATGCAGAGGATCTTGCTAGACTTAAGAAGCAGGAGCATGCAGCCAATCAAGAAGCTGAAAGAATTGATGTGGAGTTAGCACAATCAGTCAGTGGAAACCCAGATTCTGCTGATAGGCATTCTGTTTCCCCTGACATCACCAATTCTGCTGACAGTTCTCCTGAAGGTTCTCCCATTTCTCCTAGTGTGTCCACTGACCTTGAAGAGCCATATACACGTTTTCCAAGTCCTTCTGATCTTGGAAATCACCAACCCAAAGCTGGTATCTTCAACTCAGCCTCCTATGATAGTGATTTTGGACCCACTGTGAACAATCTTGACACCACAATTGATGTCAATCCCAATGCTACCACAAGGATCAACACTGCACATCCTCAATCCAATATACTTGGTGATCCTCAGGCACCTGTTAGAACTAGAAGTACTGTGAAAGGTTCTAAGTATGGTCAAGTTGCTTTTCTTTCCTATGTGTCCAATCAGCAAAGGAACAATCACACAGACTTTAAGCATTGTCTGTTTGCTTGCTTTCTTTCTCAAGTGGAGCCAACCAGTGTTGCTCAAGCTCTTGAAGATTCATATTGGCTTGAAGCAATGCAAGATGAGATGCTTCAATTCAAGAATCAGAAGGTTTGGATATTAGTACCACTACCTGAAGGGAAATTTGCTATTGGGACAAAATGGATTTTGAAAAATAAAAGAGATGCAAGGGGTATTGTGGTAAAAAACAAAGCAAGGTTAGTGGCTCAGGGGTTCAGACAAGAGGAAGGAATTGATTATACTGAGGTTTTTGCACCAGTAGCTAGAGTTGAGGCCATTAGAATCTTCTTGGCCTATGCCTCTTATATGGGTTTCATGGTATATCAGATGGATGTGAAAGGTGCTTTTCTGTATGGAGAAATTGAAGAGGAAGTATATGTCACTCAACCCAAAGGTTTTGAAGACCCAGATCATCCAAAGCATGTTTACAAGGTTGTAAAAGCTCTCTATGGACTACATCAGGCACCAAGAGCTTGGTATGCTAGGCTTTCTGCATTTCTGCTGAAGCATGGATACAGGAGAGGTGTTATTGACAAAACTCTCTTCATTAAGAAGAATTCCAGGGATATAATTCTTGTGCAGGTTTATGTGGATGACATTATCTTTGGCTCCACTAAAGAGGCTTGGTGCAGGGAGTTTGAGGAATTGATGAAAGGAGAGTTTCAGATGTGTGCTATGGGGGAGCTAACTTTCTTTTTGGGTTTACAAGTTCAGCAGAAACAAGATGGTATCTTTATAAGTCAGGATAAATATGTGCAAGATATCTTGAAGAAGTTTGATATGGAAAATGTCAGAACTGCCACTACTCCTTATGAAGCTCCCAAACCAAAGAATAATCTTGAACCAGATCCTGCAGTGAATGTTCACCTATACAGGTCCATGATTGGTTCATTAATGTACTTGACAGCTTCAAGGCCAGACATCACATTTGCTGTGAGTGCTTGTTCTAGGCATCAGGTCACACCACTCACTTCCCACATGAATGCAGTAAAGAAGATCTTTAAGTATCTCAAAGGCCAACCCAAGTTAGGTCTTTGGTACCCAAAAGAGTCTCCTTTCAAGTTGGAAGCTTATAGTGATAGTGATTATGCTGGTGCAAATCTGGATAGGAGATCCACAACTGGGGGTTGCCAATTTCTTGGAAGAAGGTTGATCTCTTGGCAATGCAAGAAACAAACCATTGTTGCTACCTCATCTACTGAAGCAGAGTATGTTGCTGCTGCCAATTGTTGTGGACAGGTTCTTTGGATACAAAATCAATTGTTGGATTATGGGTTTAATTTCATGAATACCACAATTTTTATTGATAACCAAAGTACCATATGCATTGTAAAAAATCCAGTTTTTCATAATAGAACTAAGCATATTGAGATAAGGCACCATTTTATAAGAGATGCATATGAAAAACATTTGATTAAGGTGCTTAAAATTCACACAGATGATAATGTGGCAGATTTGCTGACTAAATCTTTTGATGGACCTAGGTTTCAACACTTAGTGGTCCATATTGGGATGGTTAACCCTTAAATGCTATGTTTGAGGGGAGGCATAGGCCTCAGGGGAGGCATATGCCTCAGGGGAGGATTGTGGTTGTAAAGTTTGTAATATTTTGTAGATTATTGATTATGTTTGCTAACACACTAATCCACTAATGTAATTTTAGTTTGTATGGTTTGGTTTGTTTGCTGTTATGTGTCTGTTTTGCAGAACTGCCTTGATATTGATGATCTTAAGTTGATGTTCACCAAGATTAATGGGACATGGTCAAGTAAGCTTAAAGAGTGTTTCTGCTGAATGGAAGTACTGAAGCAGAGTTCAAGTAATAATCAAAGAAAAGTTGTTCATTCATTCAAAAGAAATTACAGCTTACAAACAACTTCAATTTCAACAAGACCAATCCTATACAAGATAACCTACACAGACACTAGTTCCTATCATCTACTGATGCACCAGGAAGACTAACAGACATGATTGAAGATGCTGAAGAACCTAGTTTTATATCTTTGGTCCTTGGCAACATCTCATCATCACCTACTCCATTTTACCCTTTCCCTTTCCAGTCACCTCTGCACCCTTGCTCTTTCCTGTGTCTCTATGGTATGAAACACCAGTCCTTGGAGCAGGAAGACCAATAACCACTTCCCTTGTCTCTGGGAGTGGTGGATTTCTGGTGTGTGGCCTTGGTTGGGGTTGTGAAGGTTGGGGATTCTCTTCCATGGTTGGTGCTGCTTCCCTCTCCTCTTCCTCTCTTACCAATCTATTGAAGATTGGCTCAAGACGCTCTGTGGAGTCATCAGAGCCCCTAGGTGAATCATCTGGATCCACCACACTATCATCTTCTGAAGAAGGAAGAAAAGGGGACTTCCTTGTAGGTGGCTCGTCTTGGTAGGGATATCGAAATAGAGGACGATTATCCTCTGATGATGATGATGATGGAGATTTGGGTGGAGTGTGTGGTCTGCTTGAAGCACCCACATCATGTTTTTTCTTGCGTGCTTGTTCTTTGGTGATACCATACCTTCTATGTGAAGGTTGTGTGGATGATTGAGGATTGTTATCTCCTGAATCTGCTGATGATTCAGAAGAAAGATCGATGACTTCAGGTTGGTTATTCATTGTGTTGATAAGTGATTTTGATTGGATGAAGGTTTGATGGTAAATTAGGGTTAAGTGATTTGTGCGGATTGTGATTTGGGGTTATTTTATAGACGAAGTCAAGTGGTAATGGTAATTAATGCGAGTTGGGTGGCAAATTAAAACTCAAGATCTTTACTGAGGATATTATTACTCTTGAGTTGATTCTGCTGATTGACTCTTTACTTCAGCAGATTGACCATCATTTCTGCTGAAGGGTTGATTTTGAATGGTGAAGTTACTTTACACGTCAGATAAGGTCAACCATTAGTTCCGATAAATTTTGACCATAATTGGGTAACTTCTATTTATAACCTATTCATATAATCTTCGCTCAAAACAACTAATTCCCTCTTCAAGCAATCTAAACCTATTATCTATTCTCTCATAATTTCTTCAATGGAGGCCCTACAATTCAAGAAGGATCACAATAAAGTTGCTTTTCTGGGAAAAGCGAAGGGACAGGACATATATGACCCAATGGTTGATTTCTTAAAGCGATCAAAGATTCATTTTGCTTTGACTCATTATCCGGATATAGTACATGAATCTTTGGTAAAACAATTTTGGGCATCTGCTGAGAAGCGGTCTGATACAGAGATAGTAGCAAAGATTGATGGAACTGAGTATGTTGTGACTGAAGCTTTAATTAGGGAAAGATTGCAGTTGGATGATGAAAATGGGGTTTATCACACCAACACTGAAGAGATTCTTACTGGTCTAAGAGCAGCGGGTTATCAAAGTGTGGATACGACTATGTGGCTGAAGAACAAGTTTTGTCCCAAGTGGAGATTTTTGGTACACACGTTACTTCAATGTATCAGCAACAAATCCGGAGGATGGGATCAATTTTCTACTCAAATGGGTTGTGGTATAGTGTGTCTTTCACAGGGTTTAACTTATAATTTTTCTAAGTTTATTTTTGATAATTTGGTAGAAAATATTCAAAAGAAAAAGCATAAGTTTTTAATGTACCCTAGGTTTCTACAGATAATTTTAGACATAAATACCCAGGATAGAGGACATTATCCCATAAGAGCCCTTAGTGCCAAGTTGTTTGCTTCTATGAAAACTCATTATGTTAGGGAGCATCACCCTCTGCTACCAGCTATGTTGCCACATGGCAATGATGATGCTGATGAGGGCAATGCTGCTCCACCAGCTCCCAATACTGCTGATGGTACTCCATCAGTAGAAAGGGATGAGGGCCCATCCTTAACTGCTGAAGTACCTAGTGTTTCTACTGACCAACCTATACCTTCACCTGTTCCATCACCATCTCATGAAGCTCCTGAAGAGCTTGTTCCTGAGGTTGAGGAGACAATTCAGTCTCTTGATACTCATATTCCTACACCTCTTGAAGATGAGATTCCAAGACTGTCCACACCTAGCCCATTTAGAGACCCAATAGATGAGAACACTTCTAATTTTGAGAATTTACATGTTTCTTCTGAAAGGCCCAATGAAGCTCCCTTTACCACTGAGACATCTGCTGGTGGAGCTGAGGACCCTATTACTCTCATTTCTCTGTATACTTTACACAACAGGAATGTTCAAGAAACTGAGAAGTTGAAGAAGGAACTTGCAGAGACTAAATCCTCACTTGGTGATGAGATTGTGGTGCTGAAAAGAAGGGTTCAAGAATTAGAGGATAAACTTGGGCAGAAAAAGAAGAGGAGGTTTGTGTTTGCATCTGATGATGAGCAGGAGGCTAGTTATTGGGATCATCTTGATTTATTGGCTGAAGCTGCTCAGCAGACCTCTACTCATTCACCTAAAGCTGCTGAATCCTCTCAACAAAGGGATCAGATTAAGTTCTACAGAAAGAGGAGAAGACAGTACTTGAGCAAGGAAGCTACAATGCCAAATTTGTATGTTGCTCAAGAACATATTGATGATGATCATGTGGCTTCTGCTGATGTTACATCTTCCAAGGTGTCTGCTGAAGTGTTTATTGCTGGAAGATCCTTTGCCTTGGATACTACTGATGAAGTTAATGCTCCACATGTTGAATCTTCAACTCAACATGTTTCTGCTGATGCTTCTATTGGAGTTTCTACTGAAGATATTGACAGAGTTACTAGTGTGGATACTTCTGGGAATGAGCAAGGAAGGATGGTTAAAGAAGATATTGGTACAGATCTTGTTAGTGAAGAAGAAAGGAAGGAGCAAGATAGGTTGTTTAAAGAATATGAGAATCTTGTGAAGAGTCAAGCTTTAGCAAAGCAGATGACAGATCAATTTGCTTCAAATTTGCCTCCAGAAAGGCAAAGAGAGCTAGATGAGCAATCAGCTCATGTTACTGATGCACAATGGGACACTTATACTCACCAAGCTGCATCCAATCCCAATTTGGCTCAAAGTATCTTAGGAGTTAACTTTGATAGTAATAACTTTGCTGAACAAATGGTAGCTCTTGGGCAACAGAGAAAGAAAGCTGCAGCAGAAAGGAGGAAGGCTATTGCTGCTCAGAAAGCACAAGCTAAGCGAGATAGACCCAAGACTGAAGCAGAAAAGAGACAATATCAGAGGAATGTGGTCTATAATCAGTATACTTCTGTGTACAGCCATGGTTTGACAAAGAAGCAAGTTTGGGCTTTGTCTGATTCTAAGTTGAATAGAATTTATGATCAGATTATGAAGACTACTCACTCTTCTGCTACTCAACCTAAGAGGACTGCTGATAGTATGGAAGCTCCATGTATCAAAAGACTGAAGCAAGTGGAGATAGGTACTTCATCTTCTGGAGATCAAGTACATCTGAGTCCTTCTACTGATATTGCTAAAGATACTCCTGCAGACTTACAATCTGCTGAGCCTATTGTTACTCTTACCATTTCTACTGATGAAGCTTCTGAGAGACAATCATCTGGGATTCCTGTTTCTTCTGAAGCTCCGCCCAATTCTGCTGAACCTTTTGCTGCAACATCTGCTGATCATGAAGATTCATCATTGTCAAATTATAATGCAGACAAGGTTAAACAAGCTGAACAGGCAGCTGCTAAGGGTAAACAAGCCAGGGAAATGGCTGAGAGATTACGTGTAACAGGGGTTTCTGTTCCACGTTCTCCTATTCCTACTGAAGATACTTCTTCTATTGCTACTGAAGATGTTTCTATGGGAATTTACATCCCTGGTCGAAGGAAGAAGAGAATGGCACATATAGGCAAGCATCTTGCATGTAGAAGATCAATTAGATTGGCTAAGCAGGTTCTCAGAGCTCACATGGGTAGTTCTTCGAAGCAAGTGAATCTGGAAGCTACTGATGATTCCTTTATTCAGGAAGGATCTTCTGAAACATTTCCTGAAGGATCATACAATGTGTTGATCAGATGGACTATCCCAGATGGCCAACTTAACACTATCTACAGGCAAGATCAATCCTATAAGAATTTCATTTTCTTGCAAGAAATTCTTCATTTGGTGGATAGACAAGATCTGCAAACTCTTTACAAGTTGGTCACTGAGTATTATGCTATACATACTCCCCAAGGTGCAGGCCTATATCTATTGGGAGATCTTCAAGTTCTCTTTGACTCCCAAACTCCACAGGGGAAAGGCTATTCGATTTGGAAGAATTCCTATAGGTGGAAAGTGGATACATGGAAATTTTATCCCATTCCCAATGTCCATGTGGTGGAGACTGAGTCTGGGATAAGAGTATGTATGTTTTCTGATCAACAATATCCATTGTCCATGACACTAATGAATCGAATGCTCCAAAGGAAGTTGGAAATTCCTCCAAATCCAGTTGCTAATGATAGGACACATGCTGAACAATTGGTTGGGTTCATCAAGTCCAAGCTTATGCAACAACAAGCTTCTACTTGATTCTGGTATTATGTATTATTTGTATATTTTCTATTTCTTTATTTCATTTATTTCTTTTTTTTTCTTAGTACAAAAAAAAAAAAAAAAAAAAAAAAAAAAAAAAAAAAAAAAAAAAAAAATCCTTTGTATACTAACTTTTATGCAGGTTTGTTGTATAACTCTGTTGATGGTTATCAACTCACCAGATGTGACTTGTGTCCATCAAAGAGTTGGCTAGTCCAAAGGGTACAGCTTTGGTAAAGACACATCAAATCTGTTGATAGCTATAATAGCTTGCTAAAAGCTATAGGGTAATCACCTCACCCATGCTTCATTGCTGAGAGTTGAAATGGTCATCAATTCACCATGGATGTAACCCTTTCTGGGATCCAAAGAATTGGCTAGTCCACAAAAGTATGGTTTGTGGTAAAGACATTTGGTATCCATATTTGGTATTCAATTCACCTAGGTTCAGTTGAAACCAAAGAATTGGCTAGTCCTGAGCAAACGGCTACAGGTAAAGATATCTCAAATCCGTTTATAGTTGCTGATTTGCTAATAAATCAGATGGTTATCAGTGTACCATAGTTTTCGAACTTAAACATTTGGCTACTCCAGTAGTGATGGCTATTGGTAAAGAGACATCAAATCCATTATTTTCAATGATTCACCTCTCACAGGAGTTAACACACCTGGATGTGATGAGAATAGTATGAAACTTAAATGTTTTGATGTACAAATTGTCATTTGTTGCTGCAAAGACCTGAAGTTTCAAGTTCTACCATTCATAGAGATGTGGTCATTTTGATTCTTTGCTGATGTTGTTCGAAGTCAATCCTCTTATTCTGAATTGTTAAAGATCTATCAAGAATCTTGAACTTAACCATGTCAAATTCAAGATTAGGGGAGGATTGTTGGGAATTCTGCTAAGGAAGAATTCTACTGATGGTTACTACTGATAAATATGCTGAAGTATTGGATTCTGCTGAAGAATGTTTCTGCAGAAGAAAAGATTCTGCTGGAAATTGTTTCTGCCGAAGTATAGATTGTGCGGAATGTGTTTCTGCTGATTGATAGTTTCCGTGTATTATGTTATTAGTTAGGATATGCATGAGTTTATTTAGAAAGTGATATTGCATATCTTAGATAGTTTTTAGATTATACGTTTCTTGTGAAACGGTTTAGGGTTGTTTAGGGTTCCTTGTCTATAAAAGGAACGCATCATTATATATTATGTACGAGTTTAGAAAAACACTTTTAGTATTAATCAAAAGATCCATAGAGGATCAAATCGTTCTTAGTAATCGTGTTCTTACTTGTGTTTGTTTTCCGCTATAGAATACAAGTAACTTAGACTTTCTTTTAGTGTGTTTGTGATTACATAAACATTACTAACGATCCACGAGCTCACGAAGATCTATCAAGGTCTTAGGTTCAACACGCTTTTATGGAGCGCTTTAAAGACGAATGCATACATGTCAAGGCATGCCCCGAAATACTAAAGATCTCAGGGTTTATGAACGGAATCAATAACCCAGAGCTTATCAAAAAGTTAAATGATAGGGTTCCCCAAACCTTTGATGAATTGATGAAGCGCACGAGGTCCTTCATCCAAGGAGAAGCCGCCGCTGCGGATAGTAAGAAAGGCTACTCAAACTATAGGTCACAAGAGCAGCCAAGGAGACAATCCAAAGACCAGAGTAGCAATCGTAACAAAAGCTACCGCAGTCAGGGGGCGGACGAGAGAATGACAAGTATACCCCACTAACGAAGACTCCAAAGGAGATATTTGCGACGGAAGGCGCGAACTTTCCGAGACCCCCACCGATGCGCACCCTAGAAGATCGGCGCGTAGGGAATGGATACTGTGAGTATCATGGACAGAGGGCCACACAACCAATGAGTGTGTCCAATTGCGCCAATTGATTGAGAAGCTAGTAAAAGAAGGCAGATTGGACCATCTAGTTAAGAACATTAAGGATGGGAAAGACAAACAGAAGACCGGGGGCAAGAAAGAAGCACCTAAAGACAAGGCTGACACAATCTACATGATACAATCATGGCAGCGAAAGACCAGGCAAAAGGTCAGCCAGAAATTTTCTCATGGAAGCAAAATCTCTTTCCCAACCTTAGCTGCGGACAACGCAGAGGCAGAACCACTCACCATCGAGATAAATGCGGGGGGTCAAGATATCCACCGCATGTATGTTGATGGAGGAGCATCAGCGGACATAATGTATGAGCATTGTTTCAAGAGATTGCGACCTGAGATACAAAGGCAGTTAAGCCCAGCCACGACTTCGTTGATTGGCTTCACAGGAGAAAAGATATGGCCCATGGGGCAACTACAACTACTAGTTATTGTTGGCAATAAGGAACACTCCACGGCAGCGTGGATGAATTTTATGGTGATCAGATCTCCTTTGCCATACAATGGCATTATTGGAAGACCAGGAATTTCGGCAATACGCGCAGTACCGTCCACAGCACATGGGATGCTCAAATTCCCGGTAGAAGGGGGCATTGTCACCATCTATAATAACGCTGCGCCACCAAGAGAGTGTAACACGATTACATGTGAAACAACACAGACCCCAGAACAGAGCGCAGCTAAAGTAACAAATCTGAAGGTCGCAATTCATCCTGATTACCCGGAACAAGAAGTATCGATCGGGGGATCGCTGTCTGATAAAGGCAGAGCTGCCGTGTGCGCACTCTTGCAAAAGAATTTGGATATCTTCGCATGGGAACCAAAGCACATGACTGGTGTGCCACGCTCGATTGCAGAACACAAGTTGAAAATCCGACAAGGATACTCCCCAGTACGGCAGAAAAAGCGCGGCCAGGCTCTAGAGCGCGCAAAAGCCATTCTAGAGGAAGTACACAAACTTGTTGACGCAGGTATCATGCGAGAGGTCTATTACCATGACTGGCTCTCCAATCCAGTAATGGTCAAGAAAAGTGATGGTAGTTGGCGGATGTGCGTAGACTTCACGGATCTCAACAAAGCATGTCCACAAGACTGCTACCCACTACCAGAGATAGACTGGAAGGTAGAATCTTTATGCGGATACCCCTTTAAATGTTTCTTAGACGCATACAAAGGGTACCACCAAATCCAAATGGCTAAAGAGGACGAGGAAAAAACAGCCTTCCACACAAGCCAAGGTGTCTACTGTTATACAAAGATGCCTTTTGGCCTAAAAAATGCGGGCGCCACCTACCAACGATTGGTGGATAATGCATTTGAAAAGCAAGTGGGCCGCAACCTATACGTGAAGCAAAAGCCAAGTCAAAAATGAAGGGATACTACGATGCTAAAGTTCGAAGTACTTCATTCAGACCAAGCGACTTTGTATATCGCGCTAATGATGCAAGCCACGCAGAGGATACAGGTAAACTTGGACCAAAGTGGGAAGGACCCGATGAGGTCGTTGAAGCACTAGGAAAAGGAGCGTACAAGCTGCGTGACATGGATGGCCGCGAGCTACAACACACATGGAATGTTTGCAATCTCAAGAGATGCTATCTTTAGGAAAGGTTACGACCTCGCACACGGACACCTTCGCACTTTAGTAAGTGCTCAATAAATATCCGTGTATTTACATTTTGTTTCATTTAGGCAAATGTTTTTCTTTTTACAAAAACTTGCAAGTATTAATTCAATGGCGCGGTTTCTAGCTAATTCCGCGACACATTTCACTTTATTGTTTACATGTTATTTATGTCTCAATATTGTTGTTATTTTACTTTCTGCCTACATGGCGTGCATGCACTTATTAAAACCCACGATGGTAAAAGGATAAGTAAACCTACTAAAAAACCCGTTGAGTAAGAGGGTTGCAAACCCATCAACATCGGATCACGCATCCTTGTTAAACACCTTACTCTCAAGACGTTGGAGTAAGTTCAATGTGTATCCCACGACGGATACGCAACAATGCACACTGTGCGCGTTTAACAAATTAGGTGTTAAGACACTTAACTCCTTGATATGATATTTGTAGTACACTGCATATCAACTTATAAACTTGTAAATTTTATGAACTTCATACACGATTATGGATTTTTATAAATTTTCTTAAGTATGTACACAACAAGTTGCTATGTTAGACACAACATAGACGTCTTTTACGCAAAGACAAAATAACTAAGTACAAACTTTATAACCACAATCACATTTGATATAATATGCGTACAATCGTATTTTTCAACATTTTATTGTAGACTATGAGTCCATATACAGTATAGATTCAACATGCACATGTGCAACAAAAAGTGAACCTGTTAGAAAACATCACTACATCTAAGCAGCCTATATACTATGTGTGCGCTTAAGCCTTGAACTGCCCACTTGGCGCGCCACACTACCAGCCTCTTCAAGCTTCTTCAACAGGTCAACATCTTTGGGTGATACCGTTGGCACGCTAACGGGCACTCCATCAGACCTCGGAATATGGGCCGCACCGAGACCACAAAGGATGGCTTTCCCCTTCCCACCCTTCTTCTTTGCAAGTCTCATCTCATGGGCCTCTAGGGACTCCTTCAGAGGAATTTCTTTCTCAAGAGCGAAAGGATTCAGGATATCACGCGGACAAGCAAAGAAAGGTACCTGCAGCTGCGACACATCGGGCTTCAAAAAATAATCAGGCTGTGACTCAGCGTCATCTGCTGTGTGCCTAGCCAAAGTCAACCCCTCCATAATCACACCTATGGGATAATCCTGGTCGTGCTCCAGTTGAGCAATATGAGGAAGCTCCAAAAGCTTCAACTTCTCCATCGCAGCAACTAGATCATCATAAGTGTTCTCGTTGTAACCCGGTACTTGGGTAGCGGGCACAGTCAAGATCTTGTTCGCACACAGCTCCTTTACAGCCTCTGCCTTACCACGCGCCAGCGCACACTGAACAACATCCCCAAAGGAGTCCTTCACCTCTTGAGACTCCAGAGTTCTCAAGGCAGCAAGGCGCAAGCCATGGCTGATAAGCTACCTGCGCTCAGCAATGGTTGACACCAAGTGAGGGTACAACTCTTCATCATATTCGATGCTAAGCTTGCGCAGCTTGCTCTCCTGTTTCTCCAGCAAACACTCTACAGACTTGTGGAACTCCTCCAAATTAGAGAAGTGCTCATTCTTCCCATTCTCCAAATATTTCAAAACCCAAAGACAAGAAGCCTTGTATTCTTTGAAGTTAGCACGCTCCTGGCTCAATTGGGCAAACAATGATAGCCTCTCATCAGCAAGCTTCTGAGCATACACAGTGGTTGACTCTACTTCCGCCTGAGCAGCAGTTAACTGCGCCTTCAGTAGCTCAATCTCCCCATCCCTTTGCGCACTGCTGCTACCTTCACCCACATGCCTAGCCTTGAGCTGTGCAACCAATGAGGCTTGATGCGCAGTAGCCAAGCATAACTCCTCAATCAACTGGTTCGTAGGCACATCTTCAGAAGCCTTTGTCCCAGACCCTTGGACCCCCTGCACAAGATGATCAGTAGGCGAGGGACTCGCCTTGGGTGGCGATTTCCCAGCGCGAGCAGCATCCCCAACAGCTTCAACACTGCATGTAAATGACGAGGGCGCAAGGTTATTATTATTATCTCAGCGCAAAATATAAACAAAAATGTTGACGAAACGAGCCTAATTACTTACTTGAGGAGAGGAGTTTCAGTTGTATCCTTCTGCGATGCACTCTCCTCTGATGATGATTGCTCACCAGAGATAAGATGGCGCCTTCTTTTGGACGTACCGGCGCCATCATCCCCAGCAATTGTCTTGCGCTTCACCCCTTGGCCAGCGCCTTCTTGCCCACTTTCAGACATGGCAAACTCCCCACTCACTGACGAATCAGTCTGCGATAGCTCTTCTACATGGATTTGTACCTCCGGAGTGGGAAAACTGCGTAGAGGAGTCGCCTCCAAAACAATTGGGGGTGTATCCTCTAGCTCCTCCTGCACGATCTCCATCGTGCGCCCTGCGGTAGCCTGTAGAACTGGCTCCTCGCCATCTCTCAAAGGGCGCACACCCACAGTCACTTGTTTCGGCCTCTCCAAGCGAACAACACCGAATAGATCCATCTCTGCACAACAAATAATAAACAAACACAAAATGAGTTAGATAAGCTACAAAAGGAAGAACGCTTACAACTAATAAGCGAAGAGGAAGGAAGAGACAAGCACCCACCCCGGCTATTCTCGTCCAAAAAAGTTGGCACTTCCTCCGGACTACCGAAGTAATTGCGACTGATACCCATGTGCACCAAAAACTCCTCTGGATACGCCTTGATCGGTATGCGATTGGCATTAATCGTCTCCGCATCCTCTGCGCTATACGTTCCGGGGATGGGGCGCTCATCTCACGGTAATGATTCTTGGGTATAGAAATCAAAAATCCATGGAAAAAATGCACTATCAACCCAAAAGAACTTCTCCCTCCAATTCCTCAGTGCGTCTAACTTTTCCGTATAGCACTGCAGCGGCCCTGCGCGCTTGGAGAAGGATACCCACCCGTTTGACCACGAGGTGTGATAAAACACGTGGAATAGATGGATTGTGGGTTCAATCGCCAACAGGCGACAATTTACTTCAAAATTGGTTATTTTTTCTACACCTATACAGTGCAGCTGGGAAATATGAAGACGATAGTGGTTTAGAATATCGCACAAAAATAGGGAAATGGGCACACGTTGGTTAGCAAATTCGAAGAAACGTGTGTATACCCCTACCTTCCCTTGAGGGAAGTTCGCTATTGACGCAGTCGCCACCGGAACCACCGGGTGCAATGCGAGAGGGATGTAATAATCTGAGGTGAACTGACGAAGTTCGTCCTCAGATATATCGGAATTAAAATTGGATAACTGAAGCACCATGGTTAGAATTTAAAGGATTTTGAAGCGCACGCGCTGTTACCTTAGAAGTTGTTGATCTCTTGTTCGCTGTTTAAAGTTTTTAACAATGGCGGCAATGGATGATTTTACTGTGATAAGCACAGTGAAATGGAGATGACACTTTATATAGGGTTACAAGATCGCATGGATGATTGACATGTGTCACCCACTTGCTCTAATCGTGTGGCTGGGAGGCCAAAAGGTGAAGCACTTTTTCACCCACCCCTCACGATTTACGAAGGAGATACGGATGTACTTGGACTAGATTAATTATATTGCTAATTTTGGCGGGAAACTTCTCCGCTACGCATTCCGGAATACCCTTTTTGCTACATTTGTTAGTCTAGCATCCGCAGTCGTTACACTACGCATACTAGACTGGGGGGACATGATGACGTATAGTCCGCATTCGGGTCACGAACCCGACCAATGGACGCTACTAACACTTAAGCCCATCACGAATGGGCTATCACGATAACGGTTTGGGCTCACGATGGCCCAAACCCAAAGTTATTTATGGTCTTGATATAGGATATCTCTTATTTATGGGATATGTATCAAGTGACCGGTTTAGGCGGGATACGCCGAGGAGTGAGGAACACGAAACCAACAAGGGTTTCGTGTGTATATAAAAGGTCTCTCGACTCTCATTAAAGGTACGATCTAATAACCCTAACTCTTCAACTAAACCCTAAAACCGATTACTTACTCTCACGCCGGAGGATAATCGTGGGAGACAATCCCACGATAAGCCTAACGGTGTCTTTTTGTTTTCTTAGTGCGCAGGTCTCAAGCATTAAGATCTAATTGGTACGGAAGCAAGGAACGCCCAACTTTTGTATCAACAAATAGTATAATAAAATTTTCATTTAGAATCTTGCACCCGTACCAGGGTGCAGGATTACTCCCCTTTACAACAACAACAAAAAAAAAAAAAAAAAAAAAAAAAAAAAAAAAAAAAAAATTCATTTAGAATAAAATATGTATCTAATAAATATTAATTAAACTTTTTTAGAGCATCGATTTAATGTTATTTCTGATTTTATACATTCAAATATTTCTTTATTCACTATCATCTTTCATGTGACCATGGCATAGATATGCAGCTTGATATGCAGCTTTCTTTGTTTATATTTATCCATCACAAAACATATTTAGTTATATAATTTTTTCTGTTTAAGTTAGTCACAGAAAGAGTCATTGTTCAATTCCAAATATAGTTATTAGGTTTGTCATTATATTATCGATCACACAAGATTGTGCGTATTTGTAAAATTGATAGCTAATTTAACAACATAGTAATCACATAGTAGTTTATAAGGGGCCGTTTGGTTTGTTGTTAGGAATCACAATGGGTATCGGATTTGGTATGAGATATAATGACAATAGATATGAAAAAGTGTATCATTACGATTGTTTATGTTTGGATGACAAAATATGGTATGAAAAAGTGTATAAATATTTGAATTTTGTAGTGGAAAAGAGAGGGACTCACGGAATGGATTTCATATACATCAAATTGATGGGTAATGAATCTATGGCTATGATATACTCAGTTTACTCCCTCCGTCTCAATTTAATTGTCAGGAGACAAAAAATACGGAGATTAATAAAAGTGAGGCCACTTTTATTTTCAACCATTCAAAGAGAATATTCCCCTATTATATTCTCTAGTTTTTACTAAAAAGGGAAAGTTGACAATTAATTTGAGACACTCTTAAAAAAAAATATGGACAATTAAATTGAAACGGATGAAGTATTATTGAGCGAACAAAACAAACACCTAATGACTATAGTCTCCTTGTTATGCACCCAACTAAACGGGCCCTAAGTTGTGTTTCTTTTGATCGAAGAATCAGAGACATATAAAGTTGAAAAAGAACTTTCCTGGAAATGTATAGAAGAAGACAGGAAATAATCGTCACACGTGACATACTGTGAGTGTGACCCCAGCATTGCATGTTTGTGGTACCATCAATTTATGACGCCGATTAAGTGAGGGCAAACATGTGAGTTTTGTTTTCCTTCTAGTCTTCTAGATGGTATATAAATCCAAGAAAGTGACATACTAGAAAAAGTATTTTGGAAGACATCAAAATCTCATCATGATTATATTGTACATGTAGATATATATTGACGATCGTGCTTTGTTTCACAATCGCTATAACATTTTAGATAATTTAGATTATAGGTGATTAAGCTTCGAGTTATATTTATACGTAAAAGAACTTGTGAGAAATATACTTTTTAAGACTTTTTTAAAAACAATTACCAAAAGCTACTTTTAACGAACCAAATTACCAATACCGACATTATAATTTTAAATTACGAAAAACGACATGGGAGAGTGTTTCATGTTTTGCTCCTCTATTCATTTCATTTCAGCCGAGCAAAACACATCTTCATTTTACTCCTCTATTCATTTCTTATCCATCTTTTCTTTCTTGTCCACATACCTTAAATTATGGCAAGCAAACCAATGGCAAGCAAACTATTTTGATTGCCATGTCTAGATATGACAATCAAACACAATGGCAATCAAATTTTTTTCCTGCTATGTAGATATATGGCGAGCAAATGGGCATGGAGAGCAAACTAGTTTGCTTGCCATTTCCACGTGTCACCATCTTATTAAATTTAAAAATCAAAAATTAATACGTGTCAACATCTGAAGGAGTGGCGAGCAAAAAATGTGACGAACCATGTCTGTTTTCGTGAAACATTTTTTAAAGATGGAATTTGGTAGTATGCTCGCCATATAGTTCATTTTAGAAAGTTTCTCCCTTTTTTATGTTTGAAGATGTATTATATATCTTTAATTGCAATTCACTCACTGTATTTAGTAACGGGTAAAAAAAAACTCACCGTTCATATATACGACTTTTATAGTAGTTTGTTTTTTTTTTTTGAGCATGGTTTTTTGGAAAATAATATAACAGATTATAATCTCAAAATATTTATTGTAATATTTAATTTGTCTTTTTTTTCCTTGTATTAGTCACTAAAATTCATGACAGATTAGTTTTCTAGCGACAATCAGGCATTGTCTCCACTATCTTCAATATCTTATCAATTTTTTATAAAATTTTAAATTAGTAAATGAAATAAAAGATTTCAGCCATGAGCCATGCATGGTCCTAAGCTGCACTAACGTCGTCATCTCTTAGGCCTCTTCATTTGGCTGACTCCGTCATCGGTAAACAGTGATGATATGATATACATCATGATTCTAATGTCATCGCTCGAAGGAACCAATAACGAGAAAGAAAACATTATACTTCGATTAGGTAAACTGTTTCGTCAATATTATACGAATTGAACCTAGCTAGGATACTCTCGTATGAACTTTGCAATAAACATAGTTTTTCTTTTTATTGTTCCTTTGGTTATCATTGAGTTTCATATAGGTTGCGAATCAAGATAAACGTTGGACATTTTTTTGTTGACGTCGAAATCATAGAAAAAACACATAAATTGCTTCGAGTGACGACATTGAAAATTCGGAATCATGGTGTACATTATCACCATTGCCGATGAAGGAGTTGGAAATGACAAGGATGAAGGAGACGAGAAAGATGAGATGATCAGACGGTGGCTGCTGTAGAAACTCGTTTTTTATTTATTAGGGAGAATTACATACAGCCCCAATATAGGCCTCTTAATTACATATTTCCCCACTAGTCATCTAAAATAACAAATATACCCATTGTTGCTAATTTTCACTTAAAGACAATTATGCCCTTTTAATAACCCTCTAATTGGGCGCCAAAAAATTATTTTTTTACCGCCATCTCTTTCTTTTGCCGTCATTCTTAATGAAAAGGTAAAACATAAAACTTTTTGTTGTGGCTACCAATAACTTTATCGGCTATCAAAATTGTAAGTCTCATTTATTAATTTATTTATGTTAATGTTCATGCATGATAATTTTGGTGTGTAAGACAACGTCATTGAGAGGGGGAATTATTCTTATGTTTATTAATATGAATTGATAACAATATCTATATATGTGTGTAATAATCATGTGGTTATAGTATTTAGAGATGATAATGTGCTTGTAATAGGGACGTACGGCTGTGGAGATTTTTGAAAATTGACAAACACATATTTGAGATACTTTTTTCTCATGATTATTTTTATGAACGAGTTGTGTTTCAATATTTCTGTAATTAAGATGCATTATGGGTTAAGTTTGAGAGTCTGATAGTTTATACGGGTATTTTTTCACAGAATCATATGTGAAGTAGCAAAAGATGGGTGATTGTGTAGACTCAGATATCCAAGAAATCTCACAACCAAGATGTGAGAACGTGGTTGAATCACCAGTACTTGAGTATGTTTATGCCCGTATTTAGGTTGCAAAGTTTTCTTTCATTGAAGTAGATAGTTTTGTACATAACTCTTAAGGTTGAATGTCTTTAATTTCAGACAAGTATCATCGAAATACAAACTAAAACTAAAATATGGAGGATACTTTCGATTAGCCAAGAACTCGTGTAAAAGGAGAAGATATTGTTATGGACATCAAAAAAGCATCTATATCGACACATGCTCGTACCACTTAAGGGATCTAATTGAAGAAGCGATAACTCGCTACCCATCAGATAGGGATCTAGTTCTTACAGTTCTTTTTGTTGACAAATATGCAGCACATCAATCTTTTATTGAACTTCATTCTGATGAGAAGTTTAAAATGATGCTTGACATGCATGAGGTGGAGAAAGAAGTAACTATATACGTGACGACAGAGAATAATGCTCGCGACTTGAATGAAATACAACAAAGGTAAATTCTGTTATGTGAATATGTATATCTTTTCACTTATTTTTAAGTAATATGTTGGTATAGGAGTCAAGATGATTATGTTAATGAACCACAAGATGTTGCTAAGAAAAAAGAGTGTTGCTAAGAAAAAAGAGTGTTGCTAAGAAAAAGAAGGCATAGTGGAAGTATGGTGCAGGAAACTCAGGTGGTCAAAAGTTGGGTTTCTCTCAAGATTTTCTCATTCGACCCTCTGCATATGCTTTAATTCATGGATTTGAAGATGAATAAAGTGTTTTGAATTTGTTGATGCAATGCTTCAGGTGGTCAAAAGTTGTTTTGTTTGACTTTACTCATAGTCTTTTGTTATTTTGGATATTAAAGCATTGTCAGACATGGCCTTCTTTATTGAAATGTGATTTTGTTTTATTTAGTGGTTTTACTTATTTGTAGTTTGAGTGGAAATGAAATAAAAGGGTATGATGGTCAAATTATAAATAGTTGGTACCAAATTAGATAAGATGGGTAAACATGTGATTAAATAAATAAAGTCGGGTATATTTGTTATTTTAAATGACTAGTGGGGAAATATGTAATTAAGAGGCCTATATTGGGGATGTATGTAATTCTTTATTATTATACTTTTTTTTTTTTTTTTTTTTTTTTTTTTTTGTATGTATCTTATAAAAGGAAAAAAAAAAGAAGAAGAAACAATTAAGTATTATGTTAATTATGTTTAAGAGTACGCACTTTCTTAATTACTTTTCTAACATACTATAGTCACCTAAAAACTCCTTTTATAGTACTAGAGTTAATATGATCTTATAAAAATCGTTCGATTTTAAAATTTGAAGTCAAGGCTAGGTGTTTTTTTTATTTGCATATATCGATAACCCCGTGCTTCTTCATAGTTGTACCTCGTATTTATATAAAGTTTTTAATATTACGATCAATTCAATTTACTATGTGTTTGTTTGGGGGGTATGGCACTATTGGTTTTGAACGAATACCAAAATGCAATGTTTGGTATCCTATATTGATTATGATCAATCAATCCAACTCCAAATAATCATTTCTCAATAAATTGGTGACTTTGGTGAGATTTCGCTGACAACTCTGACAAACAAGAGTCTCTTTCCAAATTTGCACCACACAAATATGGCACTATTGATTTAGATTCTTTTTTTTTATTATTATTATTATTTAATTAATCAAATGAATTAAAATTGTATCAAGGCCTTTTCTTTTTAGTGAAAAAGAACAAAACAAAACAATATTTCAATTATTATTTATTTTCTTTATTCCTATTTTCTATCAAACCAGTACCAATTTCAAATCCAATTACAAACCCTTTTACGAACCGAACGGGCCCTTAATAATAATAGTATATTAAAATTAATAATAACAATAACAATAATACTCATAATAAAAGTTTTTTGTTTTAGTATAGTTACATGAGGTATCTTTTAAATTTATAAATTTGCTAAAAATTATGAAAATTGAGGATCATACACTTAAGCTCATAAAATAAAACTAGCAGGATACACGTGCATTGCGGCGACAGGTACCATGCAATTAAATTTTTCATTGAGAAATAGTTTTCAGTTCTATTTTTTTTGATACAATAACTTTACAGATGATGACAATTTTAGTTTTGAATAATTTTAAGTAATAACAAGTTATGTCACACCCCCAAAATGTCGCAGCGAAAAGGTAGCCAGGGCATGACGTTCATAGCACAAAGTTAAGAATATAAAAAATGACCTCTATATGAGTCGTTTAAAAAGACATAGCATTTGATTTAATAAAACAAGAGATACTTTAAAACACAATGTTACTCGAGTTCCACAGCAAATAGAAATAGTTTTTGAAAACATTAACAAATGATATATAGTCCCAGTAGAAAATCTATGATGATGAGACCGTATGATGTGACTCGATGAGCGATGTCCCAATGCATACCAAGCTAGAAAGATCAACAACATGAGAAATACATGCTAAAATGTCAAAAATAATGTTAGCGAGTTCATAGATTTGCGTAAATATAAATGTTAAGTGCTGACCACAAGATTTTCATGTACGACAATTATAACAAATACAATGTCATATAAAAAATAATACTATTTCCCTAAGCTCATGACCTCGAAGCCTTAACATGTTCTGTATGCGATTTGCACAAATATATGATTGCCCATGTAGGTGTCTAGTGTTGGGTCATGAAAAACCCAAGAATACTTAAAACATGATTTGGACACAAATTAACTAAGTGTTAACTTAAACCGAGAACAATTCAAGTCACTGAGAGAACAGCCTCTCAGTGAGTCATCTTCAGGATGCTTAAGGCGAATTCAAAAAGAATGATTCACTACACAGGAAGGCGGTACTCCCTGAAGTAGCACTAAAGCCAAAGAAGAAGATGATGGTTCAGTGAGTGTTTGACAAGAACTCATTGAACCCCAGTCTCCTCAACAACAATGAAGTAATTATGAATGATAACTGAGAAGCGTGTCCTGAAGAACTAAGTGCCTGAGAAGAAAGGTAGAAATATCTAGGAAGGATTTAAGATAAGATCAAATCTTATCTTGTCAGGAAGAAATCCTTCCTAAGACGGCTTAAAGTCTTGGAGTGTCAGACCAACCACTTCTAAAGACTTAATAAGCCATCTCTATTGGTTCTTGTAAATGACAATTACTGTTGTAGTTGTCAGACACGCTTGCTCAACAACTTGCCCAACAACTTGTAATATTTTAATTACTTTTACTCAGATTACTTGTGTATAAATAGATTGAGAAGGAGAGAAGTTGAGTGTGTTTTGTACAATTAAAGCTTAGACTTTTGCAAAACAACTTCTCTCCTACAAAGAGTAACGCATCCCTGAGATTGCTCAGTGAGGTCGCATTGTTACCACTTAAGCAAAACTTGAGTTTAGATAGGAGACACCACCATACCTTGTCTATTCAATCCCAAGTGTTTGTTCCGCAAAACACTTGGGTATAGATTCTTTGATTCATTTCTAATAAGAATTTAAACGTTGAAAATTACCTTGAGTTTTTTATATTCACGTTTTATAACTGTTAGAATTAATCATAACATTGTATTAGTCATAAACACAAATAGATTAACTTTCTAGTTAACTCTAAGAGTGTGAAGGGACCAACAAGTGGTATCAAAGCCTCTGGTTTATAAAATCTTTTAAACTAACCAAGAGTGCTCTAGGTTTTTAAAACCAAGATCCTACTATGGCTGATATCAATGTACCCCAGCTAGTCGACAAAAAGGGTGGCAGCTACTCCGCTGTTGCACCCAGACTTGAAGCTGGGAAATTTAGCAAATGGAAGAAGCGTATGATTTGCTATCTTACCGGTATGGAACCCTACTACATCACCTGTATCAGGGATGGCCCATTTGTCCCTAAGACAGCCGAAGGGCTAAACAAGCCTGAGGCCCAATGGAAAATTGATGAGAGGAGGGTGGTCAATCAAGACCAACGCCTGAAAAGCATCCTTATATCATGTCTTCCTGACGATATAATGGAATCAGTCATCAACTGTCTAACAGCCAAGCAAACTTGGGATGACTTGGTAAACAGCTTTGAGGGTCCCTCAGATACCAAGGAAAATAGGGTCATGGACCTTAAACTTGAGTACAATACTTTCAGGGCAAAAGACTCTGAAAGTCTCTCACAGACCTACACCAGATACAAGACTTTGATAAATGAATTATCAAATGATGGTGTTGTACTGTCTAAACATGAGACAAATGTTGGCTTTGTCAACAGTCTCCCTGAGAAGTGGCTCAACTTCTCACAAGGCCTGAGGAATGCTAACCACATTCAGACCCTTGAGCTCCCTGAAATTTATGGGTAGTTTGTCTATGAAGACAACTTGATCTCAAGGAGATACCCTGACTCAAAATCTCTTGAGTCCAAAAAGGCCTTAACCTCCACACCCATATCAACTGCTTTCTATTCTAATGGTGTTGTGCAGGATATTCAAGAGGATTCTGAAGAAGAAATTGATGAAAGGACTGGTGAGGAGTACCTGAACGACTTGAACTTGGAATTCCAAGAAAGGGCACTCCTTGCTAGTTCAAGATGTTTCATCAAAAGAAATCAGTCCAACTTTACAAAACCAAAAGCAAATGAGACCACTGAATGCTTTAAATGTGGTAAAAAGGGTCATTTTGCTAGAGACTGTTATTCTAAAACTATCTCAGAACCCTCTTACAAATTCTTAGGAAACAGTTCCTCAGGAACTAGCATGTTTCAACCTAAAATGTTTCAGTCCACCCAACAATTTCAAAACAAGGGTCAAAAGGATTTTGAAACAAAATATAGGAAAATCAAAGCTAAACTTGCACTTCTTGAAACTAATCCCATATTGTCTCAGGATGCTCAAACACCTAAACCTATTCAGACAAAGAACAAGGTATTAGTTGCTGAAGCATATGACTGGGATGATGAAGAGGTTTCCTCAGATGAGGAAATAAGAGTTAGTGCACTGATGGCACTTTCTAAAGAGGATCAGGTGGCTGTGGGTAAAAGCCATGCTAGGAATGGAGAGTGGGTCAACATCACCATGAAGAAGGTAAATACTTTACTTTCTATGGATGATGATTCTGATTGGTAGTCTTACATGAGTTATATTTGTGTTGATTTAAAGTTTGTTGAGGAACAAAGGCTTAACCTGTTTTCAAAATATAACAATATTGTGTCAGAATTGAATAAATGTAGAGATGAACTGCTTGTACTAAAGCAAGCCAAACTAGAAACAATAACTCTACAAATTCAGAATACTGAGATTTTGAAACAAAACCAAGCCCTCCAAACTGAACTTAACAAAGAAAAGGCTGTCTTCCAAAGCTGGACCAAGAAAAACCCCAAAGTTTTTGACACTGTGGGATTAATCTCTAAGAAAACCATTAGAATTGACCCTCTTATGGTTGATCCAAATGTGTGTCACAATGAACTAAACTTTGTTCCAGCTGGCATATCTTTTGAGCAAGAAATGCTTCCCATGTCCAATGACTGGATTGTCAGGGACAACCCAGTCAGTAAGTTACCAAACTTTGAGACTGGAAAGATCTTGCTTCCTGAAAGTCAGGCCTTGAAAAATATGCTTGGACTTATACTGAACAACTCAGTAAGCTCGAACTCACTGAACAACTCAATACTGAGTTTGTAAATGAGTCTGAATCAGAATCATACCCACCACTTCCTCTACTGAATACCCTTCAGGGTGCTGCACCTAACTTAGGCCTCCCACCAATGGTATTCTCACCACACTCTCCAAATGAGAGATCAGGAAAGGGAACAACCATCCTGAAAAGACCAACCCTTGATGTCTCATTAAATACTGATGACTCATCAACTTCAGTCCCCTCTGAAGTATCAACCCAAAGCCCTGATTCAAAATTTGATCAGTTGGCTGAAATGGTCAGGAAGCTGGGAGAGAAGATTGCATCTTCTGAGAAATCTTCTCAATCCAAGAAGGAACAAAAACCAACTTCCTCAAAGACCAAAACAAAACCCACAAAACCCCTGAAAAGATGTGAACTATGCAACTCTACAAATCATCTCACTGATGATTGCTATAGAGTCCTTTATTGCATGATTTGCAAAAAGGAAGATCACAGGACCTCTGATCATAAACAATGCTCAGTCATGTCAAACTTTTCAGGACTTAAGGCTTAGTGCCTGAACTACCCTTCTGATTCTAAGCAGAAACAGAAGCAAAAGGCCAAGCCTTTTCCACCTTGCCCTCTGTGTGGATTCAATGACCATCATCCTGAGGATTGTCAAAATGACAAACACTGTGAATCTAGTGGAAGTTTCACTCAGAAATACTCAGGAAAAGAGAGGGTCATTCAGTCAAAAAGAGGAATGAATAAACAATCCTCTTAGACTACTGAGGCTACCCCTGCAACTAAATGCAAAACATGTGGTAGCTCAGTCCACTCAACCACTGACCATGAATCAATTAATACTTTCATAAAGACCTACAAAACTAAACCCTCCATGAAATGGAGTCCTAGAAAGAACTGACCCAGTTTACTATTTGTGCAGAAGCATACCAGGGATCCTATTTGGCATCTAGACAGTGGATGTTCAAGGAGCATGACTGGTGTTAAGGAGTGTCTGCACAAATATGTGGAAGAACCAGGACCCAAAGTGATATTTTCAAATAATTCAACATGTTTCACTGAGGGTTATGGCTCAGTAAACTGCAATGGTATTGTCTTTACTAGGATAGCTTATGTAAATGGTCTTAAGTACAATCTGATCAGTTTCAGTCAACTATGTGATGCAAAATACATAGTTCAGTTTGATGATAAGCAAGGAACCATCTTCAATGCAAATAAGGAAATTGTCCTCATTGCACCAAGAAGACAAGATGTTTATGTACTAGACATGTCCAGTCTAACTCAGGATGGAACTTGTCTCTTTGCTAAGGCCACTGATACACTCAAACTGGCTTTGGCATAAGAGACTCACCCACCTGAACTTTAAAAACAAAAACAATCTTGTAAAACAAAACAAGGTCCTTGGCTTACCATCACTTGTGTTTTCAAAGGATAAACCATGCTCAGCTTGTGAAAAAGGTAAACATCACAGAGCATCCTTTAAAACCAAAACCAACTTTTCCATCAGGAACTGCCTACATCTTCTCCATATGGATCTATTTGGACCTATCAGTCCAAGGTCTATTAACCATGAGAAGTATACTCTGGTCATAGTGGATGAATACTCTAGATACACTTGGGTATTCTTCCTGATCAAAAAGAGTCAGGCAGCTGAAACAATCATGTCCTTTGTCAGGAACATTGAAAATCAAAATGACATTAAGGTATTTCCCAAAACTTTTCCTCTCCATACACACCTGAACAAAATGGTGTTGCTGAAAGGAAAAATAGAACACTCATTGAAGCTGCTAGGACAATGCTATGTGGATCAGTCCTTTCCAACCATTTTTGGACTGATGCAGTCAAAACTGCCTGTTATACACAAAACAGATCCATCATTGTCAAGAGACATGGGAAAACCCCATATGAGTTATTCAAAGGAAGAATCCCTGACATCAGCTACTTTCATGTCTTTGGGTGTCCTGTGTTTATTCATAATCACAAGGATCACCTAGGGAAATTTGATGCAAAAGCTGATGATGGATACTTCCTGGGATACTCACTTGTCTCAAAAGCCTTCAGAGTGTTCAACACAAGGAGACAGCAGACTGAGGAAACATTTCATGTTACCTTTGATGAGAGCACTGATGCAATCAGGTTCTCAACTGCCTTAGTAGAAGAGATACGAATTGATAATTCTTCAAGATATCCTCCTGATGGATATCTTTCTGAAAACAATCCTTCTACTCAGTATCAAGATGATGCTAATCTCTCCTATTACATAATCCCTCACAACCTACCTAACCCAACCATCACTGAGTTTGTTGAGGCACATGCAAACACTAATGAAATCAATCAGTCTGTTCAAAATACTCAAGAACCAAACAATCTCAGTGAGCTGGTAGACACTCAAGATCCAATCAATGATCATGTGTCTACTCCAGAACCAACCCCTCTACCCAATCAGGCTTCCACAAGTTCAAATCAGTATCCAGGACCTCAAGAAAGTTGGACTAGGTCTCAGGACATTGAACTTGTCAATATTATTGGAGAGCCTACTGAAGGCATGCTCACCAGGAGCATGGCTGCTAGTCTAAGAGCAGCCTCAGCCAATGAATGCCTATTTGTGGACTTCATTTCCACAATTGAACCCAAAAGTGTTAAAGAAGCACTTACACATCCAAGTTGGGTTCAAGCCATGCATGATGAACTGGAACAATTTGACAGAAACAAGGTAATGACCTTGGTCAAATGTCCTGAGAATGTCTCAGTCATTGGCATGAAATGGGTATTCAAAAACAAAACTGATGAAAATGGCATAGTCATTAAAAACAAAGCCAGACTTGTAGCCAAATTCTATAATCAACAAGAAGGCATTGACTATGAAGAAACATTTGCACCAGTAGCAAGGATGGAAGCCATCAGGATCTTCCTTGCTTTTGCTACATACATGAACTTCAAGGTGTACCAAATGGATGTTAAAAGTTCATTCTTAAATGGTTCACTGAAAGAAGAAGTTTATGTTCAGCAACCACCTGGATTTGAAAGCCATGAGTCTCCTGATCATGTCTGTAAGCTTAACAAAGCCCTTTATGGACTGAAGCAAGCTCCCAGGGCATAGTATGAGACTCTCTCAGCCTTCTTAATCCAAAACAAATTTTCAAGAGGGAAGATAGACAACACATTGTTTATCTATAAGACAAATACTGATGTCATACTAGTAGAAGTGTATGTTGATGACATCATCTTTGGCTCAACAAGTTTCAAACTTTGCAAAAAATTTGAAAAACTAATGGCAAAGAAGTTTGAAATGAGCATGATGGGAGAACTGACATACTTCCTTGGTCTATAGATCAAGCAGACTGATAGAGGAACCACTATCAGTTAAGAGAAGTATGTAAAGAATCTACTGAAGAAGTATGATCTCAGTGACTGTGCCTCAGTCAAAACTCCCATGGTCCCCCCAAACAACCTAGGTCCTGATCTCACTGGTAAACCAGTAAATCAAACTCTCTTTAGAGGAATGATAGGATCACTGATGTTTATCTATTGCATCAATCTCAGATATCTATGTTCCAGTATATCTATTGCCCGATACAATCGACCAAGAGAATCTCATATCACTGCTGTGAAAAGGATATTCAGGTACCTGAAAGGCACTCCTAACCTTGGATTATACTATCCAAAGTGCTCAGGACTTGTCTTAAAAGGATACTCAGACTCGACTATGCTGGATGCAACATGGACAGAAAAGCACCTCAGGCTCTTGCCAAATATTGGTGGGAAACAGTCTGTTGGAAGCTAAGAAGCAACAATCAGTTGCCTTGTCCTCAGCTGAGGCTGATTATGTTCAGCAGTTTAGTTGTTGTGCAAAATTTACTCTGGATGAAAAGTCAACTAGTGACTTGGAAATTCAGTACAAGATGGTACCCATCTTTTGTGAAAAACACAAGTGCAATTGCATCTCAAACAACCTGTTCTTCATCAGAGAACAAAACACATTGAAAATCAGATATCTTTCATCAGGGACCATGTTGAATGGTGCTTGAATTACACTTATCCCTCTGAATATCAGTTAGTGATATCTTCCCCCAAACCGTTGGTGAACCAACTTTCAAAAGGGCTGAAAGCTGAATTAGGAATGTTGGAAATAGGAATCTGTCCACTGATTGAAATCCTTCCAACTGAAGTTTTAAATTCTTAAAACCTCAGGTCCCTGATAAAATATGTAATCAGTGAAAAAATCCTGAATCCTAAACCTCGGAACTAAACCCAAGTTCCTGAAACGTTGGGGGTTCAGGAACTAAACCCAGTTCCTAATCCTTGTAGCTAGGAATCATTCCATATTCCTGAATCATCAGGGGATAATCCCAAGTCCCTGAAAAATCATCACTGAATGAATAGTCTTCAGGGCCCGAAAAGAGACTTAAATACGATTAAATGCTCTAAGTATCAAGTTAGTAAATGTCCGAGGTTGGTAACTGAACTCTATTTAATTCAAGAATATTTGTTCTTTTTGCCTTTCTGGTTCCACCTCGGGGCCCACCACATTCCCCTTGGCATTAAATGCCTCCCCAATCACATTACAAATATGTGAGGGACTCATCTCGAAAATTTACACTTTGCAAAAATGCTCAACTGTTCACTTTGACTGTTGCACCAAACCGGAAAGGGAGTTTTTGCATTAAAAGCGGTCCCAAAACATTTATTAAAAATAATTTCTAAATTTCTTTTTGAATAAATTATGATCGCTCAAATGTCTAAAAACCCCCATCTCCACTTCCCAATAAATTAACCCAACCAAAAGAAACACACACACATTTTTAGAACTTAAGCAAAAACTCTCCCTTATAATTCTCAAAAAAAAATTGTGTTTTTCTTAAGCTTTAGAAACCCGAAAAACCTTAGTCAAACCAGACTTAAACCCCAAATGGCTTTTCTTAATGCTATAGCTACGCCCCCATGTGGAATTCCTCACTGGGGAGTTGACCTAACAAAAACAATGTGGTAGGAAATTTTTTATCCACAAAATACCCAGCCTACAAGAACGTTATGAAATTTCTTCGTAATTGTTTTCTTGCAAAGGCTTTCACCCACACCCCCTCAGTCTCTCCCTGACTATTTGGGGAATTCTGGTGCCGGCTGTGGCTACTGCCCCAAAGATCCAAAGAGTCAATATCACCTTCACGGTGATGAATGGGAGCAGAACCCCCCTTTGACTACTCAACCTTCATCAAAGCCACGGGCCCCTTGACTTTGCTGAAGCGTTTGCACCCAAAACCCCACTGATGCGTGGTTTTGCAACCTTACAAAAGGTTTTACCCTCGGGGATCTCAAGGGTTTACAACCCCACCGGGGCAGTGTACCTGACCGATGTATTAGTGTAGTGGTAAGATGGGGGGTTGATCGTTCTCCACAGGGAATAGTGTTCGTTAGGTATGTAAAACTACCTAATAGGGCAAGGGTGAGAGAAGTTCTTTTTTTGGGGTTTTTTAATTTTATGAAGCAATTTAAAAACTCGGGTTGAAAGAGTGGGCGGAATTGTTGCTAGTCAATAACCCAAATTACTACGAAGCAAATAAAATAAAATAAAAAAATGAAAAGGTGGTAAAATTATGTGGAGAAAAATGTGTTTTACTTAGATTTCCTTCTCCCTAACTTTTTTTTCCGGTTGATTTGTGTGTATTAGTTGCGTGGTGACGGGTTATTCCTTAATATCATTCGTGGGGTGGGCGTACGTACTTCCCCAAATCTTAATCCTCTTCACTCCTTGTCGAGCCGGCTAGGAAGATTAACAAAGGGTCTAATATTCGCCCCATGCATTAAATAAACCATAAAAACCTTTAGTCGCATTGGTTCATATTTCTTAAGACGTTCAGCAAGTTCCGAATAGGAAGTTAGCCATTTTCTTAAGCTAAATAGATAAACAATCATCCAATACAATTAACCATAATAACCAATAATCAAATAGCTAAGTTTCATTAGATTAAGCAAACAAAAGATAACTAGCCTAAATGTTTAAACAAAAGACAAGAACAAGATAGAATCAAATAACCATAGACATATTGAATTTATTAATTTGATAACTTATCTTCAATGTAACATGGAAGTCTCAAGGCAAAAAGCCTTTGAAAAAGCTGCTAAAATCGTCTTAGGGTTTTCACACACAAAGTTCCACAATAAGTTCCACACTAATGACAAAAAATTGCAAAAATATATAGACTTTAGATTGACGGGTACGTTTGGAGTTGCGCCGTTACCTCGCCCCCTTTTAGGGTTCCCGGTGGCCTTTTGACGCCGTCCCCCTTTGCTCTCCAAAATCCTTTCCCCTTTTTAAGGTTTACGCCGTCAGAATTTTGGGTGACGCCCTCCCCTTTTTATATCGTGAACCCTTGATCTATTAAAAGGGGACGCCGTCAGAATTCCCCGAAATTTTTTTGGTTTCATGAGTAATTTTTCATCCACCATTTTTTCCAAGATGAGCCGCTGGGGATAAACCACGCCGTCAAAGGTTTTTTTTCCGCTAAATTTTGGGGAAAATTTTTGTTTTTTCACTTTTTTGCCCCAAAAATCCCCAAAACTTTCCCTTTTTCCCAATTTTTTTTTCCAAACCAAAATTTAAAAGGAACGATTTTTGGGCAAATTTGATCAAATAAATACGATTTAGGGCTTAAATGACCCCCTAAAAGCGGTACATTTTGCTTCATCAAAACCTTACACTGGGATTTGCTTGCCCTCAAGCAAAAGGCCTTTTATTTAATCAAAATCAAGTTGGGGCTTTTTAAACTTTTTTTAAAGAAATTCAAAAAAAAATCGTCCCCCTTTAACAAAAAAACCGGGGATTCAAATAGCCCCTACAATAGTTTTTTTGATCTCACATCTCTAAGTGTCACAAAAAAAAATCTCTAAATGAAAACGGTAATATCTCTCACACCGTCGGGAAATAGATTCCATAGGTTGGGAAAGGATCAAAAAATTTTCCCCCTAGGCGTAAGCCCCTAAAAAAAAATATCAAAGAGGGGCTTTTATAGGGTTAAAATTTTAGGGTGGGGGAAAAAACAGGGTTTTTGGGGGGGAAAAAGGATTTTTTTACTGGGGCGGTTAAAGATCTTGATCAATTACATTTACTATAAAAAGTTGAAACCAAGACCACTCAATCTTAACTAAAAAAAAAAAATAACAAAAACTAAAATAAAAAAAATGAAACGGGATGGTGTCGTATGTTTTTTTTTTTTTTTTTTTAATTTTTCGTTTTTTTTTTTTTTTTTTTTTTTTTTTTTTTTTTGCAAAAAAAACTTTTTCCCTACCTCCAAAATAATACATCCATAGGGGCTTTTTCCCCCTTCACTTGAACTTTTACATAACTTTACAATTAACTATTTAATGACTCGAATTAAAATAATCAAAACACTTGGGTCTTTTAAAATATTTAGCACATTGGGGGTAATAAAGGTTTTTTTCCCCTTTTACCCCCTTTTCATATACTTTACTCATGGGCCCAATCGTCCCAAAAAAATATTAAAAGGTTGACTGATTAGCAACCATGAATCAACTAGAAAATTAAAATTGGGTTTAAAAAAATTTTTAACAAAAAGCACTAAAAAGAGTGCATAAAGGTAGCTAAGGCGATTTGGGGACATTTAAGTGGGGTGAAACAAATTTCCTTTAAGAAAAGCTTAAAGGCGAAACGAAAAGATAGGCCAAGGGGGTATAGGGTATCGTGACTAAAAAAGAGTAAACGCAAAGGGGTGGGAAAAATTACTTGACCAATTACCCAAAGTAATTATAACAAAAAAAAGGGAAAACAATGGGTTAACCTAATGTTTATCATGTAGTCAATCCTAATACACATGTGTCTACTTGGGGGGCCCGGAATGGTCCTAACGCAAGTTCTAAAAATCAAAGGCTCCCCGGAACCTATAGCATAAAGCTTTTCCCCCCAATTTGGGGGCGAACCCTCACATATTTGGGGGGGAAAAAAAATTTTTTTGTGGTACGGTTTTTGTGCTAGTCATTAACTCCACCCCAGGGTCATTAAGATCAAATTTCACTCCAAAATGTTTTTAAAAAAATTTTAAATTTTGGGCACTAAAATTGCCCTAACAGGGATTTATTCTTTTTTACACATCACTATTAAAAAAACAAAAAACAAGCGTAATAGCATTTCTAATTTACTTTTTCCCCCCCCCCCTTTCACTTTAAATGAAAAATTTTCCCCAATTTCAAAATAAAAAATGTAAAAGAAAAAAAGTAAAAAAATGAAATCAAAAAAACCCCCCATTCGTTGGTGGTAATGAGTAAACCCGGTTGATTTTTTCCAAAGTAATGTTGAAGTCCGCTAATGCATCGCCTTTTAACTTTATCCAACAAAATTTCCTTTCCAAAATAACCTTTAAAAACCGAAAAACAAAAAAAAACCTCATAAACATCGGCGGGATAAACTCTTTTTTAAGGTAAATGCTTGTGGAATATAATTTGCAATTTTTCCCGGGGATTATAAGTTAAAATTTAAAAAACTTTTTATGAAAACAAAACTTTCAAAAATTTCAGAAAATTAAACCGCGCCGTCAGGTTGTAAAACCTGACGCCGTCAAAATGATGACAAATTTCATGTTTTTCCCGGAAAAAATTTTGGAAAAACCATTCCTTCTTTTTGGGTTCCTGCAAAAAAACATTATGATCGATACAAACATTTGCTCAAACAAAAAATAATAGAGTTAATTTATTATCATTACGATTCTGGGGTTATTGTGTTCTAATAAAAGATTTAGATTTCCCTTTTAAATTAACTTTTGCAAAATACCTTTATATGTATTAAGACAATTTAAAAACAAGATAAAGCATTTTCACAATTGTTTTTGAACAGGGGAAACAAAAAAATAAAAATTAAACCACATACGGAAGCAAATAAAAACAAAAAAAAAAATAAAAAACAAACAAATAAAACTTGGGGTTTCCCCCCCAAAAGCGCTTTTTTTTTTTACGGTCTTTTTGAGACTCAAAACACGTACATTACGTGATTCCATCTTTGGGCTGGGGGTTCCCCGGCCCCTTTCCCTTCGATTCTCTATCAGAACACTTTCATAGTAAAGGGTTTTTGGGTCCCGAGAAAAAAAAAGGGGGTTTTTCGGATTTAAATAAGCTCCTTATCGCTTAAAGAATCCCCCTTAAGGTCAAAATTCCTTACATCCCCTTCTCACATTTTATCATCCTAACCAGTTGGGAACTTAAAACAGACCCCTTTATAATCAATCCCTTAATTTTTCATTTTAAGGCGTTTTTGGAGAATTTCCCTAATCCCGGTGAAAGATGATCCCATTAGCCGTCCACAACCAATTGTGGCTTCAAAAAGGTGCCCCAAAAACAATTTTTTTTAAACCCGGGATCGATGTAATTTTCGTATTATCGAGATTGCGAAGTCAATGAATGTCATTTTCCTACAAACCCCGTACATCATATCTATGCCAATGTCGTCCTTCCTTTATGAACTTCCCCCATCTGCAAATGTTGTTATAATGAAACAGGGACATCATTTTTTTTGGGAACATTGTGTGTAAACATTTAAAAAGCTTGTACCAATCATGCAAGGTTTTTTTGAGATTTTTGGATCATCGTTAATTTGGCCGGCCTTTTACCGCATACCCCCCTTGTTTTCCCATGCTGTGGTTGAACCATCACTTTCCACCTCCCAAAAATCCTTTCCACCCCACGGAAATAAGACCATCACCCTCACGAGTATCACTCCCGTTCTTTTATAAAAGGGTTTCCTGAACAAGGGCCCATTTAAAGGATGGGTATGATAGAGTTATGTTATTTTTAATTTAAAATCGATATGAAAGAGGGAACTTTTTACCCAAAATTGGACCCTCCTTATCCCCTGATGATTTAGACCTTAAATTGCCCTTTTCGGTGAAGGGTTCGTTTTAAAAAAGGGATATTGCATTATAGAAAATTGGGGTTTTGAGGCATCTTTAAAAAAATTTTCCCCCAGGGTTTTCAAGAACTTAAAGCCCCGGGACGCCACCTCTATTCTCTCCCCAAACCCATAGGAAAATTTGCTGTGCCCCTCTCAAGTTCCTCCCAGGGGGGGTCTAGCAGTAATGGGGCCCGGGGGCATTTCGGTTTCTCCCCCCACCCCTCTCACTCACTTCTTGTACTCGAGTTTTTGGTGATTTCTAGATAGTTCGAGCGCCTGGGGTTTTTTTTTCGGGAATTCACCCTCCATTTCATTGCCCCTTTTTTCGGTTGATTTTGGCCCCGATTGGGTTTAGGAATAGGTATTTTTGTAATGGTGTTTCACGAAGTGGGGAGGTTTCAAAGGGGTTGGTATCCCCCGTTTTTTTCCTTTTTGTATGTTTTAAAAGAGTTTATAGGGGGGTTTGTTTTTTACAGGGGGGGGTGTTTGGGGGTCAGTGACGTTTTTCCCTCTTAACTGGGCCCAAAACTCAAAGTTGACCTGTTTGCAAGGCGTCATTGATAACCTTTAAGGTTAAAACCTTGTTGTTTATCAATTCTTTTGTCAAAATTTTATTCTCAAGTTTGGGAGCTGTATTTTTTGAAAGAATGTTTTTTTTCATGTTTTCCCCGCGTTTTGTTGTTTATGCGTTTTTGTGAGGTAATGTTCAGCCCAGGTGAGGGGGTAGAGTATTGAAGATACCTTCGATTTTGGGTTTTTCCAACTAAAATTTTGCTTACTTTCCATGCCTATACCTATTTCGGAATTTTGTGCCATGTTATATGAGCCACTTTTCTCCCCCCTTATCGATTTTTTTCGAGGGGTGCGAATTCTTTGAAAGCCTGTTTGGGAGTTTTCCCTGCAATCATAGTTTGGGGGACCCCTACTAATTTACCAAGAAGGATTTTGTTCACTTGGTTGAAGGTTTGGGAGCCTCGAGGATTTTGAGAAACTTGACTTTTGGCTTCAAGTTTTTTGATCCCACGGCGGGGGAAATGCTTAATTGTTCAAAGGAAAAGATTTGCCTTGACCGTTTTATTAAATCAGGGGGTTATCCAATTTCGTTGTCAAAAAAGAGCAAGATCTTTAGGGAGCCCCCGATTGTCCGCCTTAGATCAGTGTTTCCCCCGGCCCCTTGGCAATGTTTTTTCCCTTTTAAGATTGAATGGTATGAAGATTTGGACTTGGGGCCCAAAATTCTATGCCATGGTGAGGACTTTTTGGGAGTAAGTCCTTGAATCGAGTCCAGCCCCAAAAAGGGGGTTTGCCTTTTCTTTGTTGGAAAATCAAGATATCACCTTAGCTTGGTAGTTTTTTCCCGGTGGGAAAAAACTAGCAAGGAAAGAGTGGTGGATCACCCAAAGGTGAGGATCCCGCGGGTTGACCCTGCCATTGACTGCTGGTCCCCAAAGGAATTAAAGGACGCGTCGGGTCGTCCTCGAGTGGCAACAAAAGGTTTTGGAATTAAAATTTTTAGAAATCCCCTTGAATGTTGGTTTGGATCTTCAGAACGAAATCCATGGAATGGCATCCCCCTTTTCACCAAACCCCGGTGGTGTCGGATGCAAGGGGTGACATTGGTCCTTGAGTGACTCAATGGTGGTTTTGATGCCATGGTGGCTAGGACGGGAAACTCCCTAAAGTACGGGCTCTAAGGTGGGGGTTATTGGGTGGGTTTTGGGATCGAGGTTTACCCCCCTTTTTGATTGGTGGTAAGGTTACGAACACAGAAAGAAAAAAAAGAAGATAAAGAAAAAACCAGAAAAAAAAAAAAAAAACTCACTAAAAAGGAATCAGTGAGTAGACCTAAAAAAAAAAATTCAACCTAAAAAAAAAATTCCCCCGGGGAGTGGGCCAAAAAAAATTGATGTTGGTTTTGCAACCTTACAAGGTTTTCCTCTCGAGGGGGGCTCAAGGGCTTACAACCCCCCGCAGGTACCGACCTGTAGTTTTTTTTAGTGGTAAGACGGGGGGATTATCGTTCTCCACAGGGAATTTTGGTTTGTTAGGTATGAAAAAAACTCTTAGGCTAAGGGGAGGGGAAGTTTCTTTTTGTTTTTTATAATTTTTTTAAAGCAATAAATCCAGGTTTTAAAAAATGGCGGAATTAGTTTAGTCAACTAACCCCAAAAAACTACGAATGCAAATAAAAAAAAATAACAAAAAGAAAAAAGGGGTAAAATTATGTGGAGAAAAAAATTTTACTTAGATTTCCTCTCCCCAACATTTTACCGGTTTTTAGGTTTTATTGTTGCGGGGATGAGGGGTTTCCCCTTAAAATCTTTTTGGGGGGGCGCGTACTTCCCAATTATAAAAATCCTATTCACCCCTTTGGGCCCGGTAGGAAGTCCAACAGGGGGATCACTAGAATTGCCCGCATTAAATACAACCATAAAACCTTTGTACCATTGGTTCGTTTTTAAAAGTTCAAGCAAGTTCCCGAAAAGGAATTAGCCAGTTTTCAAAGCCTAATAGAAAAAAATCATCCAAAAAAAACTAATAACACACAATAACCAAAAATCAATACAGGTTTATTAGTTTAAAACAAACACAAAGATAACCTACCCTAACTGTTAAAAAAAAAAGACAAAAACAGATGAACAAACAACACAAGAAAATTTAAAAAGATTTTTTGTAACTTTTTTTATGTAACAGGAAAGACTCAAGGAAAAAAACCTTAAAAAAGTGCAAAAATCGTCTTAGGGTTTTCAACCAAATTCCACACTAATGAAAAAAAAAATTCAAAACTTATATAGATTTCAGATTGACGGGGGTCAAGTTAGGGTGTGACGCCTCCCCTCCCGTTTTTTGGGTTCCGGTGGCCTTCTGACGCCTCCCCTTTTTCTCTCCAAAATTGTTCGGGTTTCAAGGCTTACCCCGCAAAATTGGCGTGACGCCCCCCCTTTTAATTTTCGTGACGACCTTGATCAAAAAGGGTGCCCCCTCAAAATTTCCGCAAATTTATCTGGCTTTCATAAAATTTTTAACCACCTTTTTTTTCCAAAGCATGACCGTCTGGGGAAAACCGACGCCGTAAAAGGTACTTTCCAGCGAAAAATTTTAACTTTGTTTTTTTCTTACTTTTTTCCCCAAAAAAAGTCCAAAAAAATTTTCCCCTTTTCCAATTTTTCCCCCAAATACCTAAAATGAAAAAAGGGAACGATTTGGGTATTTGATCAAATAAATACGTTTTTTGGGTTAAAGACCCCCAAAAGCGGTCACTTTTCGCTTCTCACTATGATCAGGACAAAAAGAATGAACGATCTTTCTGCCCCCAGACCCCGACTCCAAAAAGTCTGCGGGAGGCTTTTTGGAGAAGGCCCATTTGTCAAAAATGGTTCCACCTTTGGGGGTTTAATGACATTTGTCTTTAGGTCCTGGGTGGAAATAAATCCCCAGGAAAAATTTAACTCAAAAACATTTGTGTTTTGTCTCCTTAGGGACAAAAAAAAAATCGGGAGGAATAATTTTCCCGAGACCTTGTTGCTAACTCCGGGAAAAATAGGAAAGGCATATTCCTACCCGATTTGTTTCCTGTGTGCTTCGACCTTTGGTTTGACTACTGAGGCCTGATCAAAGGCGAGCCTGGGCGTCCTGCACAAAACAAATTAATATGCTCAGTGAGGTTACAAATTGCCCCGAAAGAATACAGAATCAGTCTTTAGGTACGACGCTATTTACCAGTTCTTCCCGACCAAAAAGGTGAAGAAGACAAAGAAGGGGGAGTCGCCCGGGGGTTGACCCAAGCCCGCCACGAGACGATCCCAAAACCAACTAAACCTTAAAAAGAGGTTGAAAAGGCCGAACCCCTGAGACACCCCTTTCGGGGCCCCCTTGACCCCAAAACAAAGGCCCCGGAGGTCACGACAATCACCTCATGACCTCGGGACACCCCTTCCACTTTGGTTAAAAAACATAAAAAGTAGAGGGATCAGGAAGCATTCCCCCCCCACATCCCCTGAAGGAATTCAAAAAATAATCAGTTCCCAAGGGAGGAAAGGGTTCTAAAAACCCCGGAAGGCAGCACCCTTATAGAAGGGGCCCAACATTCACTTTCCCCCAAGTTCGGCAATACCCCCCCGGATCTCAGGGGGGAAAAAGGCCCTAAATCCCAAAAGGCGCACAATCCTGATGGGAAGGGGGGCCACCAACTTACAATCTACCCCGTGTACCTGGAAAAAACCCCAGTGGTTGAAGGTGCTAAGGGGGAAAAGACTCAGGGGAAAGAAACAACCCCTTTAGGAACCCCCTAAACCCCGGCCCCCAACCTCTCAGGACCTACCCCCAAAAAACCAGGCTGGTTTTACCATTTTTTTTGGCTAGTCGGTGAGCAAACCCCCATTTTATGCAACGGGGTCGGGCCTGACCAAACCCAAAAGGGGAAATCTTTTTTAAAGAGGGCCGGTTGAATTTTTGGGTATTTTATAATGGGGGACTTTCAGGTTTTATTTAGTTGATGAAGAGTCAGGGAAGAGAGTGAAGAGAAATTTTTTTTGGAGGTGAGGTATGGAGACGATGACAACCCGAAAAACCAAATTTCCTTAGCATCCCCGCCCAAATGAAAGGGCAAGTTTCAATCTTGTTCTTCTGTTCTGGGGACATCCCCAAAAAAAATTGATGATCTCTTCCCCTCACTGAAAGAAAATTGTCAAGTTCCCCCTCAAGACCCCAAAAGCTCTTTTCACTGGTTCCTGAAGAGATGTTCGAAACAACCCCTGAAGCTGCTGTTCCATGCCAAATTGAAGGGGGAAAATTTGAAAAATTTTCAGATGTTTTGAACGAAATGCTTCGACCCAATCACTTCCACAAATTACTTCATTAAGGAAGTCCATTTGCTCTTGAAGGATCCCAAAACCTTGGAACTATTCAAACGTGTCAAGGATGACCCCCAACTCAACAAGAAAAGGGCCTTCGGTGTAGACTTATCGAAGACTTTGGGGAATTCAGTGATCTTCTCAGCTTACGAAGGTTTAAAAATTTGGGTCTTAAAATTTTTTGGACTCAATCAGGTTTTGGGCTTCAGGAAAAACATTGGGGGGCTTGGGCACAATCTTCAACATCCTTGGCTGGCCTTGGGCAAGGATGTCAGGCATCGAAGCTTCCAGGGATGTCTTGTGTAAAAACTAACTCTTCAGCAAGAACCCCCCGGGGTCAAATCTATATACTGGATTATCGGGGTTTTAAGGGTCCGCGCCCCCGTGACCCAACTCTTTACACCATGGCTAAACAACAGTTGGGGGGGAGAAAAAACACTGGACCCCCCGAAGTTTAACAACCAACAACCTCCTTCTCAACTGAGGGGGAATTTAAGTTCTTCCCCCCACAAGAAAAAAAGGGAAAAGGACCTCCTAAACCTGGTAAGTGCACCAATCACGGTAGCAAAGGATCCTGAATCATCACCCGGGGTCCCTAGACATTGATGGAGTTCTTCCCATTTCAGCTGATGAACTCGGTTATAGAGAAAGAGGAAGCAAAGAAGAATTAAAGGGAAGAAAAGGGGGCAAGCCTGCTAAATTAAGGTTTTTCATGAAGAACTGAAAGATTGGTCTTAGGAAAGGATCTCTCAGGAAAGAGGGTGGTAGACCTTTGAAAAGGTCAGACTGCAGAGAGATCACTCCAGGAAAAAAAGGGAGGAAAGGAAAAAAAGGGGGGAAGAATCAGGCAGAAAAGGATTAAAAATATCATGGTATATGAAAAAACATTGAAGCCGGGAACCAATCCTGGGGTTCTATTCATCGAAACACCACCTGCCAGTGGACTGCTACAGAGGGAAACATGAGAAACTTTGATTTTCTACCCCTTCAATTCCGATTTTGGGATCACAGAATTGGAGGTTGGGTCCTTTAAAAGCAAAAAAAAAAATGTTGTGGTCCTTCCTGTTGAGCCCCTTGGTTGAGGCGAAAGTTTTGGAGCTGCACCCGGAATTGGCACTCCCTTTTTTTTCCCCGTTTCAGCAAAACCCCGTCCCTCTGTCTTCTTAAGGAAAAAAAGAAGATAGAAGCGAGCGAGATCAAGTTTCCGGCTTGCCCCAAAAAGGGCTCCCCCTGAAGGGGCTTTCAGGCAATTGGTCTGAACAACCGAAAGGGTTTGTTTTCTATAGTTGGAGCAAAACCTTCCAAAGGGGGGGGAATCGATTTGTCAGGGTCAAAACTAGCTTGGTTTTAATGATGGCCCTCCATCAAGACCGAAAAGTGAAGTTTTGTCAAGTTGAAAAGGAAAATCAATGAGCATCCTGAACAACAGACGCAGTCAAAGAAGCCCAAACTTGAAGCCCCTTTGGGATCAAGTTGAATGATAATCTCCCGAATCCCCCACTATCCCTTTTTTTTATTGCTTTTTAGGATTGTAATTATATCAATAAAATGATGTTTTTATTATTTTAGGGCCTTTTTTTCATTCTGAATTAAGTTGAGTGAAGTATTACCACCATAATATCAAAACACTTGGAATAATTTATTTTTCCCAAAAAGGGGGAGATTGTTGGGTCTGAAAACCCAAGAAAACTTAAAAAAAGATTTGGCACAAATTTTAAGTGTTTTTAATTAAACCAGAACAAAATTAATCATGAGAGAACCCTCTCATGAGTCATCTTCAGGATTAAAAGGGAATCAAAAAAGGTTTACTACAAGAAAGGGGGGGGGACTCCCAAGTTCACTTAAGCCAAAAAGAAGAGAGGTTCATGAGTGTTTGACAAGAACTCACTAAAAACCCCGTCCCCTCAAAACAAAAAAATAATTAAATGAAACTGAGAAGCGTGTCGAAAACTAAATCCTGAGAAAAAAGGAGAAAAAAACTAGGAAGGGGTTTAGATAAGACAAATTTATTTGTCGGGGAAAAAAACCTTCCTAAGAGGCTTAAAGTCTTGGAGGTCAGACCAAACCCCTTTTAAGACTTAATAAGCCTCTTTTTGGTTTTTGGAAATGACAATTCGTTGTAATTGTCAACCTTGCTAACAATTCCCCAAAAAATTTAATCTTTTAATTACTTTTACCCCATTTTGTGTATAAATAATTGGGAAGGAGAGAATTGGGGTTTTTTGTACAATTAAAGCTTAGACTTTTGCAAAAAAAAATTCTCTCCACAAAGGGTAACGCTCCTGGATTGCTCAGTGAGGTCGCATTGTTACCTCAAGCAAAATTGGTTTTAATAAGAGACCCAATCCTTTTCTATTTTAAACCAAGTGTTTGGTTTTTCCCAAAACCTTGGGGGGTAGATTCTTTGTTTTTTTAAAAAAAATTTAAACGTTTAAAATTACCTTGAGTTTTTTAACCGTTTTTTTTAATGTTGAATTAAAATAAAATATATTAGGCTAAAAACAAAGATTAAAATTTTAGTTAAAACTAAGAGTGTGAAAAGGGCCAAAATTTTCCAAACACCCCAAAGTTTTCAAAGATATGCTCCGTTTAAATCGGTGCGACCAATTGGGGGGGTGCAACCCATATATCATTACAACATTCCCCGTTACAAGCAAAATTAAAAATTTTTAAAAAAATGGGCCCTTTTGGATTTTGGGAAATTTGCAAAATTTCAAGTTTTAGGAATTTGTTTTGTTTTAAAAGGAACAATGTATTTCACCCCGAGATTTAAAATAAGTGAAAAAAAATAAAAAAAGGGGGTATGAAAATTCCTCAAGTAACAAAGATTTAGAATATTTTAAACGTAGGTAAGACGGGGGGAACTTAAACGAACCAAAATAATAATCGTTTTGGAAAAGCAACACGTAAAAAGCGAGAGTTTTACAAAGTTTTTTTATACCTTTTATACTTGTAGTGAGGTGTTAAAATTACGTAAGTCAATTATTTAAGAAAATAGTCAAAAAACGTTTTTAAAATATTTAAAAACCCCAAAAAAACAATTGGTTACTTTTTAAGAAAAACCCCCATTAATGAGGTATCAATTCGTTTTAAGCTCGTTTTTACTTAAACACTCAAAAATAGGGAAAAGTTACTTTTTTTTTTAACCCCCCGATTCATGGAAATAGATTTGGGTGTGGGGGTTTTACTAAATAAAAAATTGGATGTGTACACTTTTCAAAAAAATTTCTGACTTAATTGGGCTTTTTTCACTTTTTTTTTAATGAAACCATTGGTTAAAACCCTGGGTTTTATTTGGTCACTTTCAAAAAATGTAATCCTTGCTCAGTTTACACCAGTTATTTTTTTAATCAAAAAAAACACAAGTTTCAAAGTGTCAAAAAACAAAATTTTTAACCCCTTTTTTTGGGGGGGCGTATCCCTTTGTTATTAACTTCACACCTATCTAACTTGTTGGGTTTGGTCTAAGTTCTATAAAATTTTTTTATCATTTTTATATCAGTGTTTAAAGGGGGCTTTTTTAAAAATTTACAAACGGGGGGAGTTTTTTGCGGGTTTTTCAAAAAATTGCATATTATTTATTAAAAAAAGAAAAAAAAATCCAAAAATTATGAAATTTGACGGGAAACACCTAGAAATATATTAATGTGCGTAAATTGGTTTGACCCAGAAAAATGTTTAAGGGGTTTTCCCTAGGATGATTAACAAAAAAGAAATTTTGGGAAAAAAATTTTTACTAACTTATGTTAATTCAAATTTCAACAAAAAAAAAATTACTAGGTGATAAAATAAAAAATGGAAGATAGTAAGAAAAGATTGAAAATGATTTGGAACTTACAATTTTTGGGGGGTAAAAAGAAAAAGAACTCTAGACACAATAAAAAACCCCAAATGAGATTCCCCAAAAAAAAATTTTTTAAAAACCCCAACCCCGAAAAAACATTAAACCCCAAATTATACCAAAACCAAATTTCCTTTTCCTTTGTTTTTTTCAGGGTGCAACAAAAGGGAAAAAGGAAGATTTTTTGGTGAGTTTGTAAGGTGAAAAGTGTTAATTTAAGCTTAGTACTTATAGGATTAAAATTTAGCAGTTTAATGGTCTTTGAATGACCCCAAGGGTGTTATTCTTTTGGGAAAGAAGACAAGTTTCCTCTTGTGTTGTTGGGAACGGGGGGTGGGAAAAAAGGGTGGGAATGTTACTTTTATTTCTTAACCAAATTTAGAAGTTTTGTATTTATAAAAAAAAAAAAAGAATGTTTTTGGGTTTTTAATACAGGCCGGCGATATGGACACATTTTTACTTAATAAAAAACAAAATTTTAAAATTTTAAATTAAACTAACTATACATTTTAATTAAGGTGAATTAATTAAATAAAAATTTAAAAAAAATTTTGTCCCTTTGTGCCCAAGTTTTTTTCTGAAGATTAAAATTTTTAAAAACATTTTTTGTAAAACATTCTAAAAATCAATAGACAAAAGGGTTCTAAATACGCCCCCGGCAAAACCCCTATTTTTTTCGGCGGATCCGTTTTTCGGATCCCAATCCGCCAGGGGGGAAAAATTTGAGACGGGAAAGTTGGGGTTTTAAATACAAACATTTCTAATTTTTTCCAAAAATTATTAAACCAAACCTTAAAACATACTATACTTTTAAATTTCCCATATTATAAAATCATTTTAACACCTTTGTTTCATTCCCCTAAAACCTATAAAAACTTTTTAAAGTGATCCAAGACCCCCTTTTTTTAACTCAAGAAAAGGGAATAAAAAATTTTCCAAGCTTAAAGGGGTTTTATAGTTGTATGTGTCATCAAAAACTTTTTTGGGAAACTTTGTAATCTTTTTTGGGAATCTTTTGTACTTCAAAATTATTCCCAAAATTTGGGGTAGGAAATCATACAAAAACCAAAGGGGATTGGGTTTAAATTTTTTTTAGCCCTTTAAAAATTTACTTAGTGTTAAAAATTGGCTTGCCTTGTAAAAAAAATCATACTAGCTTAGTATGGGGAAAGAATGAAACGACGTTGAAAAGGTTTTTCTCTCGAGTTGGGTACTTGGGGGGAGGGGAAAGTAGGGCAGGGAAGAAGCTTCGTCCCGAACCACTTAAACAACCTTTTCTATTGGTTTTTCTTTCCTTTACTTTCCCCTTTTTAAATTTTGTTTATTTTTTTAAAAAAATTTTAAAAAAATTTTTTAAAAATTTTTATAATAAAAATTTATATAATATAATTATTTTTATATATTTTTAAAAAATTTTATTTTTTGGGTTTTGGGGATTTAAAATTTTAAAAACAAATTTCAAAAATTTTTGAAAAACTATTAAAAAAGGGGAAAAAAATATTAACCCCCTTTATTTTTCCCCAAATTGGTATCAAGTCCGTCAAAAAAAATTTTTTAAAAAAATTTTTGTTTTTTTAAATTTTGAATCTTTCTATGGATTTCAAAAAAATAAAAGGTTTTTATAAAAAATTTATTTTCCCAAAAGGGAAAAACAAAGGAAAAATGTGAAACCCCCGGTTTTTTTTTTCCCCCTTAAAGGGGTGAATGGAATAGTTTTTTTGGGTTTGGAAAAAGTGTCGTGAATGGTAAAAAAATTTTGGGGTTTTTTTGGAAAATTTTAAAAAAAAAATTTAAAAGAAATTAAAAAAAAAAAAAATTTTAAAAAAAAAAAAGGAAAATATTAATTAAGGAACACGTCCCCAAAAATTTGAAAAAAACCAAAAATGCAAATTCCTGGGCAAAACCCGAGAATAAAAGTAAAACAAGGGAAATTTTTTAAACCCCAAAAACCCCAAAATTAAAATTTTTTTAATCCTAATTAACAAAAAAAAAAATTTTTGAAAAAAAAATTTAATTTTTTTTTTATTTTTTTTTAATTTTTTTAGAATTAAAAACAAATTTTAAAAAAAATTAAATGTTTAAAAAATATAAATTTTTTTTGGGAAAAAACTGAAATTTTTTCAAAAATTTAATTTAAGGAAAAAAGGAAAAAAAAAAAAAAAGTTGATAAAAAAAACCCAAAAATTTAATAAACCATTTTTTAAAAGCAATTAAAAGGAAAAAATAAGAAAAAAGGAAAAAAAAGGGTTTAAAAAGGGTTTAAAAGCTAATCCTTTGGGGCAAAAAAGACCAAGGGCAGAGGTGGTTAAGTGGGGGTATTGTTAAAGGCTGTGTGTGAGGTGAGGTCCGGGGTTTCAAAACCTGGACTTTACCTTTTTTAAAAAAAACTTTTTTTTTTTTAATTTTTCTTTTTGGAAATTTAAAAAAGGGCTCAAAAATAAGCAATTTTGAAAAAATTAAAATAATTTTTGAAAAAATAAAAAAAAAAGCTCAGGGAAAGCTATCTAACCGAACCGTAGGCCCAAAATTTGAAAAAAATGAAATAGGGGGGAAAAAGCTAATGAAACTAAATTTCTACTCTAAAAGTAATAGTGAACAGTTTAAAAAGCCAAATCAAACTAAACTTGATCTAAATGAATTTAAATAAAAATCAGAAAAAGCCCCAATAAAAAGCTAATAAGCACTGTTAAACCTCAATAAGCCAAAAAGGGCCCTGATGGGTTAGGTGGTAAAAATGGGGGAGATTTGCAGGCATTTTTTAAAACTATAAAAAAGCTAACGAAAAATTCTAAAAAATTTTTGACTAAATGTGTGAGCAAACCCAAAAATCATTAGGGCCAAAACTCAGCTTATTTTAGCTTATAATGAACCCAATTTTAAAAAAGGAAAAAAATAAGCTGTAGGGCACAATAGCTATGATGCAGTCTGTTGTTACTTTATGTTATCAGTAAAAAGCAAATTTTGAACAAAACAATCAAAAAAGCTAATGAGACCCCGTACCAATACTTGACAATTCACTTTTTTGCACTAGAAGAACCCAAAAGTTTCACAAGTGAGGGCTAAAAAAGCAAAGCTTATATGAAGCTGCTTTTGATCAGGTCATACTTATTCCACTACTAACCCATCCAAATTTATCAAAACCTCCAAATCAGCTAAAATATAAGCCACAAACAAACCCTTTTAAGGGTCAAATTAAACACAAAAAAGTTTGCTTGATGGTCCAAAGAACAGTATATATTGATTTTGACCCTTTTTTCTGAGTTGGGGCCAAACACTCTTTTAAACCCAATGTTATGATATTTTAACTTTCAAACTCTAAAAAATTTGCCTTATGATTCTAAGTTAACACAAAAATTTTTAACTTTAGTTAAACCCTTAAAAGATTAGTTTTCAAGTGGAAATAAGCACTTAAATAAGCTAACTTATTCTGACTATTTTTGGCCCTTTTTAATGAAATTTATATTGAAAGCTTTAAAAAGATGAGATTATAAAATACTATTAATCTAGCAAAAGCAAATAAAAGAAGATTTTAAGAGACAAAAGTAACTATTAAGCTAATAAAATACATAAAATAAGCTATAAGCAGTTTGACTGAAATAGAAATTAAATGAAAAACTTACAATACCATTAAAACTTGAAGTGAATACAGTAATTGAAAGCTTAGAAGAACATTACAATAAGCTGAGGCTTTAAGCTAAAATTATACTAAGAGCTACGCTTAAGCTACTCCTAAACTACCCTACGACCTACTGACTAACTCCCTATTTCTGTGACTACAAAGGGCTATTTATAGCCTGAGGCTAGGGTTTGAGAAGCTTCTTGAACTCCTTTCACAGCCCTTGGATCAATCTTGATGACCAATCTTCTCATCACAGTCGTTGGATCGTGGAATGTCGTGTTTCAACCAATGGGATTGCTGGGATTTGCCCATGTGGCATTCCTTGTGTCAGCATCTTCTAGAAGGGATTTAATGAGGTGGATAATTGTTGGGTTGCAGGGTAATTGGGGGTGAAGATGTGGAGAAGATAAATAGTAAATGGCGGGTAAGGGTTGGGTGTTTTTATTGTTATTGTTTGACTGAGGATGGGTCGGGTTTGACTGGGTTAGGATAGCGGGTTGTGGGTTCTGGGATGGGTAAGTGGGTTATAAGGAAGTGGGCTGTTGATGGGTTAGTTTGTTGGATTGGGTTGATTTAATGAATAAGGTTGGTTAGGTTTAATTTTAGACATTAAGGACCAAGGTTGTATTTTGATGAAATCCAAGGGTTAATTGTGTCATTTTTGTGAAGTTGATACAAGGGTTGTTTTCGACAAATGATTATTCTTCAAAGACTGATTTTTGACATTTTGAATTCAATTTTGATCCAAGCTTGAAAATCCTTCCCCGGCTTCGGCTTTTGACCCTTTTCCATTTCCCGTGCTCAGTTTTGCCCTGTTTTCATTGATTTTTTGTCTTTTTCCTTGATA